>JACTOM010000844.1:1379103-1470687 GCA_015832385.1 Elymnias hypermnestra | reverse complement strand
CATTTCTAAATGCTCAATTGTATGGTTTATCAATTGACAACTTTAAAAAGATAGCACAAGCTACTCAATTTATCATTTCTAAATGCTCAATTGTTTGGTTTATCAATTGACCACTTTAAAAAGATAGCACAAGCTACTCAATTTATCATTTCTAAATGCTCAATTTTATGGTTTATCAATTGACTATTTTAAAAAGATAGTACAAGCTACTCAATTTAACATTTCTAAACGCTAAATTGTATGGTTTATCAATTGGTTATTTTAAAAAGATCAATTTATCATTTCTAAATCGTCAATTGTATAGTTGGTCAATTGACTATTTCAAAATGATATTGACTATTGTCAAATGGTCAACTATATAGTTGTTCAACTGACTATTTTAAAAAGGTAGCATAAAGCTAGTCAATTGACTATTTCTAAATGGCAAGCGGTTTAAATGGTCAATTGATTAGCGTATAAAGATCTTTATAATTATTTTTATTCAAGAAACTATTTAACAATATATTTATGTAGCCTATGTCATACATTATTTATTTATTTTAATAATAACCCTGCAGTTACACCATGAGGTAGTTGACCTACTGCCTGATGTGTTTGGAATAGAGAGGCGGTGAAAGTCCCTGTATCCTTGTATTGTATACACACTTGCCAGCATATCTATTAAGGTGCAAAAACACAGCTTGTCGTCATTACAATAATGTGTTATTGAATTTTACTCACATATAAAACAGAGTCAAAGCAAACATGTCTGTCTGTTCGTGATTTTCATGCCGCTAGAATAGTTTAAGTAAGTTTATCTAAAACGTTTCCTAATCCCTTAGAGATATAACAAAACAATGTATGGAAGGATAATTCCTCTTTTATATATCTACAAGAAAGTCCTCAATGGCATATACCTATCTTTAAAGGATAGGTCAGTATATCCATTTTATTGTGGGCAAAGAAATCTCACGTTTAATGCTGTAATTGTAAAGTTACATATAGATACAGTATTATCCTTATCATTTTCAAAACCTTACTTCCTAAATTGAATACGTCAGCAAACATCTGGATCGAATCCGGATGAAGAGGATTCCGCTGGGTTTTAGTGGATATCCTGGTACATTTACAGCAAATAAAGGTGTATAATATACAATATTGTACACAGAAAAATTTTGCTAGAGACGTCTCGGTATAATATAAAGACAATGTAAAAGACACGCCCCCAACGCGCTTACTTGCTAGACAACTAACGTTTGTCAGCTACTCTTTTCTAAATGTGGATAAGGCATTTTGGAAATCTGGGATATCAGCAAGTCTTTTAATTTGTCCGGAATAATGTAGTTATAGTTTAGTTGTGAGTCCTCGAGCTTACAGTAATATAACGATAATAGTTGGAACTTGTCCGAGTCCAGGGACTTAAATTCAAATGAGTATACATAGCAACACGCCTCATTCCCATAGGGGTAGGCAGAGACCACGTCCTTCCACTCGCCACGAACCTTGCATATCTCCTTCGCTTCTTTCATTCTCATTAAACCTTTCATACAACTTCCTCGGTATAGAGTACTCTTGATCTAGCCCTTATTTAAAATGTCCTGGTTCTCCTTCCGTCTTTACCATGCACTCGTGACTCATAAATCCTTTTTGTCAATCTCCTTTCATTCATTCTCTCTACGTGCCCAAACCATTTAAGCATACCTTTCTCAATTTTAGTCACTACGTCTTATTCTATACCACAACGTTCTCTTATCACATCACTATTTCTTACTCTGTCACTCAGTTTTAATCCACTTATGCCTCTCAACGCTCTCATCTCTACCGCATTTATTTTACTTTTGTGATTTATCTGCCATACCCAGCTTTCACTACCATACATAAGTGTTGGCACCAACACTCCAGCATGCAGAGGCAGAGGAGATGGTAAATATTATGAATGAAGCTTTGAAAAGGAAAGGAATGAAAGAGAATGTGAACTAAACGAAAGTTATGTTTTTTGAAAGAGATGAATCTATATTGAATGGCAATATTTTGATAGCTGGGGAACAAGTGGAAGAGGTGAAAGAATTTGTATACTTGGGATCTAAATTTACAAAAGATGGAACATGTGAAAGTGATATTGAAAGGAGAGTGAATGCAGGGAATATGGTAAATGGTGCAAGCCTTTAAGAATAGCCAGATGGTGTTTCAAAGGGCCAGACTGGCTGTGCATGGAGAGTGTTGGCAGAAGAAGCACAAACGTAAAATAAATGCGGTAGAGATGAAAGCGTTGAGAAGTATGAGTAGACTGAAACTGTGTGGCAAAGTAATAAATAGCGTGATAAGAGACCGTTGTGGTGTAAAAGAAGATATAGTGACTAAAATTGAGAAAGGTATGCTTAGATGATTTGGGCACGTAGGGAAAAAGGATGATAGGAGACTGACAAAAAGGATTTATGAGTTAAGGAGTGACTGGAAAAGTTGGAAAAGGAAGACCAAGACGAACGTTCCTGGACCAAATCCAGGACATTTTAAATTACGGCCAGGCCAAGAGTACTCTAAACCGACGAACTTGTACGAAAGGTTTAATGAGGCATGATGCTATGTCCTATTTTATTTAATACAGTATAAGTGGGCTCTAGCCCCGTGATCTGTAGAGCACGTTAAGCCGTCGGTCCTGCGCCTAATCTCACTCCACCAGTGTTGGATTGCCGTCACATCTCATAAGAGTGTAGAAATAAAGAGTGCACTTGTGTGCTATGCCTTGGTATATCTGGGTCGATGCTTTAAAGACCCTCACTCCTACAAGTGAGGAGGCCTGTGCCCAACAGTGGGGCGTTAATGACCTACTACTAACATGTGTATTATATTTGTTGATAAACTTAACTGTAATATTAGGGTATGTTATAAGTCGGTCAACTTATATAAACCCTTTCACAGTAGAACCTCTGGTCACGACTCAGATACCAGTTAGCAGATTAACGTACGGTTTTATTGCGATGCGAAGATATATTTATTACATTTTAGACTAGTTTACTCACTCAACGACGTCTGTATCTGTACAGAGATCTATTTGATACTTATAAAGCTTTGCCAGTCGTTGTGCCTTTGTTTTCTAAATCGTTCATATCTTCTAAGATATCAATTTAATCTACATTAAATATACAACGTATGTGATTTATTTGATTGGATAAATAATACTGTATTATATAAAATAGCTTGGTCAATAACGCCTATATAGTTGTAATATTTAAAAGATAGAAATGGTTACAGTGGGTTATTGTTTAGAGATAAATATATACCATAGCAGACGTTTTTATAGATCTTTATAAGGTATACAATTCCGTAGTACATCAATTTGATCTATCTCGTAAGGTTTGTGAGTTAAATGCACAAAAATATATTTACTACGATTATCACATTACACCAGTCCACTCACGAATGTTGCGGAGCCACGATTTCTTGCGGCGGACAACACCGCGTTTTCCGGCAATCTTGGCCATCTTTATGAGTTGCAGGAGGTCATATCTTTGGTGTCTGAAGACATGGCCAAGGTAGGCAACTTTCCTGATTTTGATGGTCTGCAATAGCCTGCGGTTGCTGACTTTTGGGTCCAAAATATTGAAAGCTTGCGCCGATATGCCCACATTTCGAAAGGCTCTATACGTTTACCAGTGTCTTCCTTAATAGTCCAGGCTTCACATCCGTATGGGGCTATGGGCCAAATGTAGCACTGAAGTAGACGAGTGCGTAAGTTCGCAACATTGGTGAGTGGACTGGTGTTATGAGCGCTGCCAAACTGTTTCACCTCACCCGAGATTAAGACAGTTTCTCGCAGCTGATGTCCAACCTCCAGTAATTGGAAAGGAACGGGAAGAAGAAGAAGATCACGTTACAAATCTCCGAGTTAAATTTTTTCTGTACTATCCCTAATATGTATGTTTTATATATATAAACCTTCCTCTTGAACCACTCTTTCTATTGCTGAAAACTGCATTTAAATCCATTGAATAGTTTAAACTGAGGCGATTACGTTTATCATTGAATGAACTTCAACTCAAATACAGCAACTTTCAATGATGGTGATAAAAGAGGGATATTTTGTAATAGGTTCTCAGAACAAAGCCTTTTAAGAAATCCACCACCAGTTGAGAAAGTTAATTCTACTGAAAATAAACCGACAAGAAACTCCGTAATTATGTCCTGACATCACGCCTCATTCCCTTCGGAGTAGGCAGAGACCACATCCTTCCATTTGCCACGATCCTTGCATATCTCCATCGCTTCTTTCATTCTCATTAAACCTTTTATAAAAGTTCGTCGGTTTAGAGTACTCTTGACCTGGCCCTTATTTAAAATGTCCTGGATTTGGTCCAGGAACATTCCCCTTCCAACTTTCGCATTCACTCTTGACTCTTAAATCCTTTTTGTCAGTCTCCTTTCATTCATTCTCTCAACATGCCCAAACCATTTAAGCATACATTTCTGAATTTTAGTCACTACATCTTCTTTTACACTACATCGTTCTGTCACACCATTTCTTACATTGCCACTCTGTTTCTATCCACTCATACTTCTCAACGCTCTTACATCTATCGCATTTATTTGACTTTTGTGATTCTTCTGCCAAAACTCCTCTATGCACAGCCAGTGTGGCCCCTTGAGACACCATCTGGCTATTCATAAAGGCATGCAGAGTACCATTTACCATATTCCCTGCACTCACTCTCCTTTCAATATCACTTTCACATGTTCCACTTTTGTAAATTGAGATCCCAAGTATAAAAATTCTTTCACCTCTTCCACATGTTCCCCATCTATCAATATATTGCCATTCATCATAGATTCATCTCTCTCTCCTGACATTGTCCCATAAATAATCTTCAGCATTATAATTTGTGTTTCTTTTTTAATTGTAAATAACCAAAACTGATTGGCATATCTTTTTAAGATTACAAATGAATTCCGGACCTTGTAATTAAAGTATCTTGGCAAAATATAGCTCACTTTCAAATGCCACCTTAATTTTATGAATTCAAAGTTAGCAAAGTAAGCTAAGCACGAACCACTCCATAGATTATAAATAACCCATTTTGTCACCATACAATGCTTTTCACCTCAATGTATGTAAACACAAAGCGAAAGGACGAGTTTTATGTTAAACTAGCTCCTATTTATGTTAAACCTGTGACTTTGTTTACGTTGAATTCTGAAATGTGACCAGAGAGAAGAAGGTACTAAACGGCTTATGCTAAACAATAAGCTTCTGATGATTTAGTGACACCAGTTAAAAGTCAGAATGAATTTTAAGTCTGCTCCAGACTGATGTTAACAGTCACGAGAGAGAGAGAGGCTCTCGTTAATTATTGTGTTCTCATTAACACCAGAAGTTCTCTCGCACCCCTGACTCTCCCGGATGAAACAGACAAAGAGGGTTCAAGGAGGCGTTCATTTCAGTTTTAGGCAAAAAAGATTACCAGACATCAAATTGATGCCTGAGGAAGATGGCCGGATAAAAAAGCATTGCAACTGTCAACTTCACGCAGTTGAGAGGAAACAAGGAATGAGACGTTCATTAAGATGCGTCCAAACACCCAGTCTCCTCTTTACGATTTAGGCTGATACTACTTCTAGTCAGAACACCAGAGCAGGTAGTCAATCCAGTAGAACTAGTACATACGTATAGATAGTAGGAGCTCCGAGGTACGAGTCTCCAAGGAATGGCCTTGCATACCCTGATACAAATACGCCCATCATAATTATGTATATCTGCCACCTTTTGAACATTCTACTTCCTGGAAAATTCCTATATACACACCCTCAGGGCGTTGGCAACCAAATTCGAAAAACTTCAAACATTAGCTAACTACTACCTCCTGATTTCTTGCTGGAATCACCTCCTGATGTAAGCAAGGTCGTCGATGACACCATGGCAATACTATTGACAGTAAGAGCTGTGAAAGCGACGAAGCTCAGCAATGATGTCATACACTCTGACACAAAGACGCGTGAGTTGTATATCTGCCACCATTTTAGCACCATGCTCTGCTTACTGGACCACCCCACACCTCCAAGGCATTGGGAACCAAATCCAAAGAACGGCAAACACCAGGCATCTACTGCCTCATGATCTCTGGCTGACACCACCTAAAGTAGACAATGCCGGCGATGTTGACGCCATGGTTATAGTAAAGCGTGGATTTAACCAACATTGCATTGACTTGGATAGAATCGCTGAGAGTATATTGGGGCGAGGGGGGAGGGGTTCTTATTCCATTTGACAGTGGGCATAGATAGAATTATTTAATTTTAAACTCACTGATTTTACTTGATAGCTTATGTTTACTTGTAGCTTGTTGCTTCAGAATCTTTTTTTTTTGTTTAGTGTCTTTAGTTTTAGCTGTTGGACATACTTTTTAGCTTACGTTACGTTAGCTTTTACAGCATAACCGGGAAAGACGGCGATCTGTTAAGGAGCCTCGGCACTTATTTATTCAAGGTCGAACCCTTAAAACGATGCTCCGAGGACGTCTTGTGCGAGACCGATCCTCAACTTGGAACAGCGTTTACCTTAAACTCATATCGAACAAGTGTGGAGAAATCTTGGATTAAATCAAGCGCCCGGAACGAGGGAGGAGCCCATGGTCTGGTGACGTCAGAAATTTGCTACTAAAACGACCCATATACACGTGGCTGACAAACGTTCTGTAAGTAACGAGTAAGCGTTCCGCGTAATTTTCTTTATTAATTTCTATTCCATTTATAATATATATCACTTTGTCACAAATATGATGTAATAGAAATCTAATTCTAATTTAATTTTCTGCAAAACCTAATCTATTCCTATACGCTTTATGTGAAAGTAGCTGTACCCAAGACTTTTTGGGTATCATTTTTAATAATTTAGACTACTTATTTTACAAATACTGTAATGAGCTATTGACTGTGTTTCACAACAAAGAGCCTATTCTCGGGCTCTAGACTATCTTTGGAGGGTCTAATTGGCGCAATGCTCACTAGCCAAAGGGAGTGGAGGGCAGTGGCCTCCTGCGAATCTGTTATTTCGCTGAAGGAGGCAGACGAGAGGCAGACGGAGGACTCTATAGACGCTCCTGTTCTCCGGCGCAGTGGGTTGGGAGGTAGGTGGCGTAGATTTGCGCTGCTCCTACCCCCTTCCTAAGTTCCCAGCAGGAGTATCCCGGAGTACCAGGGTAGATTGCGTCAACCGATCCTCTGGTGCTCTACTAAACGATATCGCTGGGTTTTAGTGGTGTATTCACTCCCATTTAGACCTTGTCTGAACGGGGTGCGTAAAGGCATATCCCATATATATTTCATTTAAATCATTTCAGTAGTTTTGACGTGAAGCGTCAGACAGACATTACTTTCGAATTGATATTAATAAGCATTGACTAGACCATGGGCTAAAGTCGCGATCACGATTGAAGTGACCGTTGGTAAGTGGTGGGATCATACTTAAATTGGATTTTGTAAACAACATTATTTGCTTTGGCAAAGCATTGTTGCGTCCGCCGGGTTCCCATGATATTTCCTGTGAACAGTTCGTTTATCATATTTCCATCAGTTATTAAGTAAGACAGTTGGGTAAGTGTTAACGGCCGTGCGAAAGAATATAGTCTCAAACTGGATCCACTGTGTGTTTTACAAACTATTGTATAGGTCGTATCCTGTTCAATTTTGAAATGCTGACAATTGGGTAATTTGCAGCACTATGTAGAAAGCCACTAAGAATAGATCGTGGAACTCAGCAAAAAGCCAGTAGGATGCTGGATAGACGGCATCTGTGTCAATAATATAGATATGGTGCTGCTGGGTCCCACGACTGGTTCAATCAGAGAGCTACTGAAGTCCTGTGAAGATTGAGCAACTGCACATGGTCTAACTTAGCTTAGGTCACTAGCAAAAAGCGAATATCTGGTTTTTAAGGCCCCCATAAACATGTGCAATGAACCTAGGATTACTCTAGATGGGACTCCGTTAAGAAGAGTAACCCGGCTTAAATACCTAGGACACTTTGTTGCTGAGGACCTTACGGATCAGATAGACATTGAGAGGGAAAGAAGAGCCTTATCAGTAAGGTGTAGCAAAGAGGCTAAAATAACATTATTTAAAGCGTATTGTCAAACCTTTTACACCGGGAGTCTGTGGGTCAACTACACTTTGAAGTCAATAGACACATTAAGGATTCAATACAATAACGGCTTCAGGGTGCTGTTGGGTTTGCCGCGGTTTTGCTCAGCTTCAAGCATGTTTGCGCAGGAGAAGACGTCATCCCTCCTGGCAAGACTGCGCTCGAGCTCCAACAGTATCCTGAAAATGCTAGCGGGAAAACAAGACTCGCCAATCCAGCAGAAATTTATATCTGTTTTGGTGCGGTGAGCTAGTTTCTATAGATAGTTAGTTAGTTAGATAGTTTAAGTTTAAATTTTTTACTAACATAGCTTTTAAGTAAAAATGTAATTAACAAATGGGCCTTTGTTGCACCAAATAACTTCACACAATATCTTCATAAGCGTAAATATGATTCATCATTTTCTTGTCCTAATCCCGCTAGGTGGGGTCGGCAGAGTATGATTCCCATCGCCACTTCACTCTATTCTCTTTCCTCTTTCACACAGATCATCCTCATTTTTTTGGTCGCCCTCTCCGGGCCCTGCCGCTTACCATCATATTTAAGGCCCTCTTGAATACATGGCTATCCTCCCTTCTCATACCAGGATAGCCTTCCACTCCATAACTTCTCGGTCACTGGTGCTACTTTCACCCTTCCTCTAATATACACTAATCTTATCTAATTTAGTCACTCCACACGTCCACATCAACATTCGCCATTTCATTCTCCCCTTTGGTCCCCCAGCTCTCAGATCCATACAGGATGACAGGTCTTACGATCGTCTTATAAATCTTCCCCTTTAGTTTAAGGGGCATTCTGGCATCGCAAATTGTTCCCGAGACTTGCCTCCACTTCATCCAACCTGCATTTATCCTGCTAGTAACATCTCGGTCAATGCCGCCGTCGTTCTCCGATTTCCGTTACCTCGGCTCTAAGGGATACACCATCTAAGACAATCGAAGAAAAACTGGATGGATCCCCGAAATCACAGAACAGATGCTCTGTTTTGGCCTATTGATCTTCAACCTTACGCTTTCCAGTTTTTCCTGCCATTTTTCCAGCTTCCTCTCCAACAAGCACAATGTTATCTGCAAACAGCATTAACCGTAAATACGATTGACTTGCAAATTAGCAAACGTCCGTTTTCGTGATGTAGACAATCACTGAGAACTGATTTCGCTATATTTCCACGGGATTAGAAATTACACGAGTCATTGACACAATACGAGAACTTTAAAATTATTCTCCTCGGTTTATTGAAACTTAGTAATGGGGCTCGTTACGTTATGTAGACGCCCAAAAAGAACGGGTTTCCATATATACTCACGGGATCAGAGAGCTAGTATATGTATAAGAGAAAAACGATCACTCAATCACTCATTACGAGATTATCAAATCGAGATTAGAAACTACGTGGCTGGCTCACTCAACACGATATCTCCAAAACTTTTCACCCTATTGGTTTGATATTTATCAAAGTTAATCTTTACACAACGTACACGATTATTAAAACAGATTTCCCCATAATCCCACAGGATTGAGGACAAAGCGGGTGACACCTCTGTCTAATGTAATATATATAAAATAGAAAAACAATCACTCATCAAAATAATTTCATAACTATTTGCCCGATTGATTTGAAAATTAGCAAACGTAGTGTTTTCATGAGGTAGAGATTCACTAAGAATGGAGTTCCCCACATTAACAGAGGATTAGAAACTACGTGGCTCGTTCACTCAACACAATATATCCAAAACTATTCGCTCAATTGATTCAAATCAATTGAGCGAATAGTTTTGGAATGAAATGTTTATGAAAGTGAATTACACAATGTACTCTTTCACTAAAAACGGGTATCGCCATATTCCCTCTGGATTAGGGACAAGGAGAGTGACGTTTCTGGCACAGCTAGTATATTTATAAAAGAAAATCAATCACTCAATCACTCTTCAAGATAATAATAATACTATTTGCCCGATTAATCTGAAAGTTACCAGAAGAGGCCATTTGGTGATCTAGAGACTTACCAAGAACGCAGTTCTTGGATTAGGAACTGGGCCATTCATTTACACATTACGAGACCTCAAAATATACTTGCACCATTCTTCTTCTTATTCGTTTCGCTCTTGACAGAGCGGTCGTGATCGTCATGAAGTAACGGAGTAGGCAGATGTTATGTGCATGACTACCACTCGCCATTTTTCCCTGTTCGAGGTCATCCTGCTGCATTCGTTCAATGAACCTCCCAGTACAGATTTGATTTGGTCGGTCCATCGAGTGGGTGACCTCCCACGCGGTCTGATGCCTTCCACTTTTCCTTGAACGACGAGGCGTTCGATGGACTGGTTGTCACGCCAAGAAACGTGTCCGAAGAATGTCAGAATGCGAGATTGTACTGGTGAGAATAGACGCTGTTTGATGCCGAGGAGTTCTTGAAGTATCGAGATGTTTGTCCAACACCATATTTCTAGAGCATCTATGTTCTGCCTTTCCACATCTCGCAGTGTCCACGTCTCAGCAGCGTATAGAAATATGGGGAAGATAAGAGTCCTCACGAGTTTAGATTTCGTGGTCTTTGTGATGTTCCGATTCCTCCATATTTTCTTCATCTTGTCCATCGCTGTACTTGCACCATTAACAGCTATCAAATGTAGAAGAGAAAAACGATCACTATTCGACATACAAAGTGTAGTTTATCTATTTCTTAATTGGCTCTTGAACCTGGGACCTGATTACTTGAAAACTAGCAGACCACAACTCTAACGAGGCATTGCTTGTATAATTTACCAGAAAAAACATGAACATCTAATTAAATTGTTCAAATTTAGTAAAAGCGTTACACGCTTCTGACGTTACATTCCACGTTTGTGATGTAACTTTCTTTTGTCTGAACATTCTTTTTTAATAGATCGCGGTTTCCGAAAGCGGTTAAAGTGTTTTAATTGTATCCCTTTCTACTTTCATGAAGTTATCACTTCTACCTGTAAGTTTGGAATTTAGAGCACCGTGTCCTTCACGAGACGAAAGAGAAGAGTCTTTTAACTGCCAATACCTTTTCTTCCAGAAATTGTATTATTTTTCAAATGCCATTCTAATTTACGAAATCTTAGACACAACTACAAGGTATTATATTATATTATCTATATACATATATATGTCGGAGAATAAGAGAGAACGGAGAAGCATAAAGCACAAGGGCGCAGGGTTCTCCGCCGACATCGTTATTAATTAGATCCATTATTTAATTTCTTATTCTGTGGGCGTTCGTGGGTAATGTTGGTGCAATCAAACACTTTGTTTATTCTCTTAATGTTCCCGATATGAATTTACACAAAATCATTAACAATAATAGCTAGAGACGCGACAGTTCCAACAGTAGACTGCTCCGGTCGAGCGCCACTCGACAACTGCCGAGGGACTCCCGCCGGACTGCCACCATTGACTCTGTCCACGCCGATAGATGGCGCCAGCGTTCCACAGACTATTACACACGGACCAGCGATCCACAGACTCTTGCACTCCGACATTTATAAAAATCCATTGCTGTTCGTATGTCTTGGAATATAGTCAAAACAACAATTTCCCTTTCCTATAGAAACTTCTTCTTTGTTGAATGGTTTTCAGGTGTGACAGATTATCTCGCCAGTGTCAAGTTTACTGGAGAAGACACGAAGGAAATTGTTCAGTTTATAAGAACACAACTTTAATTTTGATAATCTATAAATGGTTGAATTTTATTGTTAAACCACCACCAAATAATAAGAAAAAAAGAAATAAGAAAGCATTAATAAAACTTACATTTTACAACTTAACCTTATTATATTCCTTGCCTACCTAGAAACTATTGACAGATGTCAAACGTTTGATATTCATCCCGTCGTTTAGAAATCAATTAAATTTAGAAGTCGTTCAGAAATCAAATTAAATTTAAGCGTTTTTTTTTTCATTTTTTTGGTTTAAAATGTCAAACGTTGTTCCGACGATCAGAAATTAAATTAAGTGAAATCGAAATATTTATTTTTGCATCTGGTTTTGACATGACATTGACAACCAACTATTTCTCATCCGAGCTATAATATTTTACTTATTTGGTATATATTTAAGGTTTTATTTGTTGGTGCTGCCTGTTGGATCCCCAAATATAAAATTGTTTTAAAATTCAAATGTCCTCCCGAGTCTTCAGTGTTTACAGGAGAGGCCATTGCTATATTAGAAGCAATCCTGTACGCCTATTCCCATAACATACAACAGACTGTCATTTTGACTGACTCATTAAGTTGTTTAATGTCTCTTAAAGAAAACCCCTTCCAAAGTAAAACAAGGTTTCCCATTGTTTTCAGGATTAGAGAGGCTCTTTTTTCATGTTATCAAGGGGATCTGTCTGTGTTACTTGTTTGGGTTCCTAGCCATTCCGGTATTCCTGGAAATGAGACAGCTGATTCATGTGCGAAAGCAGCAGTCCAAGATGGAACGCACGAACATTTCCAAAATTATGCACAAGATTTAACCTCACTCTCCAAAACATTCCTGGAAAAATCCTGGGATTCATTCTGGTCTTCATCAAAATTGGCCAAAGGTAAATATTATGCCTCCATCCAACCGAACATACCAAGGCGACCCTGGTTTTTTCTTCATAGATATGCCAGCCGCTGGATAACCAGTACCATCTCTCGGCTGCGCCTTGGTCATGCTTGCACACCTGTACACTTGGCTAAACTCCGGATTAGGGACCACTCCATGTGTGAATGTGGCCTAGACGAAGGTTCTGTTTCCCACATCCTTCTCAATTGTCCCAAACTTTCCCACTCCATTTATGATATTTTCCCTCCACATATCCCCCGTCCTATAAATGTAGAATATTTGTTAAGTCTTGTATATAGTAGAAATTGTAAATATTTATGTAAATATATTAAACATAATAGAATTAAGTTGTAAAATAATTGTTTATTATTAGTGATATGTATGTATATAAATTTTACTTAACTTATACATATATATATATATATGTATGTGTATATGTACGTATATAGATATATGCATGTTGTGTTTTCCGTTTTATTTGGTGGTGGTTTAACAATATATTTCAGCTATTTATAGGTAATCAAAATTAAACTTTATATGCTCTTTAAACCGAACAAATTCCTTCGTGTCTTCTCCAATAACTTGACACTGGCGAGATAATCTGTGCCTGGTTGGCATACCTGAAAGCCACTAAACAAAAGAAGAAGATTTATTTTATATTAAATATTTGTCACTCTCTGTATTTAAGACTTTGTAGTTTTTATAGGATTTATCTGTTGAAATGATCTGATCGGAATTGGCCTATTTGTCAGACTTTTAAACACCCAAAGTTTAATATAAATTGCGTTAATCTATACACAATAAAAAACAAATAAAGCAACGTGTTAAAAGATTTAATCCACGGCAAAGAATGGACGTTTCGCATTACTTTCTCTATAGAGATAGCTTCACACAATCGCCAAACACTAAAATTACTATTCAACAAGTATTTTTAATTAGTGTTAATAACCAGCTATAGTCAGTGACTGCTGCTCAGAATGGTGATGAATTGATCGTGATACAATTTTAATACAAGAAATGAAAGCAAACTTGCAATGCCATGTTTTAGGGTGAAGCATATTTATTTCCTAACCGCCTCATTGGTCTAGTGGTTAGCATGTTCGACTACAGACATGAGGTCCTGGGTTCGAGTCCCGGGTTGGGCCAATTCAAAAATCAATATTGAATTTTCTATTAGGATTTTCTCAATATTTGCCCGAAGTTGGGAAGTTGGCGGTGTGATCCACCCCGGTGCCTCGGAGAGCACGTTAAGCCGTCGGTCCTGCGCCTGATCTCTCTCCGGTCGAGTCAGATTCACGTCACATCGGACTATGAGAGTGAAGGATTAATGCACCTATGTAATATGCCTTCCAATCCGCAGTGGAGCAGCGTGGTGGGTCTATGCTCTAAAAACCCTCGCTCCCCGGAGTGAGGAGGCTTGTGCCCAGCAGTGGGACGTTAATGGGCTGCTACTTACTTTTTTATATTTATTCCTGATAAGATATCGCAATCAGTTTTGGACTTGCCTCCACAGAAATATGTCAAAAACATTATACGAAAGGCATATTATAATGTTGAAGATTATTTAAGCGATAACAATGTTTGGACTTGATTCCAGTTGCTGACAAAAGCAAAATATTCCACATTGTAACATACAAAACTATATTTAAAGGAGTAAGTGCTAAGATTCTTGCTGGTTTCTTTTCAGTAGAATCAACCTTACAAACCAGTGGTATATATATATTATCAATGGCTAGACTACTGACGTTCTTTTTGTGCCTACTTATTAAGTATTTTGATTTTAAGAAGGACAAACTTAGGAAGTTGTATTTTCTAATTAAGTTAGAATGCCTGACGTTGATAAAAAGAAACCAGTGTCCTTTAGACCACATGATACAAGTAAAACATAACTTATTTTTAGAGAAAGAGAAAAAGATGTGCGCTCCTCTCGGGGCACGGGTGCTTCGGGTGGTATCTATGCCGGGTGGCCCGTGGGGAGCCCACTGAGGAATGCCACGAGTGTGGGTCCGCCGTTACGCTTGCGGTGTACCCCAGTTGGGATAGACAGAGATCTGCTCTAGTGGCCGTATTAGGGTCGACCGACCTGTCTCTGCCCACCGTCGTGAGAGCGATGGTGGAGCGGAGGGAGTGTTGGAGTGCGGTGGCCTCCTTTAGCGACGAGGTGATGTCGCTGAAAGAGGCCGCGGAGCGGCGTCGGGAGGCGGATCCCGCCGCCCACGCCCTCCGTCGTAGGCGTCCGGCGAGAAGGCGTGCGGTCCAGGACCGCCGTCTTCCCCCTTAGCACTAGCCTCTGGGACGGCGGACCGCGGAGGCCGTCGTCCCACGTAGCGAGGCTCCGTAGGTTGTCTGCCCATAGGTAGCTCGATCCTTAGGATCAAGGTAGGGGAGTCACGGCGGCGTGCTCAGTTTTACTCCAGAGCTAACCTGTCGCGTCGAGGGATGGTGTACAAAGATTGTGTCCTGATACAATAAGCAAGAGAATTAGATTTACAAGGTTTGTTGAGAATTAACTTATATGTTGAAGACACTAAACCCTAATAGAGACATTACAACTTTTTTTTAGCTGGGAAATGCTTTTATGCACTGGCCCCGACCGTGTCTTAGGAGGGTGGGACTCGGTGAACAAGAAGGCCTCGCAATATCCACTAAAACCCATCGGAACCCTCTTCAACCATGAATGAAGCACCAAGGGTTCAACTTTCAGCCTACAATAATACACCGATTTATCCTATCAATTTCAGTTCATCTCGCTTTTTATAACGCCGTCGTCACGCATTTATCAGGTTACTCCCCAGAAGTTTTATGTCATTATAGATACTTGTATATTCCTAATTGTGAAAATAATTATAGCCGTATCTACTTCGCAAAAAATGATCTTTTTGCTAAATCAATTAGTTATCGAATAAGCAATGACTATTTAAACAAGATTAATATAGTATCTAATGGCCATATATTACGCCATTTCACTTCAGCCTTGGTACAATCCCATACAGGTGTTACGAAATCTAACAAACTGCAAGTTACTGTCAGTTAAGGTCGCTTTATTTACGAAATTGTACACTAAACGACACCCACTCGGTTTAATTTGTTAATTAAATTCATATCTCAGAGAACACACAATATTGTTTCATATTTTGTAACTAGTTAGTATATTTATACTAACAAGTGATCGCCCAGTGGTGGAAATTGGATTTGGGGAACTCTGTCTAGTCAATTAAGGCATTTAGGGCTCAAAAAATGTGCATAAGGACCATTGCGTGGCTCAAAAATTATTGCTCCATGCGTGCCCCTTTTTAAAAAAGAGTAAAATTTTGCCTCTACTGTGTCTATGTATTTATGAAATCTGTCACTTCGCCAAGAAGAATATCGACATTTTTGACTCACACCACTAGCAGGAGAGGCAAAGAAATTAAGCTAATACGACCAAGGTGATACGACTTACACTATTTAAAAAAAAAACTGTCACTAAACTGCAATAGAATTGTATAATAAATTACCTGATGAGGTAAAAGCATTGAATTTATCAAAATTAAAATTTTTTTCAATTTTCGCAACTTCTGACGAGTAGTGTGGAGTCAGGCAGGGTGGATTGGCTTCCCCGGATATTTTCAACCTTTATTTAGTAGATTTGATCGGGGAACTGAGGAACTCTGTCTGGATGTTATATAGGGACCACTTGCATGAATAATTTAAGCTATGCGGATGATATGGTCTTGCTCAACCCCTCGATTAAAGGCCTGCGCAAACTAATAGGAACCTGTGAAGGTCATCGCGTGGTCTAAAATACAACGTCAAGAAAATTGTAACTATGGTTTTCCGCTCAGACAGAGGTCCGGAGATGATTCCAGCAGTTTACCTTTACCTTGACCAGATTGGAAAGAATTGAGCAGTTCAAATACCTAGGGCACATATTGACTGAAAATCTTGTGGATTACATTGAGGTGAAAGAATTTGTATACTTGGGATCTAAATTTGCAAAAGACGGAACATGTGAAAGGAGAGTGAATGTAGGGAATATGGTAAACGGTGCTCTGCACGGTTTTATGAATAGCAGATGGTGTCTCAAATGGCCAGACTGGCTGTCCATGCAGGAGTTTTGGTGCCAACACTTATGTATGGTAGTAAAAGTTGGGTATGGCAGAAGAATCACATAAGTAAAATAAATGCGGTAGAGATGGGAGCGTTGAGAAGTATGAGTGGGTTGAAATTGAGTGACAAAGTAAGAAATAGTGTGATAAGAGAACGTTGTGGTATAAAAGAAGACGTAGTGACTAATTGAGAAAGGTATGCTTAGATGGTTGAATGAAACGAGACTGACAAGAAGGATTTATGAGTCAAGAGTGAATCCGAAAGTTGGAAGGGCAAGACCAAGGCAAACGTTCCTGGACCAAATCCAAATCGACGTACTAGTATGAAAGGTTTAATGAGAATGAAAGAAGCGAAGGAGATATGCAAGGATCGTGGCAAGTGGAAGAATGTTGTCTCTGCCCACCCCTATGGGAATGAGGTGTGATGCTATGTATGTATATGTAGTGCAATTGCCATGTTTGCTAATGCCAGAATACCAGATTTTTATGCAATCATAAGATCGCCCATTGAAAGATTCTGGAACGGAATACGAACCTCCAAGATCATTGTTAAGATGTTGACAGAAAATTTCGACTGCTCAATTTTTAAGTTTTGGCATTCCGTGCACCACAGTCCAAATATATAGATTTAGTTTTCGACTTTTTATTTTTATACATATTTTAGTTATTTAAATTGTCTTGTAATTATATTTAATATAACTGAGATTGTATCGTATGTGTGGGAAGTCAGAGAATTTATTATGAATAAATTGAATTAATGATTTAATAATAACATATTGTGACATTTTTGAAATAGTGAAATCTATACACATTTGCTTTCTATTAAATGGTAGATACAATGAGACTTTTGATATATTAAGTTCAATTTATCATCTGTATTCAGCAAATACCAAACAAAGAAATTAGACGAAAAACAAAACTGACCGATGCCTTGCAGCGTGCCCTACAATTAAAATGGAAATGGGCAGGCCACATAGCCAGATTAACAGATAAAGTGGACTTATACTTCAACTATGTGGCCGGGCCCGACTGGCAAGAGACGAGTGAGCAGACCAAGACTACGGTGGAATGATGATCTAACAAAAACGGCTGGAAATCAATGGACAGAAACGGTTAAAACAGAAAAAAAGATGGGACGAAATGGGGGAGGCCTATACCCAACAAGGGATCCTTATGGAATGAAAATATGTAATATTAGTATAGATTAAGAACTCAATCATTCACACACACACGTACACACATATGTATGTACATACACACACACACGCAACTCACACACGCAAGCATACACCCATGCGCACGTATACATACATACACACACAAACACACCTAGAACTGTTGTTCTACATGCAATGCATACTCATATACACTTACATTAGTTATTAGTTAGGTTAAGTCTATGCATGTTTACTTTTACTTCTCTGTAGACCATAAGGAAATAAATAAAGGGCTTTATTATTATTATTATTGAGCAAATAAATGAATTTCATTTGAAATTGTTGTTGCAATGACCTGTTTATATAGAAATGAGTCCCTCTTTCCTTATATCACGGCATCACGCGTTCACGACTGGACCTATTTCGAAAATTATTTTGTTGTTCTGTTTGTTATAGTCAAAAGGTTCGAGTGAAAGAAAAAAAACAAAGTTTAAGTAAACTTAACAGCTATAGATGTTTTCTAATGTAACCTCCTTAGTGCTTTTGACAATTTAAACTTTTTTAATCGAACTTTTTGGAGTTTGACGTATTTGTCAGAGATTGACAGATACGTATATATACTCTGTATGCGTAGGTGTGAAAAAAGGCCAAGTGTGTAATGCATTTATTATTGGTTTAATTTATTTTTTGCACAATAAAAATAGTTACCTATTCGTTAGTTTCGCTAAAACTCGAGAACGGCTGAACTGATTTGGCTAATTTTAGTTTTAAATTCTTTTTGGGAGGCTAGGAAATGTTTAAATTATTAAAAAAAACACTTGGAATATAGTAAAATATACCTTTCAAACATATGACGTTTATCCCGTCGTTTAGAAATCAATTTAACTTAAAAGTTAAATCTAACAAGCGAAGTGATTTTTCAAAATTAAAAGGTGACGTTGTGAGTGTAGTATTCCGAAAAATGCATGTGGGTTTGGTGATAAATATAAGGATTAGACGAAGGATAGATAGATTCTGCTTTTTTGTAGATGGTACTTCAGCCATTAACAAATCTACTCACTATTGTGATAAAATCTGCCTAAAGATCATCCTCAAAATTAGTTATGAAACTGATGCGTGCTTTGGTTTGCACTACGTGATATTGGCGAAGTAAAATGTACCCCATTGGTACAACTGAAAGCCATTAAATAAAAGAAGAAGAATAAGATAGATTCTGCCCCTGACAGCTTGACACAACAAAACAACAGCCCCAACAGTTACGTCGTGACCACGATGGTCGAAATACCGATAAAATTCGTCGTAGTATGTACTCGATAAACCACGACAATTTGAGTTTAAAACAATTTAAAAGGCACATTATATTTTTAAAGTGTAATTTAAATAATGGAATGTCAAATATTTGAAGTTCGTACCGTCGTTCAGACATGAAATTTAAAAGCATACTTTTGTTTTTGACATTGACAACTAACAATTTCTGATCGCAACCATATTTGACAGCTAAGTTGTGACCTCACTTCTTACTAAAGTTGAAACATTCCGCTTTTTATTATTATATTATAAACGATAAATAAAAATGCACATGTTCACGATAAAAAATTTATTATCTATATAACATAAGGTCGGACCGTAACCGCGTGTGAAATGATATATTACAAAATAGCCACATAACGTGGGCTGATTGATAGCGGCCCTTGCACTATTAAAAAAAAAACAGTTCCACGTGTCAGGCACTTTAGGCCTCTTCGCTGTAGATGACGTTTGATGTCATGAATGATGTAAGACGTCAAATTTGACAACTTTAAAGCGATTGTACTCTATATATCTTAAAAAGCGTGTGATTACTCTCATGAATCAGAGTAATCTTTTTTTAAAAAGACTGGAATTCTTTGAGAGTTCTTCCAGAAGAGAACTTTTCGAGTCGTTCTTTAATATCATAGAAAAACAAACGATATATGAGGATACAGTGCTGTAATATTTGAATATTCACATTTCGTGTGTGTCAAATACCCTATGGCCCAAAGCGGGGTATTTAAAATCCCCCATCTATAAGTTTTAATTTGATAACTCTACTATTAGAAGAGCGACTTTCCTTATGTTTTGTAAAACCCTTTCTCGTATTTCGATGACACTGTTTCAGATTTCCATACAAATAAGCTGTGGGGTCTTTTGGTACCCCCCGTTCGGTTCATGCGTCGTTTTTATATGAAACTGACTGTTACATGTTTCTAAACCTTGATATTCAGTCAATAAATATACGGTTTTAATTGTGAAAGGGCCACTACAACACCTGACCTCCGAAGAGTTAGTGAGTAAGCGATAGTTTTGCTATGAGTAGCTAGACTATTTTCTATTGGCCATGAACGAAACTTCATCGCGCGCTAATGATACAATCACATTTTTCAAAAAAGGCAATCCCAAAAACAAATAACGATAATAGATTGCAATAACATGCACTTTCTATCAACGCAAACTGGACTAGGTCAAGTATGTTTGGATCAAATCAACCCAAGAATCTCCTAAAATTAAAAAAAAATTAATGTGCAATTTTTTTTGTCAACTGTACCAGTGTTGGTGACTGAGAAGATTAAGTACGAAATTCTCGTATGTTGAGTATTCAATTAAATGTCGGCAGTTGTGACGTCACTGAGAAGGTTAAGTACGGCATTGGAAACAGAATTAAGTATCATTTTGCACTTTGATTTCTTTATGGCGATCGATATAAGGCAACATTTTTTGCTAACCGTACTAGTATTGACTGTTGTGAAATCTCTTTTATACAAAAGGTAAAGGCATTCTCGAGACAATATTAAGTATCTCTTCGCACCCGTGCAACCTTTTTAATGGCGATATTTAAAAAAGCAGTAAATATTTTTTTGTGACTTATACTACTTTTAACAGCTGTAACATCACGTTACCACGGTACACGACGACATTTTTGAAATAGTGAAAAGCTTCTTTTTGCATCCATACAAATTGTTTTGATTATGTCAAAACATCTACGCCATATATATTTTTTTGCAAACTGTACTACTATCGGCTTTTACGAAGTCTCTTTTAAACAGCAGGCGATCGCATTCTCGAAAGAATGTTAAGCATCTTTTTGCATCCATACCAATTGTCTTGTTTATGTCAAAACATTTACGCCATATATATTTTTTTTGCAAACTGTACTAATATTGACTTTTGGGACGTCTCGGCTGGCGATAGCATTCTCGAAACAATGTAAGGCAACTTTTTACATTCATACCAATTGTTTTATGTCGAAACATTCACGCAATTCAATTTTTTTTTTGCAAACTGTACTACTCTTGGCTTTTGAGACGTCTCTTTTAAAAAGCAGGCGATAGCATTCTCGAAAGAATGTAAGCGTCTTTTTGCATCCATACCAATTGTCTTGTTTATGTCAAAACATTTACGCCGTATATATTTTTTTTGCAAACTGTACTAATATTGACTTTTGGGACGTCTCTTTCATACAGCAGGCGATGGCATTCTCTGAGCAATGTTAAATTTGCACACATACAAAACAATTTTTGTTTTATCGCGGGAAATTTTCAAATATGAAAAAAAAAAGTAAATATTTTTGCGAACTACACTAGTGTCGGGTTTGTGACGTCACAATACCGATAAGCAACAGTGTTCCCAAAATATAATTAAATATATTTTTGGATTTGTATAAGATTTTCTGTTATTGCCAACATAGTGTCGTCGGCAAATTGTATGCAAAGATATTAATTGAAAGGGTGATTAATGAAACTGATGGGAAAATATGGGACGTGCAAGCGGGATTTAGAAGAGGAATGGGATGTACGGATCAGGTCTTTTCTTTACGGTGCATAACTGAAAAATGTTTGGCTAAACACCAAAAAGTTTATTGCGCGTTCGTAGATTTAGAAAAGGCCTATGATCGAGTGGTGAGGAATGAGCTGTGGTCAACGTTATCTACGTATGGGGTGAGCGGTTGTCTGATCCAAGCATTGAAGTCTCTCTATGAGGGTTCTAGTGCCTGTGTCAGAATAAACGGAGCGTACACGGAGTGGTTTCCTGTCGAAAGAGGTGTTCGACAGGGATGTGTTGCGTCACCATGGCTGTTCAACCTTTTCATGGATAAATGTTTGACAGATTTAAAAGAAAGTATGTATGGGTTAAGAATGAATGAATTACTCATCAAATGTTTACTCTACGCTGATGATCAAGTAATACTTGCGTCATCCGCTAACGAGCTTCAGGAGATGCTAAATATTATGAATGAAGCTTTGAAAGGGAAAGGAATGAAAGTGAATGTAAACAAAACGAAAGTTATGCTTTTTGAACGAGATGAATCTATGATGAATGGCAATATTTTGATAGATGGGGAACAAGTGGAAGAGGTGAAAGAATTTGTATACTTGGGATCTAAATTTACAAAAGATGGAACATGTGAAAGTGATATCGAAAGGAGAGTGAATGCAGGGAATATGGTAAATGGTGCTCTGCATGCTTTTATGAATAGCCAGATGGTGTCTCAAAGGGCTAGACTGGCAGTGCATGCTGGAGTGTTGGTGCCAACACTTATGTATGGTAGTGAAAGTTGGGTATGGCAGAAGAATCACAAAAGTAAAATAAATGCGGTAGAGATGAGAGCGTTGAGAAGCATGAGTGGATTAAAACTGAGTGACAGAGTAAGAAATAGTGTGATAAGAGAACGTTGTGGTATAAAAGAAGACGTAGTGACTAAAATTGAGAAAGGTATGCTTAGATGGTTTGGGCATGTAGAGAGAATGAATGAAAGGAGACTGACAAAAAGGATTTATGAGTCAAGAGTGAATGCGAAAGTTGGAAGGGGAAGACCGAGGCGAACGTTCCTGGACCAAATCCAGGACATTTTAAATAACGGCCAGGTCAAGAGTACTCTAAACCGACGAACTTGTATGAAAGATTTAATGAGATTGAAAGAAGCGAAGGAGATATGCAAGGATCGTGGCAAGTGGAAGGATGTTGTCTCTGCCTACCCCTATGGGAATGAGGCGTGATGCTATGTATGTGTATGTAAAAAAAAGTAGTAAAACAGTGACGTCACCGATACTTTAGGAGACTACATTCTCGAAACAATTGCATATATTTGCACGCATTGTTTCGGTAATACATTATATATAAACAAAAAAGTGAAGTGACGTCATTGATACAGTTTACAATCTATTTTCTATTTAACATAGTCTTCGTATATTTACTTTATAAATGTGGAAAAAAGAAAATGAAATTCTAAGCACGGTGAACCTATTTACAGTACAGGTTTATTTAATAATAATAAAAAAAATGCTAAATACACACGGAAGCATTCGAGTTTATTACATATTATATATTACGTTTGTATAGAAAAATATATTTCGTTGGAACCGTCGCTTTTAATGTAAAAAATATTTAAAAAAAAGGTAGAAATGAAAATGACGAATTCCAATTATCAGTAAATAAATAATTCATGTTGGATTGGAGACTGAAAACTAATTATTTCCTTTCTATTAAAATATCAAGATTCTTAGTTCTGATTTCTAGTCTATAAAAACTGGAACCCAGAGCTGTACAAGCAAAAATCTAAAAAAAAAAATTGTTGTGTAAAGTCCCAGAACCCAAGGCAATAATTTTTTTTTTTTGTAACACTGCTATGGTCTGAAACCGTAAAACAATTGTAATTTTTAAAGCTCAAAAAAACCTGAACCCAGGGCAATAAAAAAATAGTTTTTTTTTAACTCTGCAAAGAATTAGAACCTAAAATCGTAAAACAATTGTAATTTTTAATGCTTGAATTGAAAAGTATTGAATTTTTTTACTCTGCAAAGGATTAGAACCTTGGCCTAAAAATAAATTACAATAAAAAAAGCAACTTAAAATTTGAGAGCTATAACTGAAAAGCTAAAGCAAATATAGATTGGCTAGATTCCAGGGACGTAAGTTTCTTTTAAAGGTTTAAAAAATTAAAGCTCTAAATTGCTAGAATTCGGGGCTCATTTATTTTTAACAAATACAATTTATCAATTTAATAAAGGTTCTAAATTGAGGACAAAAAGATTAACACTTTAAAAGGGTTAGAACCTGAACCTGTAAAATAACTTTTTGTTTAAACAAATACTAGTAACTAAGAATTTATTGACAATGAAATAAATAAATAAAAATATTGCAATTTTTATAAGTCTAGAACCCAGAACTGTATTACAATATATTGAAATACAAATCATCCGCCATTATGTTTTTAATCAACCATCGTTTACCTTTATACAGCCTGGATTGTGACCAAAATGTTTTTGACCAAAATTGGACCAAAAAGATTTGAGTAAATTTTCACATTGAGAGCGACGATGTGATAAAAAATTGTATTGATGATGATGATGATGATGATGAGGCCAGGTTTTATTGCAATGATTACATGAAATCATCATAGTCGTCATCATAGTTGCCATACGCATCATATTGATTCAGGTGCGCCTGCAATTAAAAAAGAGAAACATTTTTAAAAAATAATGTACAAGAGGCGGTCTTATCACTTGATAACGATTCTTTTCGGACAACCTTTACTTAAAAAAAGTTCTATGTTGATACATAGAACTTTTTTGCATTAAAAAGGCAGATAGACAATAACAAATAACTAGAACCTAATAAATATAAAATACATATTACTATATATCACAAACATACATAGCATCACGCCTCATTCCCTTCAGAGCAGAGACAACATCCTTCCACTTGCATATCTCCTTCGCTTCTTTCATTATCATTCAACCTTTCATAAAAGTTTGTCGGTTTAGAGTACTCTTGACATGGCCCTTAATTAAAAAGTCCTGGATTTGGTCAAGGATCGTTCGCCTTGGTCTTCCCCTTCCAACTTCCCCATTCACTCTGGACTCATAAATCCTTTTTGTCAGTCTCCTTTCATTCATTCAAAATCAAAATCAAAATATTCTTTATTCAAGTAGGCTCAAAAAGCACTTTTGAATCGTCAGTAGTCTGTCCGTTGGTAACAAATCTACCACCGGTTCGGAAAGTTGATTCCGCTGAGAAGAAGCCGGCAAGAAACTCAACGGTTACTCCTTTTAACATAGCTTTTTTTTGTAGGTTACAATGTGTTTAGCCTTCATATGCAACTGGAATCATGTCCAAACATCTTTGTCGCTTAAATAATCTTCCACATTATAATATGCCTTTTTTATTAGGACATTTTTAACATACTTCTTAAAACTATGTGGAGACAAACCCAGAAGTGATTCAGGTATCTTATTAAATATGCGTATGCTCAACCCGACAAATGACTTCTGAACCTTTTTTACTCTAAAATATGGCATTACAAGTTTGTGTTTATTTCTTGTATTAAAATTATGTGTTTCGCTCCTTTTGCTGTATAAATGAATATTATCACGGATGTATAAAATGTTATTTAATATATATTGCGACGGTACTGTGAGAATAGATATTTCTTTGAATTTTTCTCTTAATGAAACGCGAGATCCCAATTGGTATATGGCACGTATTGCTCTTTTTTGTAAAATGAAGATAGTTTCAATGTCCGCCGCCTTCCCCCATAACAGTATGCCGTAACACATAATGCTATGAAAATAAGCGAAATACACCATTTTAGCAGTTTCAACATCAGTGTATTGCCTCACCTTCCTAACAGCAAATGCAGCTGAACTAAGTTTGCTTGCCAGAGTCTTAATATGGGCACCCCACTGAAGCCCTGAGTCTAACGTTATTCCTAAGAAGACTGTAGATTTAACTATATTTAGCGGACTATTATTTATTTTGATATTTTTACAGACTTCTTTTGCATTTGGCAACGCGAATTCAACGCACTTAGTCTTTGCCGAGTTCAACATCAAGTTATTAACAGAAAACCAACGTGAGACCTGTGACAGGGTACTATTTACATCGTCATAATTATCTACATTTCTGTCTACTTTAAACAGCAACGAAGTGTCGTCAGCAAATAGGACTATATCACATTTGTCTTTCACATGGTACGCCAAATCATTTACATATATTAAGAACAAAAAAGGGCCAAGGATTGAACCTTGTGGGACACCCATTTTTACAGGTGATCCTAACGACTCAACACCGTTTACAAAGACCTTTTGAATTCTATTTTGAAGATAAGAGCTTAACAAATTAAGTGCTCCATCCCTCACACCATAGTGACTAAGTTTAAGTAAAAGAGTGCTATGTTCTACACAATCAAAAGCCTTAGAAAGGTCGCAGAAAATTCCTAATGCATTTTGGGACTTTTCCCAAGCATCAAAAATGTGTCTCGAAAGAGACACGCCCGCATCAGTAGTATTGCGACCTTTTCTAAATCCATATTGTTCAGGATGAAACAGGCTATGGGCACTAAAATGTTCTAGTAGTTGTGTGAGTATAATTTTTTCAAAAACTTTACTTAGGGTTGGCAACACAGAAATGGGACGATAATTATTAGGGTCAGATTTATCACCCGATTTAAACAAGGGGATAACTTTACTTTGTTTCATATGATCAGGAAAAATGCCAGAGTCTATGCAATTATTGAAAAGGGTTGCTAAGTGCGGGCTATTCTCTCTATATGCCCAAACCATCGAAGCAAACCTTTCTCAATTTTAGTCAGTACATCTTCTTTTATACCACAACATTCTCTTATCAAACTATTTCTTACTCTGTCACTCAATTTCAATCCACACATACTTCTCAACGCTCTGATCTCTAGCACATTTATTTTACTTTTGTGATTCTTGTACCATACCCAACTTTCACTACATAATATTTGAATTTATACATATAATGTCATCAAATGTTAAACCTATTGTGAAAGATTGTGTTTATTCAATCTAAAGGTACTTTATTAGATTCTAAGGGTGTGCTAATATTTCGAACATAATAATTATTTGTTCCAAATCGAATACTAATATAGGATTACAAAATAAGTTATTAGAAAGTGTTTTAAGTGATTTATAAAATTTGGTGATGGAACTCTCTCTTCTTTATGACCTCTACATATATATTTTAACTACTATGTATATGTGTAATCTCTATTAATATAGGACTTATTTCTTATTTCTATAAATTCTTATATTAATATGTGTATGTATGGTTATGTGTATATAATGTATCATTTTTTTATTTATTCTTTTTGCACACATACATACAAAGTTTAACAAGAAGGTAATTGCAATATTATAAATAAAAGGTCGATCTAAATATACTAATGCAATTTATATATATATATTTGTTGTTGATGATATGTAATGTAGAATAATTTTAATTTCTATAGAATTCGCTGTAAACAATTAAATTATTAATGAAAATTAAGGGTTTCTTATATTCATTATTCAAATATAAATTTAACAGTCTATATACATTTTATTCAAACCATGAAATGTATTTACACAAATAGAACAAATATAATAGTTTTTTTTTAAATTCAAAGATAATAATGAAATAACAGAAATAATATCGTAGCAAATTCAGTATTCTAAAATATACAGCATTTGAAAATATGCTACAAATTTCTGTTTAAAAATAATAAATACGATACTGAATTGGATGGATAATGTTGTTAAATATTGCCAGTAGTGGAAAATAATCTTTCCGTTTTAGCCAAAGTAGAAGGCACTGCTAAATAATAAATATTTTTAAATCAAAAAGTATTATTTGTGGAAAAACTTCGAACGATAATTGCACACCCCTATTAGATTCGTATTAGAATACAAATCGATTCCAATTTGATAGAAAGAGATAAACATATTGTAGATATAAAAAAAAATAAAACAATAAATAAAGCCTGAGAAAACGCTTACTCATTACATACCGCACTTTTGCCAGTCACATCTTTTTAATGCAAAAAATGGTATCACAGTAGTTAAACATGTATGTATTTAAAAACCGTTCAAAAATATTGGCTTCACAATATGACACTAATGTAAAATATTGGCAAAAGGACAATTGTAGGTTTTGTAAGTGTTACGTACGATTTGGTCTTTGTTATGCCAAGTGGCAGGGGCACCAACATAACATTATATAACGCTTGCTATTTCATTCTCTCTCACTTACAATCTTATCAATTTATGTGTCTGTCTCTTTTTCGTTTTACCAACTTTTTTTTTCACTTCAAATAATATAGTTTTTACTTACATTGTCACCTTCCACTTTTAACTTGGCTTTTCCTTTCCCCTTGTTGGGCTTTTTGGATTTCTCATTCTTTTCCGCCTTCTGTTTCTCTATATAAAGGTTGTCCACTGTCAGTTTTATCCTTTTTATGTCAGCTGAGGCCACTGTAAAAGGATATGTTTCAAATAAAATTTCTGCTAATTGCTTGAAAAAATTTTTTACTGTATGAGGATAAAGTTTTTAAGGATGAAACAAGTGATTAGCCATGAAGAAGGGCAGCATTTTTTAAGCGAAATTGTTTGAAGGTTAGGTAGCTTTTTTTAATTCAATTTAAAATATAATTAATAATTTCTAATATTGACACATTTTTTTTTATTGCTGACAGTTTAGCGCTTGAGTGTAATCTCACCTGATGGTAAGTGATGATACAGTCTAAGATGGAAGCGCGCTAATCTGTTAAGAGGCGATATACCCCTTACGGTTTCTACACAGCATCGTACCGGAACACAAATCTCTTTGTTTGGCGGTACGTTTTTGCTGGTAGGGTGGTAACTAGCCACGGCCGAAGCCTCCCACCAGTCCAGACTCAGACAAATTAGAAAATACAATTTCCTAATTTCGTCCTACCGGGGATCGAACCCGGAACCTCCGCTAGCAAAGCGAATACTCGCACCACTGCGCCAGCGAGGCCGTCAACACATAAAACATGGTATTTTGATTTACAATTTAAGAAGAATTATAATATTTTAATAACAATTAAATTAATTAAAGATATCTTCTTACATATTACTTTGCCATTGAGTGTACTTTGTAAACACACAATAAATCATATTTGAACGGGCCCTTACTAATTTGTTACTTTGAGAATCATTTATAAGGTTAAACTGTATATAAATACAATCTGTTTCGATTATTAATCTCCTGTAATATAAAAATGAATTGCAAAATGTGTTGGTAAGCGCATAACTCGACAACACCTGGGTCAATTTTCACAATTCTTTTTTTTTAAATGATCGTTGAAGTCCAAAGATGGTTTTTACGGCGAGAAAAGTTCCAATGATTGCAGGGAAAGACCCTAAAACAACCCTTTTGTTTCCCACTTTTCTAACACAAAAGTCAATTTGATCTTTATTTACTACTAGGGACAACCCTCAGCTAGTGATTTTAATTTGATTTGATTCAATTTAGTTTAATTTCATTTCATTTATTTTCTGTATTTATATATTCTTTTTGTCACTAACATAGTTATAGGTTATTTGTATTTTAACAATTTGGGCCAAATGTTGCCTTGAATAAAAACTTATTATTATTATTATTTATTGCTATACAATAAAGTTCATAATAAATTACAAGTACCCACTGTTGCCTAAGCAATGTAGGTGTGTTCCAAACGTCATAGTGTCAATTTGCACTTTATTAAAACTGCACAAAGTTTAAAATCAAGTGAATAGTCCCAACCTGAACAAATTGAATAGTCACAAAAACTTTTTGACAGAACAAAGTCTGTCGGGTCTGCTAGTACCTTTTATAACATATTGTAACAATTATGCCTACTTTAATGATAAGACTTAAGAATTCCATTAACATTATTTTATGAAGGTTAAACAATGGCATGCTTACTTTGTAAAATGATGTTTTTGACGAGTTCATCTACAAACGCAGGGAACTCCTCCTTGGCCTTGTACAGGTTGATCTTTTTACATAGAAGATCTCCAAACTCTGTGAACTCCTCTTTGGTTGTTGGATTGAAGCTGTCCAACTTTCCCACACCACCTTCTGTAATGCCTAAACAACGAAAAATCAAGTATTTCAAATGATATGTTTCATAACTGTCTGATACCTGATGGTAAATAAGTTTTAAGACTTATATCCCAAAAGAAAAACTTTAAATTCAGTAGATACATTCGCATTAGGCATATCAGGGATATAAAAAGGGTGGACAAACACGCTGGCTAGGTGACATATGAAGGAAAATAAATAGAAAATCATCTTAATTATTTTGAATGCATGAGATAAAAACAAAGTGTATTGATTTATAGAATTAATACTTTAACATAATCTCCAGATACAAAGGGGTACAGTATTGTACCATGAAGTTGAAACCCAATCAATCTTTGATTGATGGGCATATTCTGTTAATGTGTTGACAACATTTACAATCAAATAAGTTCAGATTCTTAATGGGAAAAGTTGCTTCATCTAATTGTCTTGAGTGTTCTAAACCAGAAGATCTTTACCATATCTTGATGTAACATTTATGAAATGGAAATGGAAATGGTTGTTCAACCTGGACATAAGATTATGTCCCAGTTGAACAACCCAGGAGTACATAAAATTATAACTGGTGCTTAGTTGCCTCATGCTTTTTAACTTATATTTTACATAAAGGTTATTTTTTTTATACATTACATTACATAAATCAGATGAAAATAGGGAGCGACTTAGTCCTCCATGGACCAAGCTTCTATATTCTTCTTCTATATTGACATTTAATAATAATAATAATAAATCTTTATTTCAGGCATACCCCCATATTATTTTTTAGTAACAATTTTTACTTAACCTATGTTAGTACTTATACCTATAATCTTAACCTTAAAAACATAAATAATAAAATAACTAAGACTAAAATCTAATCTCCCACTTATCCGCCAATGTACTGAGGAGGGTGTTGGAACTGGCCATTAGCATGTCCATCATTGATGCAGCCCGCTTGCGCATAATAATTAAAAAAGAGTGAAGGTATTTTAGGACATGTTAATTCTCTGCCTGACTTGCCAGATCATCAGGCATGAGATGGCTTCTGGAAATGTTCCACATGTATCCACTGAGGATAAGAATCCCATGTATCTCAACGTCATTACCCCACATTTCAAGCATGATTCTGAACATCCCTCTCCAACATAAAATTCCTATGGTTTCTATACAACATCATATGCAAACATATATTCCTTGAAAATGAAATTACCTAAATTTGCTGTCTAAACTCAAACTAATTAATTTGAAGTAAATAAAATAATTGCACTATTGCAATCCATCTTAAGACTGTATTATCAGAGTCAAGTTTTATAGAAAAACAAGGATCTAAAGGTCAACTTACCAAATGTTTCCATGGCAAGTCGTAGATCTGACTCCTCCTGCAATTTCTGCTGACGCAGTTTCTCTGCTATTCTCTGTTCAGGTGTAAGATCCTCTTCTTTCTCTGCTAATTGTTCAGACTTTTCACGTTCCAGACGCTGAAACAGAATTGATTTAAAAAAAATTAGGTAGTTCTCCAGATGTTGACTATTTCATTAATCACAAAATATCTGAAAATATAGCTTCTATTGAATTGTAACATAGTTACTCCTGTTGCAATGCAGATGCTCACTAAATTTGGGTTTTCCCATGGTGGAGTGGAGTCATTTCTCATGGGTGCAAATTCCAGTGAAGTCTGATGGGTAACCTGAACTTTCTACGAAATTCTGATATATGGCAGTGTTTTGAAGTTGCTCAAGTTTGTTTAACTGATCCTCAGTGAGGTCAGGGAAGCTAGAGTCAGCATAGTCGAGAATACTGAGAATGAGGGACTGTGCTAACATAATTTTGGTAGGAATAGGAAGGAATCTTTGCAATCGTCGCATAGATATCACAGCCCCAAAAAACTTTTTATTCATTTCTTTTACGTGCTGAGACCAAGACAAGGAAAAGTCTAAATAAAGACCAAGATTCCTAATAGCTTGGCTATAAGGTATAAAATGACCCCCTTATATGTTGTGGGTGGAAGAGTATTCCATTCCAATCTTGAAATATAACCTCTACTACCAATGATGATTGATTGAAATTTATTCGGGTTAATCCTTATTCCATGTTTCAATTCGATCTAAATTACAATTGATGACTGAAATAGCAGAGGTTAAGTTATGAAAAATGGATTGGGATTTGGAGATTGTCTACATACAGATGGTAGAGATCAGAATATATAAATGACAAAATGACTACTTCCAATAAGATCAGCAAACAAATTCACCTGATAAAAGTCTGCATACCTACTCTTACTAACCAAATATTGATTTACACATGTTTTCCAGATTCCGGGAACATTTAGCTACTATGTATACATACAATTAAACCTATACTTATTTCAACAAGACAATCACTGTTAAATCAATACAGCATTTTATTTATCTTACTAGAGCACATTCTCCTTACATACCAAAATGAAATCCATTCCACAATGTTTATAAATTTGTTCATATATAAATCACAAACATAAAAATTAATAAAATAATTTATCCATATATAATGTGATTCATTGGACATGGTATTTAAAATATTATCATGCAGTTTAATTTTGTGTAAGAATGTACAATCTAGAAATTTAGCAAAATATCTAAAAATTTAGTAAGACAAAGTATTCAACTAGTGTCAGGTGTTTAAAATACACCTGATTAAACATTTCAACATTATTATGCATGCCAAATTTTAATATAAATATATGTGTATCTACTGTTTCTGTATAAAAAGGTGTTTATGAACTCATCCCAGAAAACTGATGTTTCAATTACCCAAACATTAGATTATACAAATGAGTCTCAATTCCAATTGGTTCAGATAATCAAGGTTCTAGTGTTTTCTGTGTCTTTAAATATATAGTGATGACTAGCATTAAAATTGTACAATATGGAACAGTGTATTATATATATGTACTTAGAATAGTGACATTGACATAAGAAAAATATATGTTTACAAACCTCTTTTTCAGCTATTTTCTCATGTATTTTCTTTTTAGGTTTAGCAGCTGGAGGTGCTGGGGTGGATTCTTTTTTCTCCTCATCTTTCTTTTCCTCCTCTTCGTCTTCCCAGCTGTCCTGTAAATAAGCTGACGTCAACACGTAGGTCCGATTGAGGTTATGTCCTTCAACAATAGTTTAGACAAGTATATTATTGATATAAGTAATATTAAAACAGTTTTAAATATTTGGCAGCTGTTACACTTACCTTGACAGTTTCTTCCTCGTCCTCACCTTCCCATTTGTTGGACGTCAACGTGGTCGGGAGTTTTGGTTCAAAGTTGTCTGCATCTGTGAAACGATATACGTAATAAGCCACGTTTAATAAACAATAAGGAATTAATAATTCAATTATACCCACCCCACGACACGTCCATGGTTGCGGACCTCTACAGCACCGATCTAATTTTGCTTACTTTTCACGTGAAAGACAAAATCAGACAAGTCGAGCAACTTGCAGGTTTTTCAACACAAGATGTCTCCCGAATCGACAATCTTAACAATAACAATTCTCAAGCAAATTTTGTCAAACGATCGAGACTTTTCTGCATTGAACACGACCGAATAGGAAATAGGTAAACAAATGACATAATTTCAGTAAATTTTCAACGGAGCTACAATCGGAATTTGTTGCGCAAAAATATGACTCCATCGCAAACGATAATTTCCGAATCACTAAAAATTTCAATATGGCCGACTGACAATTTCAATCTGTATTACCACATGGAAAAATTACAATGTCATCGTAAGTAAAACCTCCTTCCTAAAAGTAACGTTTTTATTTCATATAAAAATGAATAATTAAAAAGAAATTAAGGCATTTGCCTTAATTTCTTTTGCAATAATTTCCATACCATCTTGCAATAATTTCTTAAGCTCATGGTATAAAAAGAAATCTTTAAATCTATTTCGTGAGCTTTCAATAGATGGCGGTATATAGTATTTTGCAAAGAAAATTTTATCAATATTTGAAAAAATTATCATAACAATATGTACTGTAAGTAAAAAAAATGTCTTTGAACGAGAGTACTTGACTATAAAAGCATGTTATTAATGTTTATTTAAAATTTGAACAAGATTTATATGCAGGGAAAGTGTGGTCTTATGAAAGGAATTGATAAACTAAAATTACCATTTATTTGTACAAACAATTACATAAAAATTTTTCTTCTCGTTTAACGATGTTGCCACTGTGGGTTTTTAAAAGACATTTGTTTGTTAGAAGGATCTAACTTTGTACTTTAGGATTTAATAAAAAAATGTTGATTTTTTAGATAAATGATAAAGAAATCTAAATCGAATAAAAATAGGGATGGACATTTTGTATCTACATAATTGTATCGGTTTCAATGCCATCTAGGAGCTATTTTCTAAACTAGAATCCTAGGGGTTTTGTAGTAGTTCTAAAACAGGTATTTAGTAAATAGAAAGTATTTTCCATAACAACATTTAGAGGGCATACTTAACTTAGGAAATATAACTTCGAGTAGTAAGTAATATAATTACTAATTGAAGTACTTCACTGAATACGTAGTATTTTTATTAATTTAGGGTTATGAGTATTGATTACACGCAGACGAATTCGCGTATACAATCATACATTTTATAAATTTCAATTTCTTAAATAACCTTAACTTTATTAGCTTGCTTGTCTGTATGTATGCAATTACATAAGTATTTATAGTTGGAATATAAAAGATAATGCATTTTAAAGGCATAGCCGTACTGATTTGAATAAATATTTTGTAATCAATAATTAAAATGGCTAAAAAGAAAATAGAATTATTTATAAACATTGAGAATGAACAACAGTTTGAGTATATATTAAATCATAATCCAAACAGGCTGATCTGTGAGCTTCTTTCTTTCTTATTTTGTGCAAATTTTCATTAATTCTTAAGTAAAGTCTATAAGATGCTTATATAAAAAGTCTGTCGGTTTGTTTGCTGTTTAAATGTACCTAATCTACGCAAGGCCTGGGTATAGTCACTGGTAGATATTATAAAGAATAATTTAGGCTGTAAATAACCCAGAACTTTGTTCTGAAGAATCTCTTACTAAGTTGACTTTGAGTTTAAACATGAAATGAAAATGTTGTTTAAGTATGTTGCTCTTTTGAATTGTCATTAGTCTGTCTGTTGCGGAAACTTGTTTCAACCGAAAAGAAACTCTAAAGAACATATTTTAACGTAGCACAAGTCTCTTCGTAAACATGAGTGGAAGTTTTTAGAGCACAAACACACAACACTGTCCAATTGCGAGTGGATGTATTGGTGGCTGGCTCCAGGGATGTGCAGGTTTCATAACGATGTCTTCCTGCACCGAAAAGCAGTGACAAATGTTAAACAACAATTAGGCCCACACGTTTTACAAAAAGGATTTAGTACGTGTCTGTATATAGTGTAATTGTTATCTATTGGGATTATTCATTTTGTAGTCAATTTCATTGTTTTAACAGATGTTTTACTTTCTGGGCTACCGATCAAAATGGGCGTATTCCTTGGACTAAACGTAGTTATAGTAAGATATTGAATCAACGAATGAAGAGTAATAATATAAACTATGTCTCCAGTCAGAGACCAACAGTGTGCGGGAGATATAGCACTGCCTTGTGTTGCACACTGGTGTGTCGTTCTTACATTAACTCCCTAAGATTATCTCATTTGATCACAGGTGCTGACGTATATAACTCCTTCGCAGGACCCTGTACAGTTCTTGATCATTTGTTTACGATAATAAAACTCGATTGGAGCGATGGACAAATTATCTTACTAAGGGTTAATATTCTACTGATATTATAAATGCAGTCATAGACTGAATCTCCATTATAATATATTATTATGTAAAAAAACGACCTTTCACAAAGTTTGATTTGATTATATTTTATTACTTTGCTGGATTTATTTCGAAAAAAGGCATAAGACAAATATAATTTAAATATCTAATCGTTTTTTTATTGCATTTTTTTATCGGAGCGATCATTAGATATGAGCTTTTCTGAATTTTCCCTGGGTTATATCCAGGATATTTGTTTGTAAAGCGAGTGTTTCACCAGCGAGTTACCATTTAATTCCCACATTAGTGCACACTCTCCCAAGATGTTGTTCAAATTTTCAGTCGTGAATAAAGTAAAAAGTAAGTAAGTAGCAGCCCATTAACGTCCCACTGCTGGGCACAGGCCTCCTCACTCCGAGGAGTGGGGGTTTTTTAGAGCATAGACCCACCACGCTGCTTCACTGCGGATTGGCAAGCATATTACACAGGTGCACCTTCACTCTCATAGTCTGATGTGACGGGAATCCGACACGACCGGAGAGAGATCAGGCGCAGGACCGACGGCTTAACGTGTTCTCCGAGGCACGGGGTGGAGCACACCGCCAAATTCCGAACTTCGGGAAAATATTGAGGAAATCCTAATAGAAAATTCAATATTGATTTTTGAATTGGCCCGACCCGGGACTCGAACCCAGGACTTCATGTCTGTATTCAAACTTGCTAACCACAAGACCAATGAGGCAGTCGCGAATATAGCACTATTTATTTGCTCAAAAAAATACTTGTACTGGATGACAGTTATGTTAAGGTTTTTTCCAAATTCATTTATATCATATTTGAGGAAAATTGTACAACGCCATCTATTGAAAGCCAACGTAAAGGTTTGTTTCTATGTTGGTAATACCGTAGGAATATTTCAATCATTTGTTTCAGGTATTGGTGGATGAAATTGTATCACTACGTCGTTTCCGGAATCAAAGTGAACCACTATTTCTCTTTATAATGGTAACATCTTGTTGGTTTAACCAATAATTAATAAAGTAGACAATACAATATATATTAAAGCCAGTTTTTATTATAAAAAGATAAAAAGTGTAGGAGTAAATGAATTGGTTTATCCTTTTTTAAGTTATTTACATAATGACGACATAAAAAGGATATCTAAGTTCATAATGAACTTAGAAAAGGAACCATCAGGAATCCATAACATGAGAAAATAACTATATTTGATAAATCAATAACTATATTGATTTGCAGAATAAGAAAATTACACGATTATTTCGAGGTGTGGACAACATTAAATTTGGACAAGCAGCTAAATTTGAAATTGAGTTTTGTAAGCAAATACAGAAAGGTGATATGATTGTCAAACCTACTTACAATATAGACGAGGCATCGCCAGAGGAAGTGGTAAGTGGAAATAAACTAATACAATATTTTTTGATAAAAGTTAACTCTAACGTCAAAATCAAAATATTCTTTATTCAAGTAGGCTCAAAAAGCACTTTTGAATCGTCAGTAGTCGGAAGTTGATTCCGTTGAGCAGAAACCGACAAGAAACTCAACGGTTACTCCTTTGAATACGTGAGAGTATCTCGTGATTATCTTTCATGTGCAACTGGAATCAAGTCTAAACATCTTTGACGCTTAAATAATCTTCAACATTATAATATGCCTTCTGTAATAGGACGTTTTTAACATATTCCTTAATGCTCTGTGGAGGAAAACCCAAAAGTGATTCGGAAATCTTATTCTAAATACATACATACGTACATCACGCCTCATTCCCTTCGGGGTAGGCAGAGACCACGTCCTTCCACTTGCCACGATGCTTGCATATCTCTTTCGCTTCTTTTATTCTCATTAAACCTTTCGTACAAGTTCGTCGGTTTAGAGTTAGTCCAGGAAAGTTCGCCTTGGTCTTCTCCTTTCCATTCACTCTTGACTCATAAATCCTTTTTGTCAGTCTCCTTTCATTCATTCTCTCTAAGGTCCCAAAGCATCAATTTTAGTCACTACACATTCTTTTATACCACAACGTTCTCTTATCACATTGTTTCTTACTTTGTTACTCTGTTTCAATCCATTCATACTTCTCAACGCTCTCATCTCTACCGCATTTATTTTCCTTTTGTGCTTCTTCTGCCATACCCAACTTTCACTTGTACAGCCAGTCAGGCCCATATTACAGAATTAAATTGTAATCTCCTTTATGGTCTACAAAGCATTAAACTAAAGGAAAACTCACTGATTAACCCTAAAAACCAACGCTTGAAAGTCGATTGAATCCGAGAAACTATCAAAAGCACGGAAAGTACAAAATGTGCGCCACAACGGCCGATATTAGTTAAACGCGTCTGACAAACGTACGCCAAGCAACGAGTGAACGCTCCGTGAGCTTGTTCTTTATTTTCGTTACGAATTTATTTTTATTTTTATTTTTTTTTGTATTTAAACTCTAATAAACCTAAATAGGCTTTATAAATTATTATAATATTAAAAATAGCATCACGCCTCATTCCTATACGGGTAGGCAGAGATCAAGTCCTTCCACTTGCCACGATCCTTGCATATCTCCTTCGCTTCTTTCTTTCTCATTAAGACTTTCACAGAAGTTTGTCGGTTTAGAGTTCTCTTGACCTGGCCCTTACTTAAAATGTCCTGGATTTGGTCCAGGAATGTTCACCTTGATCTTCTCCTTCCAACTTTCGCATTCATTCTTGACTCATAAATCCTATTTGTCAGACTCCTTTCATTCATTCTCTTTTCGTGCCTACATCATCCAATTTTAGTCACTACATCTTCTTTTATACCACAACGTTCTCTTATCACACTATTTCTTACTCTGTCACTCAGTTTTAATCCACTCATGCTTCTCAACGCTCTCATCTCTACCGCATTTATTTTACTTTTGTGCTTCTTCTGCCATACCCAACTTTCACTTGTACAGCCAGTCTGGCTCTTTGAGACACTCTCTGGCTATTCATAAACGCGCGCAGGGCACCATTTACCATATTTCCTGCATTCACTCTCCTTTTAATATCATTTTCACATGTTCCATCTTTTGTAAATTTAGATTCCAAGTATACAAATTCTTTCACCTCTTCCACTTGTTCCCCATCTATCAAAATATTGTCATTCATCATAAATCCACCTTGTTTAAAAAGCATAACTTTAGTCTTGTTTACATTTACTTTGAATACTCATGAGTTCTTCATAATTATTAAAAATGCGTTTAACCCGACAAATGATTTCTTAACCTTCTTCCCTTTTGACCATCCTTTCAACAAAATCTTCGAAAATATATAATATCTCATACCAAATTAGGGCGTTTCTATCTTTCTGTTCGTTATATTGGGAATGATATATTCTTTTTTGAAAGGAGTGGCACAACAGGCGTTTAAATGAATTACAACAGGAGACTGATAAGGCATTGTTGCGAAGGAAAGAACTTCAAGCAGCTCGTAAAAAGCACAGAGCAGAACTGATGATACCACATTTGGAGCATCTAAACTTCGTGATATACTGGCCTCATGCTATCCATGCTCATCCAGAACTATATGAGCGATGGGACATGAACAGTTAAGTATTTAGCAAGGATTAGTGAGTAGTAAACATCGTAGTTATTGCTTTTTTTCAATAACTGTTACTTGTGCAGTTATTTTAGGTTAAATAACTGATATATTATCCAGTGATTTGTTACTGGAAAGTTATTTTTTCTATAGACTACACATTAAATCGTTTATAAATTCATCGGTTTCACTATCAAGTTTATTTTAAAAGCTAAAAAAGATGAGTATTGCTTGTTCTTATATATTGTATTATTATATTTTGTGGAAATATATATTCGACATATTGTGAAATCTTAATAGGTAATGAATATTATAATCTTTCTCAATTGATTTCTTTAATATATAATACGGTCGCATTACTGGCTATTTCTATCCCACTTCTTTTTTACTAGTTGAAGTTATAATAACACTACATTGTTAAAATATTGACAGTAACGTAATAACGCTTATTTGGATGAAGTTATTTTCGTCACTTGTTACTTTAACAGAAAAGTAGCAAGTAACGGATATGCTAGTTTGTTATTCTATGCTTAGTGAAGATTAAAGGGAAAGTTATTAGTAAAAATAATGCATATAATAGCCACCCTGTTAACAAACTATTGTGTAATTCAATATGAGTACATTCTGTTATATAATGGCTCGAGCAAACTAGATTAACATAAGAAATATATAGATTTTAGACCCAAACTAATTCACAGACATCGCGGATTTAAAGTCGAGGTAGCGGGACATTTATTACACGGTATATCTTGAGTCTAATTCAAACGTGGTAGAAGTGTAATCTTCAAAAATATTGTCTTGAAGATAAAGAGATGAATATAAAATGTCAGCAAGACGATAATTGTTGTCCCTTGGGGGACACCAGAGGACGTCTCTTTTTACTGTCGCTTTTTATTTTCATCGACTTTCAATTCACAACGTTGCTAAAGATATTTTCACTTCAAAAAAGATAGACAAGCATTAACTCTATATCAATATTGTAGATATAATAATGGTTGGTCGGGAAGAGATACAGATGACCAAAGAAATGGCAGATGATGTATTTTACTGTGGTGATGCTGTATTGAATGAAGCTTCTCTACATATGCTATTATCAGCACCGTCTCTTGCTATATGCTTTCGATTACTGGACACTGATAAGCATTTCGTTTGTTAGTAGCCCTCTAATTCAATTTCCATCACGTTTTAACCTTATAACGTACCTCATTGTAACGAATTTCTCAATATAACTGGGACTGCCAGTAAAAGCTAATGCAAAATATACTTATAAGAAGATAGTTCTTAGCAATACTTACTCATTGTATATCAGGTATTAGGAGACCGCGACGAAAACGAAGAAGAGAGTACTAATGCTACATTTGATGATAGGATGGAAAAGAAATCGAACCTGTATAAAAATATATATCTTTAACATGTTTTATTAGTATTATTTACGCTCCAACTTGTTACTACAGCTAAATGAAATGATAGTTTCATAAAAGATAAACAAAAACGGCTCCGAAACGTGGTCGCTGACTCTGGGCCTTATAGGAAAGTTCAGAGTCACTCAGCGTGCGATGGAAAGGACTATGCTTGGAGTTTCTCTACGTGATCAAATCAGAAATGAGGAGATCCGTAGCAGAACTAAAGTCACCGACATAGCCTTACGAATCGCGAACCTGAAGTGGCAATGGGCGGGGCACATAGTCCGACGGACCGATGGACGTTGGGGCCCGAAGGTGCTGGAATGGCGACCCCGGGCGGCGCAGTGTAGGTAGATCCCCCACAAGTTGGACCGATGACATAAAGAGGGTCGCCGGTCGCCGGCGCAAGTACGGCCCTTGTGAGTATCATTTCGTGAGACCTATGTCCAGCAGTGGACCTCCATCGGTTGAAGCGACGATGACGACGAATAAAAACCAGCAATGAAACACAAAATACAAAATCGTTGATAGTCGGGTCAACGATCGCTAGAAGCCGGTGCGTCCGCGCCACATCCGGCTGTTCGTTGATCCAAGTATCAGATTTTTTTAAATAAGTAATGCTAATTCTATGATTTTCTGTAATCAGGGTCGATGTTTTTCGTCCCATCATCCAAGTTTTCATTAGTACTATAGTCTGTCTTCATTTTCGGAAGCGGTCTCCTTACACTTTGTATAAGTTCCAGTTTCGTTTTAATGTATATTTGTTCTTTCATCATCTGCTTTTGGTAGTGTATTTTAGTGTATGATGTAGCTTCCTATTAGTATAATTACGTATAATTTACCTTTTGTTTTGTTCTATTTGTAGTTTTACTCCTTATTTTTTTGCTCGTTCATAGTTTATTAATTTACCTTCACGTTAAAACTTTAAAAAATTGTGACGATTGCTTTAATCAAAAAGGTCTTTATCAATCCATAACGTGTTCTATTATCTATTCCTACTTAATTTTACAATTGTATACCGAAATTCGATAGTAATCTATATTTCGTCAGGTTCAGACACGTTTAACTCTTCGTAAGAAAGTCATTTTTGTTTGTTGCTAAGTAACAAGTTCCTGTAAGTTGTTCAAAGTTCAACTTGACCTCTATAGTTACTCAGATAAAATAAAAAATGTATTTCTTAAATATGCCTATTGGGAATCGCAATCATTTGTCATTACCTAACTAAATGGTAGATTTGATTTTTAATTGTCGTTATACATTTTTCTGACGTCACCTTTTTTTCTTCCTTACTTCATTCATCTAATATCACTTCTCACACGAAAATTCCTTTTTTTAACTTCTAACGCCATAAAGTCCACTCATCCCCTTCACCGTGGCTCCACATTTACAGCATCGTTTTACCTTTTCAAGCTCTTGTACGAAAAATTCTTTATGAAGAAGTATCACCAATAGATGATAATAAACCATTGGAGGCACAGCATCCATTTAAAACTGCCTTTGATATATACAAATCATGTAGTCCTACAAAAGAAGAAATTTGGCAAAAACGAAGAGAAGATCGTCTGAAAAGGAAAGTGAGTATTGTATTAACTGGATAATATAATACATACATAGCATCACGCTTCATTCCCATAGGGGAAGGCAGAGACCACGTCCTTCCACTTGCCACGATCCTTGCATATCTCCTTGGCTTCTTTCATTCTCATTAAACCTTTCATACAAGTTCGTAGGTTTAGAGTACTCTTAACCTGGCCCTTATTTAAAATTTCCTGTATTTGATCCAGGAACGTTCGCCTTGGCCTTCCCCTTCCAACTTTCCCATTCACTCTTTATTCATAAATCCTTTTTGTCAGTCTCCTTTCATTCATTCTCTCAACGTGTCCAAAACCATCTAAGCGTATCTTTCTCAATTTTAGTCATCTTCTTCTATACCACATCGTTTTCTTATCACACTATTTCTTACTTTGTCACTCAATTTTAACCCATTCATACTTCTCTTCATTCCACTCAAACCTCATTCAACGCTCCTATGTCTATTGCACTTATTTTACTTTTGTGCTTCTTCTGCCATACCCAACGTTCACTACCATACATAAGTGTTGGCACCAACACTCCAGCATGCACAGCCAGTCTAGCCCTTTGAGACGCCATCTGGCTATTCATAAAGGAGTGCAGAGCACCATTTAATATATTTGTAATGTGTTCATCTTTTGTAAATTTAGATCCCAAGTATACAAATTCTTTCACCTCTTCCACTTGTTCCCCATCTATCGATATATTGCCTTTCTATTAACAGTTAATATCATCGACCACAAATGTTCAATTATTTGCAAAACTAAAATGGGCAGAGTACACAAGGCGGTCTAATTGCTAGATATCGATCTCTACCAGCCATTTAGAGACCATTTTTTTTGGAAGATAAAATGGGTTATCCTTAAAAGATACATGCAATCATAGTCTTTTTTGTAGAACTATATAAAACGATTTATCCCGCGATACATTGTCTTGTTATATCTATAAGGAATTTGGTAGCGTTTTCGATGAAAACCTCCAAGTGTCTTGATTTTTTCCGACACTTCGAACAATTATCTTAAATCTATCCTACATGTTTAAAATTTCTAAATGGTCAGTTATAAATGGATACTTAAAGTCTAGATATCATAAGAAGAACCACTTTACCTATTGATGATACTGATACGGATAAAGTGACGTGGCCTTGGACTTTATTTTATAATATTTTAGGATAGATAAATAGGCTACGGTATCGAATTAGGATGATTACTGTAGTAATGGATTTTAATTTGGGATATAAATGACTGTTTAATTGGTCTCTTATTCTGATTATTCGATTACAGAACTGTGGTCCTAAGTTCGTATTCCGAATCAGGCGATTTTAAAATTGATGTTGAGTTTCTGTTAAAAAATCTTCAGTGTCTATCCAAAGTTCGGAAGTTTGTGGTGTTTGGTTTTGGAGAGCACGTTAAGCCATCGGCCTTGCGCATGATCTCTCTTCGATCGGTTTGGATTTGCTGTTTCACCGGAGTGTTGGAGTAAATGAATAGAGAGTGCACATATTGTTTGCGCGGACACTTGGGCAATATAATATCTCCTGCGCAAGTAGCTTCTCTCAGCATGAGATTACCCACCGTGGCCGAAATTAAATTAGGAAACGATTGTGATTACTATTATCAACTGTTCTAGGAGCTTATGTTAGAAAATAGAGCACGACGTTTGTCTGAAATGCAGCGTCTAGCAAGACAAGCTATAGATGACGCATTAGAAGCTAAGAGAACTGCGAAAGAGCAACGAAAGCTGGAATTGCTTAAAGCTGGTGTAAGGAAATCTGATGATGTCTATTTTTCAAATCAAAAGTATATTTTCAAATAACTTCATCGTCTAACTTTTCAGAATTTATCTGCTTTAGAGAAGCTAAAAGAGGAACCCGACGATGAAGAAGTAGACATTGTTATACCAGAAGCGAGTACCTTATTATAAAGAAATTGCAACTTTGTCTTTCTTTGCATTATATAAAACAAAGATGAAGTGATTTTTTTCCAGTAAATGTTATAAATAATTCAACACTCATTTAATTCACAGCAATTATCTGATATAGAAGAAGATGAAGCGAGTGAAGAAGAAGATGACGCTGAATATTTTCCTCCAGCAGGACTTCTGATTCCAGGGTTCTATGCTCCACCAAACGATATAGCAAAAACGAATGGACTAGCTATATTATTTCCTAAAGTAATCTTTTTTATTGCTTACAAATTTGCAAACTTTGAACTAATCTACTGCTATGTGATGACACATTTAAAGGTGGTAGCGTAGTAACAAAAAATTTAGCTCTTAGTGGTTATAATTTTATAAAAGTATCACCGCCTTTCTTTAAATCATTAAAAGGGTAACAGAAGAAGCAGAAAATGTAATTTGGACTAATTGAACATCTTAGACCTAACTTCTTGAAATTGATTGTATTTGTATTTAAGACAGGGTGTTATCATAAAGTCTAGATATATTATATTATAATGCTTAACCAACCGGAGAAGTATCTCGACAATAAATACCAGGATGAAGTTCCAGGAATCAGAGTATCGATAGACTTGATGAGACTGTAGCCTAAGTTGAAATGGCGTTTATCTCGTAAGAGGTACTTTACCTCTCATAGTGTCTTTACAGAACCAGCCACCAGACTTGAACTGGAATGCAATTTTTTGATCTAAATTTGATCAGCATAAATCAAACCCAGGGCTTGGACTAATAAAGCAAGATTTCGCATCCATACTTTTTAAATTTTGATATACTGCCTTTTCTCCATATCGGCCATTTCGTTTTTAAGCAGATGTTGCACGAAAGAATTGTTTTTGCTGTTTATAAAAAATAATTTCAGTTAGTCCAGGAATATGTGACTCCTGAGCCGGAATTCCTTCCACCACATGTTCTGGTGATGATTGAAATGGAGAAACGGTACAAAGCCATTCACGCGATATCGAAGTACAAAAAGGAAATTATACACGTAAGTGTCTATACCAATTACCCACATTTTAAAATTAAAGGAAACTCATGTATTCTTTTTTCTTTCCAATCCATAATTGTGCTTTTCAGTGAAGGAAATCATTGCCTGCAAAGCCAGGGTGTAATTTTAAAGTATGTGTTGCCTACTAGTGAAACAGCGTGATGTTGCTCGCCCAGCAGAAGGATATTCCAATTGCAGGTATTCCAATTACGGTGGAGACCATCCGACCTCATCTGAACAATTGGCTCACCAAGGGGCAAGGATCTCTTTCCTACCAACTGGTGCAGGTGCTTTGGCAAGTATCTGTACCAGAATGTTGGCCGTGAGGAAACGCCCGTTTATCATGAGTGTGGTGCTCTTATAGATACGGTGCACCACACTCTGGCGGATTGTCCAGCGTGGGCACCCCAGCGACATATCTTGTTGTCGTTGGTTAGAAAAAATTTTTCACTGGAGAGCATAATTGGTGTGATGATCGTGAATTTTCCCTTCTCTTCCTTGCAAAGTTCCTATCTTTTTGACCCGTTCCCCCCATTTACTCCATTTTCCTACCCACTTCCTGCCAGTCCAAGGTGTACCGTGCCGAGGGACTCATGGCTAGGGGCATTTTGCCTAGTCGCAAGCGGTGGCCCTGGGACCGGGCGAACCCAGAAATAGGCTAGCCTTATTCTGGCATGCGGGGCTCTGCCAGAATGGACCTATGTTCCCTTGCTACTCGTGGGAACGCAATGGTGATATTATTACATTCCAAAAATGGCGGCGATGAGATTCGCAATCCATCACGTCACGTTCCTAATGGGGGCGAAAAGCGGGCTACCGAGAGCCGCTTTGCTACTTTGAATGTAAGAGGAGGAATGAATGAAAAGATTGATGAAGTATGCCAGATGATGCATGATAGGTGCATAGATGTACTCTGCGTGAATGAGACAAAGAGGAAAGGATGTGATACCACGAAACATAGCCCTTACACAGCTTACTGGTCTGGTGTAAGCAGTGATAAGAGAGGCTGTCAGGGAGTTGGTATCATACTTTCCGAAAGAATGGATGATTGTGTGAAAGAAGTGAAATACGTGAGTCCTAGACTCATCTGGATCAGGCTAAAAGTTGGACTTACTCGGATCTTTGTCTTGGGTGCTTATGCTCCGACGGATCTGGGCACCAGAAAGTCCAATAAAGCCCAAAAAGAAATAGATGAGTATTGGGAAAGTGTGAGTGATACGTTGAATGAATGTGAACCGAATGAGCGAATAATTATGTTAGGAGATTTTAATGGATGGGTAGGTGTGAAACGTGATGGATATGAAAGGACTCTTGGTATGTTTGGTGACAAACGGGTGAATGAAAATGGACGAAGTTTGCTTGGAATATGTGTGGAACATAGTCTTTTTGTGGCAAACACTATGTTTGAGCACAAGGGGATTCATGTGTATACAAGGGAAGAAGGGAATGCTAGAAGTATGATTGATTTTGTAATTGTGGACGAAAAACTGAAGAAGAAAGTTCTAGATGCTCGAGTATACCGCGGGGTCGACATCGATACTGACCACTACCTGGTCGTTGCCCGAATCGGTGGTCTTTTTAATCGGTGGCGCCATAGAAAGAAGGAAACCTCGAGCATTCTTGAACGAATAAAAGTGGAGAGATTGCAAGAAGAGGATGTTAGAGAAGAATATCTGAAAAATTTGAGTGGGCGATTCAAGAGTGAAGACGAAGGAAATGAGATTGAAAGTTTATGGAATAAATTTAAAGATGGAGTGGTTGGTGCTGCTATTGATGTATGTGGCGTGTCTAAAAGGAGGAAAGGTAAGAAAGAGAAGAATTTGTGGATGGACAAAAATGTTCAAGCAGCTGTGTGTGAAAAGAAGAAAGCTTGGTCCGATTGGTTGGCTACAAAAGCGAACCAACGAATGCAAAAGGCAACGAATGATGACGTAAAAAAGGCAAGAATGGAATACAAAAGGGTGAAAGTAATCGTGAAAGAAGCTGTAAGAAAGAAAAAAGAAGAATACAGTGATATGTATGATAGGAGACTTTCTGATGATTTTCAGTCAAACAAAAAGTTTTTCTGGAAATCAATACAATTTGCCCGAGGGAGATCTACTTCCTCGGAGCTTTGTAAAATCAGAAGTTTAGATGGAAGTTTAATAAAAGGAGAAGAATGGATATTGAAGAGATGGAAGGATCATTTTGAAAGTTTGTTTGAAAGAAATGAAGCAGAGGTAAATATGGCCTCTGCGGATAGCAATGAATGTAAGACAAGTGATAGCGAGATTAGTATGGATGACATCATGAAAGCGATAAAAGGTATGAAATCAGGTAAGGCTGCTGGGTATGACAGAGTGTCAGTCGAGATGCTGAAGGCTGGCCGCGGGATTGTGGTAGCTCAGCTGTACTGCCTTTTCAATATATGCTGGGAGAAAGGTCAAGTCCCAAGAGATTGGAGCAAGGCCGTAATTGTCCCTCTATATAAAGGAAAAGGGTCACAGCAGGAGTGCAAAAATTACCGCGGTATCAGCCTTCTTAGTGTCGTCGGCAAATTGTATGCAAAGATATTAATTGAAAGGGTGATTAATGAAACTGATGGGAAAATATGGGACGTGCAAGCGGGATTTAGAAGAGGAATGGGATGTACGGATCAGGTCTTTTCTTTACGGTGCATAACTGAAAAATGTTTGGCTAAACACCAAAAAGTTTATTGCGCGTTCGTAGATTTAGAAAAGGCCTATGATCGAGTGGTGAGGAATGAGCTGTGGTCAACGTTATCTACGTATGGGGTGAGCGGTTGTCTGATCCAAGCATTGAAGTCTCTCTATGAGGGTTCTAGTGCCTGTGTCAGAATAAACGGAGCGTACACGGAGTGGTTTCCTGTCGAAAGAGGTGTTCGACAGGGATGTGTTGCGTCACCATGGCTGTTCAACCTTTTCATGGATAAATGTTTGACAGATTTAAAAGAAAGTATGTATGGGTTAAGAATGAATGAATTACTCATCAAATGTTTACTCTACGCTGATGATCAAGTAATACTTGCGTCATCCGCTAACGAGCTTCAGGAGATGCTAAATATTATGAATGAAGCTTTGAAAGGGAAAGGAATGAAAGTGAATGTAAACAAAACGAAAGTTATGCTTTTTGAACGAGATGAATCTATGATGAATGGCAATATTTTGATAGATGGGGAACAAGTGGAAGAGGTGAAAGAATTTGTATACTTGGGATCTAAATTTACAAAAGATGGAACATGTGAAAGTGATATCGAAAGGAGAGTGAATGCAGGGAATATGGTAAATGGTGCTCTGCATGCTTTTATGAATAGCCAGATGGTGTCTCAAAGGGCTAGACTGGCAGTGCATGCTGGAGTGTTGGTGCCAACACTTATGTATGGTAGTGAAAGTTGGGTATGGCAGAAGAATCACAAAAGTAAAATAAATGCGGTAGAGATGAGAGCGTTGAGAAGCATGAGTGGATTAAAACTGAGTGACAGAGTAAGAAATAGTGTGATAAGAGAACGTTGTGGTATAAAAGAAGACGTAGTGACTAAAATTGAGAAAGGTATGCTTAGATGGTTTGGGCATGTAGAGAGAATGAATGAAAGGAGACTGACAAAAAGGATTTATGAGTCAAGAGTGAATGCGAAAGTTGGAAGGGGAAGACCAAGGCGAACGTTCCTGGACCAAATCCAGGACATTTTAAATAACGGCCAGGTCAAGAGTACTCTAAACCGACGAACTTGTATGAAAGGTTTAATGAGAATGAAAGAAGCGAAGGAGATATGCAAGGATCGTGGCAAGTGGAAGGATGTTGTCTCTGCCTACCCCTATGGGAATGAGGCGTGATGCTATGTATGTATGTATGTATGATCGCCGGTGAGTGCGGGTGGAGGGCGGTTGTATACTTTTGCGAGACCGTCATCTCGCTGAAGGAGATAAATGAGATGCTAAGGAAGTAAGCAGCTGAAGCCCTCCCTAGCAAAGCAAGCTTGGTAGCAGAAGTCGTCTATACGTGCTTCATTCTTCACTGAATTGTAGATCCTCAGAGTCACTAGAGTGAAATGTGGTTGGGGAACTTCTAGGGTTATAGTGGGTATTCTGGATTTAAGCAAATCCCACATTGGAGAATTTCCTATATCAGGCTGCGTAAAAATATTCCCTAGTGAAAAAAAAGGAGTGGAACAACTGCTGCTACTTACCATTTGTATTTCGGTTTTCAGATGGGAATTTTTAAAGTCAGCAGTCTATCTGATGCTGTTCAAGTAGCTTATAGTGTTAAACAATTTAATATGATGCAGAAGGATAATACTTTTAACATGTTAGTTATATACTCGTCTAATTTGAAAGAAATATCTTATATTTAAGTGTTTGTTTTTTAATTTTTGAATCCTTGACAATGTGGAATTTTTGTTTGTTTGTTGTGAACTGAATGAATTGTTATTATATATCCCGATCCCGTGGGTATATGGGGAAACGTGTTCTTAATCATTCTCTACATTACTTTAAGAATAACTGTGCCAAATTTGAAATCAATTGGACCTATAATTTCGGTGATTTTATGATAAATGAGCCATTTGTAAATCATTGATATTAACACCCAATGATGCTGACTATATTTAATTGCGGGCAACACGCACTGTTCGAAGACCTTAGTCTTCAGGCACTGAGAAATTATGGATGAACAAATGTCCCGTAGGCTGACTATGGGGCTCGTAAGAAGTCTCAGAGTCACTCAGCGGGCAATGGAGAGGGCTATGCTCGGGGTTTCCCTACGTGATCAAATGAGAAATGAGAAGATCCTTAGGAGAACTAAAGTCACTGACGTAGCCTACCGAATTGCAAAGCTGAAGTGGCAATGGGCAGGGCGCGTAGTTCGCAGAACTGATGGACGTTGGGGCCCGAAGATGCTAGAGTGGCGGCCTCGTACCGGAAAACGCAGCGTCGGCAGACCCCCCACCTGGTAGACTGATGATAACAGGCGGGTCGCTGGCAGCCGCTGGATACAAGCGGCGCAAGATCGGGCCCATTGGAATTCATTAAAAGCGACCTTTGTTCAGCAGTGGACGTCCATCGGTTGAGACGACGACGATTTTTAGTATATATCTAGATAGAAATAAAGGCAGGGACATTAGTCTTCACTAGAAGAAGACTAAGGTCTTCGAACTGCGTGTTGCCAGCGATTACATATGGTTCCGAGACATGGCCGCTGACTATGGGGCTCGTAAAAGACTCGAAGTCACTAAGCGGACAAGGGAGAGGACTATACTCGGGGTTTCTCTACGTGATCAAATCAGAAATGAGGAGATCCTTAGGAGAACTAAAGTCACCAACGTAGCCGTAGCCGTGGCACGTAGTTCGCAGAACTCATGGACGTTGGGGCCCGAGGGTGCTAGAGTGGCGGCCTCGTACCGGGAAACGCAGGGTGGGCAGACCCCCCACCTGGTGGACCGATGATATCAGGCGGGTCGCTGGCATACAAGCGGCGCAAGATCGGTCCCATTGGAATTCATTAAGAGAGACCTTTGTCCAGCAGTGGACGTCCATTGGTTGAGACGATGCAGACCAATCGATTCGATAGTTTCTATAATTTGTAACTTTATGTTGTTGTTTGCATTTTGACTAGATTATGTATTTTGAGACTTTTTTTACAGATTTTTCCATATTTTTCCTAGTATATTAATTTTTATTCGAGGTTGTTTCATGTATACTTTATAGATATATGTAACTGTAACATCTCCTGTGCCATTAGCTAATCTCTATAGAAGATTGGCCGAAATATGCTTAATAAGTGTTTGTATATAAAACGAAGCAAGCTCTATTCCTAGAATGATATTCAGCAAATACCGTATCAATTACTGTCTGTGTTACATTTAACGTTCTTATAGCAACAATGTTGTAAATGAGTTTAGTTTTCAACCAGAAAAAAATATTTTTGCACCTCAATTAACATGAATTTCAAATGATGAGAGAAAAAAGGATACCCAACTGAGTTCGTTGAAATAAATGTGTGGGAAAACCTAAATTTGGTAAGTGATAATACAGTCTAAGATGGAATCGAGTTAATCTGATAACAGCATCATACCCAAACACACATTGCTTGATACATCTGTGTTGTCACGGAACAAACGATAGAGAGGCGCGATCAGCCTAACTCCATTGTTTGTTGAAACGACAATTTTTCAAAAATGTTTTCTCCATCGCATCGCATTTACAGTTCTTTAATAAAATATCATTTAATAACAGAGGTGTGAATAATACGGTTTGTTGTCGCCACATTTATTGAGTTTTAAAATGTAATAAAGGAGTTATAGTGGCAAAACTACAGTAGCTGGACATATGGTATCACAGACTTTTTTATAGATATTAATACGTTCTATAATATTGTAGAACATGTTTTTGTTCTATCCTCAATAGTTTCCACGGTACAGGTGATGACAGATTTTATGTGACCAATTTTTTCACACCTTGGATTACATTAATGCTTTTTTACTAAGGATCCCTATTTTTTTTAGAAAGTAATATAGTCTATGTCGCTCAGTGAAAATACAGCTTTCTCGTCGTCGTCGTCGTCGCTTCGGACATAGGTCTCACGTAATGACGTCCACAAGGCCCGATCTTGTGCCGCCTGGCTCCAGCGGCTACCGGCGACCCTCTTTATGTCGTCTATCCACCTTTTGGGGGGTCTCCCTACACTGCGCGGCCCGGTGCGGGGTCGCCACACCAGCACCTTCGGCCCCCAACGTCCATCGGTCTTTCGGACTATGTGCCCCGCCCATTGCCACTTCAGGTTCGCGATTCGTAGGACTATGTCGGTGACTCTGGTTCTACTACGGATCACTTCATTTCTGGTTCTATCACGTAGAGAAACTCCGAGCATAGCCCTCTCCATCGCACGCTAAGTGACTCTGAGCTTCCGCATGAGGCCCATGGGGGTGTAACGCGTTCCAGTCCGTTTCTTCAAACGCCAACCTCACCAGCACGCGGTGCACCCTGCTCCTACCGACGAGACTCTGGCGACCGACAAATGGCGGTATAACCATTCTTTATAGCTGACCTAAATATCACAGACCGATAACGGGCAGCAGCGTTATCGGTGCGAGAAGGTCAGTACTGCGATCACCAACCCGCCTGCCAAGCGTGGTGATTATTGGCAAATCCACAATATGACTAAAACAAGGCAGCTTTCTAATGGTGAATTATTTTTTTTAATTGGTCCAGTAGTTTTTGTGTAAAAACGTTACAAACATACATATAAAAACACTAAGGTTTCGTCCAATTTACTTTTGCAGGGACAAATTAAAAGTTGCTTTCATGGTCTCAGTCAAGTCAGACTTAGCTTTATTAGAGCTGATAGACTTGAGTCCGGTATACGTGAGTCGGGACTCACAACGCGGCGAAGACGATTGCGCGGCGTTGTTTGATGTTGGCTACGGAGACAACTACCCTCAATTTGAAGATTTCAATTAATAAAATAACATAATTTTTCGTGTTACAATTGTATTTTTATTCCTAAAATCACATTGCATCAGCGAAAATGTCATTAAAGTGACGACTTTTTTCTTAATTACGCAACTACCCTCAGTTTCAAGATATAAATCGATTAATGAAATTGTAGCTGCTAAAATAAAATACCAGTTTTATTGCATTTTTTTATTGCATTAATGAGAAACTATGAAATTACACGATTGGCTATGATGATTGATGTTGATGCAGAGAACTACCCACAGTTTAAAGATTTCAATTGATTAAATAAATTGAAGCTATTCAAGTAAAATAGTTTTTTGATCATAACTGTTTTTATTCCTAAAATTACTACAATATTAAATTATGAAATTAAAGTAACGATTTATTCTTGATTACGCTTCTTTTTTTTGCGCTGGGAAATGCCTTTACGCACCCCGATGAAAGCTTAATTCCATCGGGAGTGTGGGACTCACTGATAACAGAATACCCACTAAAACCCAGCGGATCCCTCCCCATCCATGAGTGAGATCACTAGAGGTTCCCTAACTGCATTCCACTCTAGTGACCCGGATGGTACCGACTATGAAGTTCTACCACTCAATAGAGTGAGGCATGAAGTGCATAAGTGCGACTTCTGCCACCAAGCCTCCTCCGACGGCGAGGGAAAGCTCCAGCCTCTTGCTCCCGTATCCTCCCATTTGCCTCCTTCAACGAGATGACGGTCTCGCAAAAGAAGGCAACCGCCCTCCACCCAACTTCACTGGAGAGCATTACCTCAATTATGCTCTCCAGTGAAAGATCTCCTCTAACCAGCGACAACAATATATGCCGCTGGGGTGCCCACGCTGGACACTCCGCCATGGTATGGTGCGCCGTATCTACAGGAGCACCACACTCATGACAGGCGGGCGTTTCCTCACAGCCAACGACCTGGTGCAAGTACTTGCCGAAGCAACCATGACCGGCAAGCACCTGCACCAGACGGTATGAAAGAGATCCGTGCCTCCTGGTGAGCCAATTGTCCAGGTGAGGTCGGATCGCCTCCACCGTGGCCATACCCGCAGCTGTCGGCGAGAGCCCTGATCCTCCGTATCTGGTCATCGTAGGAGTCAGCACTTCTGGAAGCCCTTGTAGCTACCCTGCACTGATAGGCGACTGCAAGGACTTCCGCCCGCAGCTCCCAAGGGGGGTCGTCCGCCAAGAGAGTCGCCGCCGTCCAAGAAATCGAAGCAGATTACGCTGGAAGCAGATTACGCTGACAACTACCCTCATTTTGAAGATTTAAATCTAAATTAATGCTATTGAAACATAATAACACTTTCTTGTCATCATTTTATATTACCTTAGTGAAGAATCATGAAATTAGACGATTGGCTATGATGATTGATGTTGATGCAGACAACTGCCCACACTTTAAAGATTTCAATTAATCAAATAAACTGAAGCTATTAATATTAAATAGTTTTCTGATCATAACTTTTTTTGTTCCTAAAACTACTACAATATTAAATTATGAAAATACAGTAACGGTTTATTCTTGCTTCCTCTGACAACTACCCTCATTTTGAAGATTTTCGTTATAATCACGTTTATCATTTCGTTTCGTGAAAATTACTAGAAGATATTAAAATACTGAATCTGACTGAATTTTTTTAATTATATGTCGGAGTATGAGAGAGAACCGAGAAGCATAAAGCACAGGGGCGTAGGGTTCTCCGCCGACATCGTTATTAATTGGATCNCCCGCCGGACTGCCACCATTGACTCTGTCCACGCCGATAGATGGCGCCAGCGTTCCACAGATATCTGCCCTCCGACATATATATGTTTAAATTACATAGAATTGTATAAAAATTAAGTGGTTTTTTACAATTTTTTAAGGAGACAATTACCCGTTGTCTAATTTTTTTTTCTGTTACATATAAAATTTAATTATAGAAGATTTTACATATGCATTATATATTCAGTGCTTTTAATTACTCATTCTCTAATAATTAATTAATGCTACAACTGAGCTACAGCAACTACTCTTCAATAATATATGATATTAATCTGTTAAACTTTGTTAACTTTTTATCACGAAAATCTAGAAAATATTTACTAATATATATTTTTAATTAAAGTAAACCTGAGGACAAACTGCAAGACTAACAGATTTGTGTGGTATACAATAAACTATTATCTATCTATCTATATTAAAAGTAATATCCAAATATTTCTAACTCTTACCTGTATTAAGTCGTTTTCATCATACCTGTATCGAAAGTTCTTACTTTCGGTGCTATTTTGAGTGACGTAAGAGCCAGATTGCCTCCCGATTAAATAAATGCGAAATTTTGTGCGCATGCTGCAAATTTTCAGCGCACGGCTAACTACGCGTTTCTTTTATATGTCAAAATATTCATAGTCATCAAATTTTGCAATTATTTCTTCTTCACTTAATTCTTCTCACGATTCTTCACGATTAGAACCTATTCTCTTTAATTTATTTAAAATATTATATTAAGTTTCGTAGTTTTATGTTTGAATTAAGGAATGAGCTATGGTCAACGTTATCTACTTATGGGGTGAGAGGTAATCTGATTCAAGCATTGAAGTCTCTCTATGAGGGTTCTAGTGCTTGTGTCAGAATAAACGAAAGAGGTGTTCAACAGGGATGTGTTGCGTCACCATGACTGTTCAACCTATTCATGGATAAATGTTTGACAGATTTAAAAGAAAGTATGTATGGGTTTAGAATGAATGAATTTCTCATCAAATGTTTACTCTACGCTTATGATCAAGTTATACTTGCGTCATCCGCTAACGAGCTACAGGAGATGCTAAATATTATGAATGAAGCTTTGAAAGGGAAAGGAATGAAAGTGAATGTAAACAAAACGAAAGTTATGCTTTTTGAACGAGATGAATCTATGATGAATGGCAATATTTTGATAGATGGGGAACAAGTGGAAGAGGTGAAAGAATTTGTATACTTGGGATCTAAATTTACAAAAGATGGAACATGTGAAAGTGATATTGAAAGGAGAGTGAATGCAGGGAATATGGTAAATGGTGCTCTGTAGCCTTTATGAATAGCCAGATGGTGTCCCAAAAAGCCAGACTGGCTGTGCATGCTGGAGTTTTGGTGCCAACACTTATTTATGGTAGTGAAAGTTGGGTATGACAGAAGAATCACATAAGTAAAGTAAATGCGGTAGAGATGAGAGCGTTGAGAAGTATGAGTGGATTGAAACTGAGTGACATTTTAAATAAGGGCCAGGTCAAAAGTACTCTAAACCGACGAACTTGTATGAAAGGTTTAATGAGAATGAAAGAAGCGAAGGAGATATGCAAGGATCGTGGCGAGTGGAAGGACGTGGTCTCTGCCTACCTGAAGGGAATGAGGCGTGATGCTATGTATGTATGTTATGTTTAAAAATTGTTTTTTATTATCATGGAATGTCCAAATCTTTATGTTCAATTGACTGAAATTGGCTTAATAAAAGATAACTGCGGAATTTCCAAAACTATTCGTCTGATAGACTATAGGAAAAAAAAAGTTAAAAGTGCGTGCGTGCAGAGTATACATATCATAAGTAAAACTATTTTAGCAAACTAATTTTTAAGTTTTGTTTATATTTATACAAATCTAAAACCTTATACTTTCGAGATTCAGAGGGAGGGAAAGGAAGATATTATGTTAGGAATTTAATTGTCATTAAAATATTAAAAGCGTCGATAATTAATACAAATAATTTATTGAAATCTCTGTATTGTAAATGAAAATGCCACGTGTTTTTGTCCATTAAAACGCTGCACATCTTCGTGACGCTAATCATGCGTTTCATCTGTAAGAATTTTATTCTCATGCGCTTAAAGAAGTTTCACTTTAAAAAGCGATAACTTACTGAGAGATCTCCAAAACAATTCACCCTATTGAAATTTTACCATATCTGCACGGGATCGAGAACGACTTGAGTAACACCGCAGGAAACACCCCGTTAATTAAATCAGTCGTAGGCATTGAATTGTTTAATATAGATAATGCCTTTATCATCAAAAAACAATGTGATACATTGTTTTTTGATGATAAAGGCGGAATTGCGGAGTCAATGAGTTCATATTAATACGGGGAAGTCCCATCCACAGTGTTGCTATAATAAATTTTTAATTCTCCCCATTTTTTAATGGTATTTTTGTTGCTCGTTCTAGTATTTTGAATTATTTAAGTGATTTGTTTAGTATCACGCCTCATTCCCACAGGGACAGGCAGAGACAACGTCCTTCCACTTGCCACTATCCTTGCATATCTCCTTCGCTTCTTTCATTCTCATTAAACCTTTCATACAAGTTCGTTGGTTTAGAGTACTCTCGACCTGGCCCGTATTTGAAATGTCATGGATTTAGTCCAGGAACGTTCGCCTTGGTCTTCCCCTTCCAACTTTCGCATTCACTCTTGACTCATAAATCCTTTTTGTCAGTCTCCTTTCATTCATTCTCTCTACATGCCCAAACCATCTAAGCATACCTTTCTCAATTTTAGTCACTACGTCTTCTTTTATACCACAACGTTCTCTTATCACACTATTTCTCACTCTGTCACTCAGTTTTAATCCACTCATACTTCTCAACACTCTCATCTCTACCCCATTTACTTTACTTTAGTGATTCTTCTGCCATACCCAACTTTCACTACCATACATAAGCACTGGCACCAATACTCCTGCATGCACAGCCAGTCTGGCCTTTTGAGACACCACGACCACTCTCCTTTCAATATCATTTTCACATGTACCATCTTTTGTAAATTTAGATCCCAAGTATACAAATTCTTTTACCTCTTCCACTTGTTCCCCATCTATCAAAATATTGCCATTCATCATAGATTCATCTCGTTCAAAAAGCATAACTTTCGTTTTGTTTACATTCACTTTCATTCCTTTCCCTTTCAAAGCTTCATTCATAATATTTAGCATCTCCTGTAGCTCGTTAGCGGATGACGCAAGTATTACTTGATCATCAGCGTAGAGTAAACATTTGATGAGTAATTCATTCATTCTTAACCCATACATACTTTCTTTTTAAGCTTGTAATTATTTCAACAACTTTTTTGAGTATAGTCTTTGACAACAGAACCTTAATGTTGGAACTTATAGTTTCAATTAATTATGGTCGAATATCGAGAACCAGTATGCAAGGAGACTGTTCCCGAAAACGAAGACAGAGGATTGTTCTAATGACACCTTTGATGATGGGACGGAAAACAAATGTGATCCTGATTTGAAAAAAAAAAATTTTAGCGCTTGACTGTGATCTCATGATGGTAAGGGATGATACAGTATAAGATGGAAGCGCGCTAATCTGGTAAAAGGCATATACCCCTAACGGTTTCTACACAGCATTGGCGTTGCGGCATTGTTTTGGCGGTACGTCTTTACTGGTAACTAGCTACGGCCGAAGCCTCCCACCAGATCAGATTCAGACAAATTAAAAAGATACAATTTTCTAAATTTGTTTTACCGGGGATCGGACCCGGGCCGTCAATAATACTTTTAAAACGTTTAATTAGCATTATTTACACTTCAACAACTGCCCCATTGGTCTAGTGGTTAGCATGATCGACTATAGACATGAGGTCCTGGGTTCGAGTCCCGGGTCGGGCCAATTCAAAAATCGATATTGAGTGCCTAGGAGAGCATGTTAAGCCGTCGGTCCTGCGCCTGATCTCTCTGGGGTCGTCTCGGATTCCCGTCACACCGGACTATGAGAGTGAAGGAATAGAGAGTGCACTAGTGTACTATGCCTGCCAATCCGCAGTGGAGCAGCGTGGTGGTTCTATGCTCTAAAAACCCTCGCTTCTCGGAGTGAGGAGGCCTGTGCCCAGCAGTGGGACGTTAATGGGTTGCTACTTACTTACACTTCAACAGCTAAATGAAACGATCATGAAAACTTTACCAAAAAAGAAACCAGAATCACAATCAGCTGACGCTCGGGTCAACGACTGCACACCGGCAGTAGCTGGATTCAAGGGCGCATGCGATTTTTGCACATTCACTCAATGTTGTCGTTTCTTTTAGTAGTGTATTTTTTAAGTGTTAATAAAACGTTTTAAAAATATGATTTTTTTTTCAATGAGAATCGTTTTTTTGTCGGAAGCGGACTCGTAACACCTTGTATAGATTAATAATACGTTTCTGCCTCGATCAACCTCTGAATAACAATTAATCTATGGCCAAATACCGACGGCTCCATTTTTTCGTGTCAGCAAACGAAGTGAGCATCAAATTTAATACCGTCTGGACTTTAGAACTAGATATAACAAAAACCCTAAGACGTAGTTTCGTCGTTACCTGAACTACACGTGTAAGTGATATTTAATTGCTATTTCTTTATTCGGAATATTTCTTTTATATATAATATTATAAAGAGTTTGTTTGTTTGCTTGAAAAGGCTATAGGATATATACAATCATGTTAAGATCAACAGAATCGGGTATTCCTTTGAAAGCTTCTGCTGCCTAAACGGTTAAAGTTTCTCCAAAATAATGTATGAGAGAATTGTTCCCCTTTAAAAGTTCTAAAATAAAGTCAGCATCAGCATATATCTATCTTTTACGGTTCGCTCATTATAACCTTTTTTATGCTAACCGAATTTGTTTCTCGTCTCTCTTATGAGGTGCAGTGTAGTCTTTATATATAATCGATTATATATCTATAATAGGTGGGCATATGGAGAAACTTGTTCTTTATGAGCGTTTACGTTGTGACAGGAGAAACTACGCCAAAGTTCAAGCATATTATCAACGAATTACAAATGACTTATACATCACGAAATCGCTAAAACTATAAATTTGATTGACGTGAAATTTGTCATGGTTATTGTTGTCATAACGTAGACGCTCACTAGGATTGCTTTTCGCCATATCTCCACGGGATCGGGACGTTTTAGTGGAAAACATAAACTTACTATGAGATATTTAAAGCTTCGCCTAATCGAGTAGATATTCGGTATTCGTGTTACTTTTGCGATGTAGAAGCTCACTAAGAACAGTCTTCTACTTGTGGTTTCCACGGGATCAGGTTATGTAGACCAACAAACAGACAATGCGAGATCTCCAAAACTATTCAACCAATTTACTTGAAATTTGGGTGACAAATGCGTTTGGAAACGTAGACGCTCACTAATAACAGGTTTTCCCATCTTTCCACAGCTTCATGAAAAATTAAGAACCGTTTTTACATAAAAGATTACTATAAAGTTGTTATGTAAAAGGTGATGCGTTTATTTTTAAATTACCTTTTCCTTTATTCCAGTGTTGTTTCATTTGCTGCTGTTATGCCAGAAAAATGAAGGAAGGTAATGTATTTTTAATTATTTTTTGATAGATTTTGTGAGACTTTACAGATAGATTGTGATTACAAGCTTCATCTACTAAGTTCCATTAAAATATGCAAAAATATTGCGATTCGACACTGTATAGAAACCATTATGAAGTAAATTACCTTTTTTATTCCTGACTTTGAATGATTATTTCATTAATTTTCTTAAAATAAAGGATATCATTTTATTGAGTGACATCTCTAGAACATCTTCTAGAAGTATGTTATAGAAACATAAACAGTTACCCTTCAAAGAATTGTGAATCCTTAATAATGCGAAAGTAACTCAGTCTGTCGCTTTCACAACAAAACTACTGAACCGATTTCGATGAGATTAAGTACACAGATAATCTAGAGCCTCAGAAAAGACATGGGCTACTTTTTAATCTGAAAAATGGGTTGTAAGGGATAGAAGTATCCTCATATTTAGAACTAAGGCTGTTGATTCTAAATAAATAAATATGACATTCAACGTTTGTAAAAGTTTTACCCTTACAGTTAAAATAACAAACAACATCCTTACTAATACTAAAAATACAAAAGTAACTCTGTTTGTTTGTCTTTCGAGCTTTTACTTCGAAACTACTGGAATCGATTTAAAAGAAATTTAGTATACAGATAGTCTAGAGAATGAGGAAAGGCAGTAAGCTCTTTCCAATTAAATACTGTAAATAAAAAAGCTACCCAAAAACACTATTGCTGAAAAACAAAGTCGCAGGCACAGCTAGTTTTATTGTAATAGAATTTATAAAGATTTTTTCTTCTTATTTTATTGACGATTCAAAATACGATAATTTATATATTCTATTGTGTTGAACATATGATGAACTTGTTGTAAGTACACAAAAACATTGACTCTTTTAATAAAAAGAGTGAATGTATATCACATAACTTACGAAACAAAAACAAACTTGTTATAAATTCTAGTAGGCCGCATAAGATTAACAACTCCTTGAAGGGTAACTGTATACGGTACTATAATAAACTCCCACAAGACGTTTTAGAAATTAGACGATAGAAACGCGTGGGAGTGAACGAACTGCTCTAATTTGAATAGAAATATATTAAATTAATATGATATTGTAATGATGATGATGATAACAAAAAAAAAAAACACCCGACTGAGTTTGTTGTGGGCTCTTCTCGGATCAGGGCGCGAGGGAACCCTCGTAACTTTAGATTTTAAGTCGTTCTGGAGTATCATCATCAGACGTACATTAGAATGAGAGTGTGGAAAAGAAAAGAAAAAAAAAATTGACGATTTAAAAGTGCTGTAAGATGCCTACTTGAATAAAGATATTTTGATTTTGATTTGATTTGATATTTGGATTCGATGCTTACATTTTTGTTATGTGATTCCATCAACCTAAAATCCATAGACATTAATAGACTGTTACTTAGTAAGCCTTACAGTTATGCCTAGCTTCGATATTGAGCTAATAAAAATGTTTGTCTTTTCAGTAACATCGACGTTGGTGATTCTCATTGCTTCTAATCTAGTGGCTGCTAACTGCCCTATCGAAAAAATTCATGGAATAGGACGTTGTTCCTATCGTATTAAATGCTATAACGCTATTAAAGATATCAAATTGGATAAAGATTGCCAAGGATCAAGTAATTATGACGTCAAAATAGATGTGACTCTTCAAAATGCCTCTGACACTTTTCATGTAGACTCTGACTTCGACCTACTTGCTCTGATCACTTCGCTCACTTTATATGGCAATTTTCCAAAAACTGAACTACCATTTTTGAAGACGATGTTTAGACTCAGAAATCTTTACATAATTAATGATAACGTACAGCGGATCTTCAACAGTCCGTTCAGAAGTCTCATTTACATAGAAGATATCGATTTATCTTACAACAAAATCTCAGATATCGATGAACTTTTCCTGTTTGAAATTCGCCCTTTTAAGCTGCAAAGAATATCATTAGCACACAATGTAATCGTGGAAGTCCCAGGTGATACATTCACTGATCTAACAAGTCTAATCGAACTTGATCTCTCCCATAATTTAATCGAGGAACTAAATGAAGAACCGTTTCACAACTTAACTAACTTAAAAACCCTTAAACTAAACAACAATAAAATTATCGAATTAAATGGCGCAATGAATAATTTGTTGAATTTGAAGCATTTATATTTGGGATCGAATCAAATACAGGACGTTGATATGCAATCTATAAAGATAATTAAACATTTGGAAACTCTCGATATTTCTAAAAATCAATTTGAAAATATCAGTCCAATTATATTTCCGAGACACTGGAACCATTTCAGCAACTATTCAGTATGTAAGATTATTATATCTGATAACCATATCGCTCATGTACCGAATGTGACAGTTGAACTATTTGAAAGTTTTATCAAAAATTCTGAAAATAATAAAATAAACGTTTACACTAAAATTAATTTGGCTAATAATTCGATTACTCATATCGAATATAATGCGTTCAATTTAATGAATCTAGTATCACTAGACTTATCCAACAATAAGCTAACTGATTTTGTGGTGAATCCAGACGATTTGGTGAACGTAAGATATTTAAATATAAGCGGCAACTACTTGAGTAGATTATATTACGAAAGTTTTACATCAATGAATAACTTGCAAAATCTTGATCTGTCCCATAATTACATGGACTATTTCCCTGATCAACCTTTATCGAATACATACGATTTACAAGTCGTGAACTTTACATATAACGATGTCATAGAACTCCACCATTTACGAATTACGTTTCATCCTGGCGGAGGATACTTGGATCTATCAAACAACGCTATTGCAGCTCTCACTATACCTAAAAACGAAGCTATAGGCCTAAGAGAGCTTGTACTCAACTCTAACAATATATCTGATGCCTATCTCATAAAATTAAAAGACCAACACAATCTGACCAGGCTAGATATGAGTAATAACTTTATACAAGTCTTAGATGAATCTTCTTTACAATTACCTGCCACATTGACCTATTTGGATTTAAGTTATAACGAAATTTACAATATTAAACCATCAGCTTTCAATAGTGTTGGCAATTTGAAGACTTTGAAATTGTCTCATAATCGCTTAAGAATGATCGAGCATGGCGTCTTTCGAGGGCTTACGATGTTAAAAAACTTGGACATATCCTTTAATCAAATTGGCCAGTTGGACTCAAAAGTGTTTTTGGATTTAAAACATTTAGGTTTATTGTCTGTGCGTTACAACGGGATGAATATTTTGGATTACGAGAGCTGGTTTTCTTATAAAGAAGACATAATTGTGTACTTGGACGGCAATAATCTTTCATGTGAATGGCTGGCTAAAGCTATCAGTGACTATAATAGAGGTTATTCTAAGATGACTCCAACCGTCTTAGATCCAGTTGTAGTTGGACATTCAATATATGGAATTTCGTGCAGTCAAGAAGTGCAAAATATAGTCGATCCATCATCAAGATATATTACCGATGAACGACTTCTGATAACAAGCCAGATGATTCTAAAAGCTGTTCAAGAACAAACTGCATTTCTAAGGAAATATCTTTGGAACTCAATCCTCCAAGACGCAGAAAGGAAGACTGGGTATTCCGGAGTGTCGACACTTGGAAACTATGTTAAAAAATAATTTTCTAATATTTTTACTGTAATTGTACTTTAGTATTAATACTTTTATTAAACAGAAATCAAAGAAGACTTTCATTTCTTCCTCGATAACGCGACAGCCTTTAGCAAAGGTCCTGAGTTGGATTCCCTTCAGGGCAAATTTAGCAAACTGCATTCTAATTTACGTGAGTTTTTGGGAGGCTTTGGCGGTGGCTAATTACCACCTTATTGGTAAATAATAGCGATCTGGTACCACGTTGTGTTGAAATAATAGGAGGTAAACTCCATCTTGCCAGGTGAGTAAGCTTATACCTCAGAATCAGTTGTCATTCCACGAAACAACATCAATAACTATAATGCCGAAATAAATAAAACAGTAACAGACATAGTAAGTTGGTTGAGATATAATAACCTGAAAGTGAACATCTCCAAGTGTACCTTCATCCAATTTATAGACAGAAGTAACATGAAACAACAAATAAAGATTAATATTAGCAACGAGCCTATAACTGAAAGCTCTCAAGTAAAATTCCTAGGTATAGAGCTCGAACTTTCCAAAAACATAAATTCCTTTTCTTTTGCATCATGGAAGTTATCTAAAGTATCAAATACTCAAACTGCTCTTCAAGCTTATCACGGATACGTTGTTTCCATAATTAGATATGGAATTATCATAAGGGGAAACTCCTCATATGCTAGTAAAATATTTCTTGCGCAGAAACAACGTGTCAGAAGCAAATGTGAGGTTAGCCCATTGGCATCATGTAAAAACTTATTTATACAATTAAAATTATTGACGGTCCCTTCTTTGTACATATTTGAATTATGTCAGATTAAATTTATCGCAATTTGAAACCTTTGAAGATAGGTATCGTTAAAACTACATCATATTCCCGAAACTGTCACGCAATGGCAATAAGGATATTGGAATTGCCTCAACATCTAAAAGATATAAAAACTACAAATCTTTTTAGAATTAAATTGAAGGAATTTAGTTGCAAAGGCCTCTTACAGCATGACGATTTTTTTCAAAAGTAGCCATTAGGTATGTCGGAGTGGAGCCATTCTCAACGACATCATCAATAGTGGTTACGGACTTGGTGGGCGTCATTAGGGTAAAGTGCGAGCACAAAAAACGATAATTATAGTTTTCAAAATATTTAATTTAGTTTGGACACGTTTAAACGTATTTGATACTTTAATTTACACTGATAATTAATACTATTAAGACCGAGCAGTGAGTTCGAAGCACCGATCTTTTACACAATTCGCGACAAACTTCTAGGATCCAAATCGATCCGTATCTTTTTTCACACTACCCTCGCAAACTTCCCTCAAAAACATGAAAACGAGATGGCGTTTCGACCCCACTCAAGCTATGCGCTCTGCTCTGATTGGTCATTACTTAAATTACGATTACAATGATAATTAGTCTAAAAAAATGTAACTAATAAAGTAAAATCAAATTAAAAGTTATTAGAAGCTTTTACAATTGAAATAAACAATATTGTTCGCGACTTTTTGTATATTATTATCGGACTAATTTATTCATGTTTATAAATATAGATTGTTTTATGGTTCGTAGTTATTGTCGTAAGTTAGGCTTATTTTATGTTATAGTTTCTCTTTGTGTTAGAATCCCTTTGTTACATACATACATACATAGCATCACGCCTCATTCCCATAGGGGTAGGCAGAGACAACATCCTTCCACTTGCCACGATCCTTGCATATCTCCTTCGCTTCTTTCAATCTCATTAAACCTTTCATACAAGTTCGTCGGTTTAGAGTACTCTTGACCTGGCCGTTNCCGAGAACGGTACAGACTGGTGAAGTCTACGCTCCGACCTACTCGTGCCCAAATCCAAGACCCCGAGAGCTTTCAACTAGAGCTGCAAAACCGCTTTGATGGCCTTGAGGAATGCGAATCCGTGGATGAGGTTAACGATAGGCTAGTAGAAACTGTCCATATGGTTGGGACCAAGTACTTCAAAGCCCGTAAAAAGAAAACCAAGAGATTCTCTGACTATACGCTCAATCTCATGGAGCAAAGACAGTCAATGAGCTTGCAGTCTGCGGCGGACGCGTCCGAATACCGGCATATCAACAGACAGATCTCGAAGTCACAAAAACGTGATCTGCGAACCTTCAATACGGAGCGTATCAAAGATGCTATTGAACGCAATAAGGGCTCCAAAGTGTTCGCAAGAGACCTGTCTGTTGGTCAGCGCCAGCTTACGCGGCTGAAGACCAGTAATGGTAAGCTCATTGCGTCGAAACCAGAGATTTTGAGCGAGGTCGAGAGTTTCTATGGACAGCTATACTCATCGACTCTCAAGCCTATCGACTGTTTGGCTGCAGATCCTAGAGCCAAACTAACCCGACACTACACTGAGGACATCCCGGACGTCAGTCTGTACGAGATTAGTATAGATGTGTATAAGAGACAGGATCTAAGAAGAGCCCACAACAAACTCAGTCGGGTATTTTGTTTTTTTTGTTATCATCATCATTACAATATCATATTAGTTTAATATATTTCAATTCGTTCACTCCCAAGCGTTTCTACCCTCTAAGTAATCTTGCAACTTATAATACAATATTTCTATCAACTTTCTATTAACAAAGACTTTGAATTTATTAATTGACATCTCTAAAACGTCTTGTGGGAGTTTATTGTAGCAACGTATATAGTTACCCTTGAATGAGTTGTTAATCTTATGTGATGTACATTCACTCTTTTTATTAAAAGAGTCAATGTTTTTATGTACGTACAACATGTTTTCTAATATATATATCTAATATTTAATTATGTTAACTGCCTCGAATTTGTCTCTTAGCAACTCTCTTGGACCCATATTGTAAATCGCACGAACGGCCCTTTTCTGCAGCACAAATATGGCATCTATATCAGCAGCATTACCCCAAAGTAGAATACCGTATGATATAATGCTGTGAAAATAGCTGAAATATCAACATCTGTCAGACGGCGAATTCTTTTAACTGCGTAATCCGCAGAGCTGAGCCTATTCGATAGACCACTTACATGGGGCCCCTATTATCTAATGTTATACCTAAGAAAGCGGTACTATCTACAAGGTCTAGTTCCTCATTATTAAGTATAACAATGGTTTGCGTTTGCTTCACACTAGGCAGAGTAAACTTTACACATTTTGTTTTCTTTCCATTTAGCAATAAATTATTAGCTTCAAACCATTGTACTACTTTATCGAGAGAGCTGTTTACGTCGTCATAATTTGTTTATCGTCTATTAACTTTAAACAATAGCGAAGTATCATCAGCAAACAGAACAATCTCATGATCACCCTTAACAAAGTAAGGGAGGTCATTGATATAAATGAGGAACAGAAATGGTCCTAATAAATGGTCTAGTTTCGTAACTAGGTTGGTTCCTACCAGCAAAAACGTGTCGCCAAGCAAACGATTGGCGTTCAGGTACGATGATGTGGTGAAACCGTATGAGGTAAGTTAAGTTATAAAGCGCTAACCTGTCAACAATAAAAGACAAAAGTATACTTCTGCCTTAAGAAGTTCCCTGCCCAATTAATCAATCATGATACGTGGATCTATTTTGTCAATTTAGTACTTCATTGTCTCCTTACTTGAAGATAAAAGACACGAGAATAGTTAACGTTGTAAAAAGTTATTTACATTATAAAGGTTACAACTTCATTACGCCGAGCTGAATACGAAATACGACTACTCATTTTGTTCCATATTCATAATCTAATAACATTTAGTTGTTTATAAACGTTCGTATACATTAAAAACTAACTTTCTGAATAGTCGACTATACTCGAATGAGAGTTGCATGGCCGAGTGTGACGATTTAGTCTAATTAAAACAATTTTTTTATTATATATATAGCCTGCTTCATCCTGAGCAATATGGATTTTAAAAAAGGCCTAAATACTACTGGCGCAGGCGACTCGCCCGCCTCTTGAGACTCTTTTTTATGCTTGGAAAAAGTTCTGTGACCTTATCGAGGCTTTAGATTGTATACACCATAGCACTCTTATACTTAAACTTAGTCACTATAGCGTGAGGGATGGGGCACTTTGTTTGTTGAGTTTTTATCTTCAAACTAGAGTTCACAAGGTTATCATAAACAATGTTGAGTCGTCAGGATCGCCTGTGAAAATGGGTGTTTCACAAGGATCAATACTTGGTCCTTTTCTGTTGTTAATGTAAATAAATGGTATAGTCTGCCATGTTTGTGCACACGAAAGAAAAAGGTCATATAGTGCTGTTTGCCGACGATACTTTTTTGTTTAAAGAAGATAGAAATACTGAAAATTATGACGATGTAAATAACACCCTGCCATTTATCTCACATTGGTCTTCAGTTAACAATTTAATATTAAATTCGGCAAGGACTAAGTGTGTTGAATTCGCATTGACAAATGCAAAAAAAGTCTGTACAAATATCCAAATAGATGATAGTTCATTAAAGAAAATTAAGTCTACAGTCTTTTTAGGAATAATCTTAAACTCTGGGCTTAAGTGGGGTGCCCGCATTAAGAATGTGGCAAGCAAATTTAGCTCTGCTGCATCGCTGTTCAAAAAGTAAGACAGTACAAGTACAGTTTCGTTCAATAACCAAAAATGTAAGACTATGCAAGTTTTTGCTTAAAAAAATTAAAATGTCTACTATTTACGCTATCCTTTAATGTTTCAATTCATCCCTGATAACATTATAACAAAATACAATGCTTCTGCGAGCATTATCTCATCCTCTGTGGACTATAACAGTACTATATTATGTGATTAATATAAATAAATAATAATTCACTACACCAGTATACAGATTAAATTATATAATAATGTATAATACGAAATATGCCATCGAATTCGGTAAGTAAAAATGAACAGAATAAGGTTAGTTTATTTAAATAAAGCGAATAGAAAAATACAATAAAAAAGGAGTGAGAGTAAACAAATTGTTCTAATCCAAATAAAATAAATTAGCTTTCATTGATTTTAAAGTGTTCTCTAGGGATAATATAAATTTAAAACCTCCATACTTGAATACTCTGAGGTCGGAGACCTTTGGGTTATTAATGATATTAAATTACGTTTCCATATTAATAGTGATACAGTTTAGTTTAAAATTTAGATTTGATTTTACGAAACTGTAGCGACTTTAGAAATCACACCACTCTTATTGCTTTGCACATGCTTGCGGACTAATAGAATACTGCAATGTTGCAGTGCATGCTGGAGTGTTGGTGCCAACACTTATGTATGGTAGTGAAAGTTGGGTATGGCAGAAGAATCACAAAAGTAAAATAAATGCGGTAGAGATGAGAGCGTTGAGAAGCATGAGTGGATTAAAACTGAGTGACAGAGTGAGAAATAGTGTGATAAGAGAACGTTGTGGTATAAAAGAAGACGTAGTGACTAAAATTGAGAAAGGTATGCTTAGATGGTTTGGGCATGTAGAGAGAATGAATGAAAGGAGACTGACAAAAAGGATTTATGAGTCAAGAGTGAATGCGAAAGTTGGAAGGGGAAGACCAAGGCGAACGTTCCTGGACCAAATCCAGGACATTTTAAATAACGGCCAGGTCAAGAGTACTCTAAACCGACGAACTTGTATGAAAGGTTTAATGAGAATGAACGAAGCGAAGGAGATATGCAAGGATCGTGGCAAGTGGAAGGATGTTGTCTCTGCCTACCCCTATGGGAATGAGGCGTGATGCTATGTAATGTATGTATGTATGTAATGTGTTGTATTAAATCCTTTATAAGATAGAAAGTGTTCAAAAACGGTCATCTGCCCTATAAATTTCTCTTTTATTTATAAGGGTTAGCGAAGAAACTCAAACACTATCATGTTGGACTTCTTTATTTTAGCACGTGTACGTTAGCGGATCGGAGATGCTTTCTGGATATCGTAAAGTTTAAGCTTATTAATGGCTTTGTTGATTGTCCGGAATTGCTGTGTCTCATCAACAATTCGATACCTGCCAAAGAATTTCGCTTAGAAAGGCAAGCAAATCAAATCTCAAGCTGTCTTTTTTGTAACATCATACACGAATTTAGGAGAACAATAGTGCCACTGATAGTGGAACAACGAATCAAAGTGTGAACCGTTGTTTTACAAATTATTGAATTTGCATTGTTCTCTTTCTTTTTTTTAACAGTGTCGTTCTTTTATGTTGATGTAGTATTACCATCTAACTTTAATATGTTATTATAATAGACATTATAATTGATATTGCAATAATGATAATAAAAATGACAAAATAGGGTCCTTGTCCATTGAACAACATAAGGTTCATTTATGTCATAGCATTTCTAAATTCTACTTTAGTTTTCTCTCGTGGATGTAATGGAACGAATTTTATTTTAAGTATAGGGTCGTGATGAGAACTTAATCTATAGGTATATTGATATATACTTACTGTTTTAAAATAGTTAATTGACAACAAAATGAAACACAGAGGAAGGTAGAACACAGAGGTCCATAAATATATAATACTTGTCCTTCTTTGTAACAACATGTGTCATGAAATGTGCTGAAAGTTAGTTAAAGAAATATAAAAAAAAATTTTATTTCTTTTTCAGGTATAATGTCATCATATACACATTTATTGGTATTTGTAATTGCCTTTAGTGCCTCTGTAAAGGGAATGTGTTCCCTACACAGCCAGAGACTAGAACATGGTGTTTGTAACAACGATATTATGTGTGAAAAATCCTTTGAAGATTTGAGATTTATAATGGATCACATCACATGTGATCATCTAATAGAATATGATAATGAGCAAGTTGATAATATCAATATGCATATACTTGCCTTAAATATAACAGATTATAGTTATCTAATTGGATCATATGTTTATGACATTACAGAAACATTGGACATTATAGGAGGTAACCTTATTATAATACCACATGAAATTAGAAACTTAGATAGATTGACACGACTTACTTTTACTTACACTTTGATAGAAAATATTGATTTGAACATTTTGTCAAATATGGTACAAATAGATTTGGTAAACGCATCGCATAACAGGATATCGGCTATCGTTCGACCCAAAGAGAACTGTTATATAACTAAACTGGACCTGAGTTATAATTCACTTGAATCGATTCCAGATAATTGCTTTTCACGATGTGTAAATATTACTTTTTTGGATCTTTCGTACAACGAAATCAGCAGATTCAATATACTTACATATGAAGGCGTGATGGAAATACAAACGCTGCTACTTTCACATAACAAAATTACGGAAATTGGCCAAAGTTTTGCAAGATTCAAGAAATTAAAAATATTGTCCATAGATAACAACCAGCTCACATCAATTACTGATTATAATTTTAAAACTTTCATTAGTTTAGAAAAGCTTAATTTGAGTTTCAACTTTATAGAGGTGATTGAAGATAAATTTTTAACATCTCTTACAGTTCTCCGAGAACTTGATTTAAGTCACAATAAAATTATTACAATTTATAAAGATTTTATTCATAACAATGAAAATTTAAATAAATTGTCACTTTCTCACAATCATATAGGTACTATAGAAAGAGGTGTATTTATAAAGAATAATATATCTGTTTTCGACATTACAAATAACTCTTTAAGGGGATCAATAGAATATGATACATTTGAAGGGGTGTTTGTCGATAGTTTGGATTTGAGTGGAGGAAAAATAAAAAGTCTAGGAAAGAGAGCTTTTAGCGCATTGGGATCAAATTTAAAGTATTTGAATTTAAGTAATAACTTGATTGAAAATATAGCAAAGTCCGCTTTTGATTCGTTAACTTCCCTTTCTATATTAGATTTGTCTAATAATATACTAATGAGTATCGACCTTGAAAGTCGTGAATTAAATGATTTAACTGAATATTACGTACAGAATAATCAAATAACAAGAATTCCAACCACTATGCTCAAAAATTTCATTTCTTTGGTGAAATTGGATATATCGCATAATGTTATCGATAATATTGAAAATAATTCTTTCATTAATCTTGCAAACTTGATATATTTTAACTTAAGTAATAATGAAATCGCGCAGCCGTTAGATGCACATATATTTGGAGGGCTACAAAGTCTAGAGAGATTAGATTTATCTAATAATAGAATTGTATCTTGCCTGAATGAATCGTTTTTTGGCATGAAGTCATTGTCGTTTTTAAATTTATCCTATAATCAGTTAGAGACTATCGACTACAATGCTTTTCAAAACACTGAACATTTAAAAACTGTCGATTTATCACATAATATGTTAGATCAGTTTCATCTCAATAGCTCGAGTATGTTACATTTATCAGAACTGTATTTGAATCATAATAAACTCTTAAATTTTAGAAGTGAGACGTTTGAGCATTTACGATTTCTAGAAATATTGTCTATAGCTTATAACAATATTCAATATATCGATTCCAGTAGCCTACAAACGCTAAAACATTTAAGGTTTTTGGACCTTTATTCTAATATAAATTTACATATCAAAGGCGAGACATTTAATAATATGTTCTTATCAGAAGTATCTCTTAGCGATGTCAAAAAACCATTTAGTTTTCAGCATTCTATAAACACTTCCATTACTACTTTACTAGTGTCACATTGTGATATTGCAGATATTAATTCTGTCTATATCTACAAAATTAGCAATATTGTCAATTTGGATCTTAGCTCAAATAATATATACTCATTAGATAAAAGTTCATTCCAGAATATGCCCTATCTCAACTGGCTGGATTTAAGTCTAAATAGGATATCAGCTATACAGCCAGGTACATTTCTTTACACCAATATGATTGAAACTCTTAACCTTTACGGTAATGATCTCCAATCACTACAGTATGGTGTACTTAACGGCCTTAGCTATCTTCGTACTCTTAACTTGTCCAGCAATTCATTACATACATTTGACGTTAGCCTTTTACATACTTCGCCATATTTAGATAGTTTATCACTTGACAATAACAATTTGGAAAGTCTTGATTTCAATAAACTCTCAGAAGTAGGTGTCAACGTCGTATCAGTTGGCGGTAATGCCATACCATGTGATGTTTTCACAACTTTGATAAATCACAATGCTATAAATGTTACGGCAGATCAATTTGACATTAATTCAGAAAATGTTAATGGTATAACTTGTAAGACAAAAACATCGGGGGATCGAATTTCAAAAAAAATGAATTATACAAATAGTGATACGAAAGATATAAAAGACAATGTAGGACAAATCTATGATCATCTAAGAGAATCTCATAATGAATCCTTTAAAATCATTTCTCTATTAGAAACCTTAAGTAACCCAGTAAAAAATATCGACAAACAATTAATGCAATTATTAAATAATAGTAAAAATATTCACGGAGATATTGAATTAATTTTATCACTAATGGAATTAAACAATAATCTAACGAAGATAAGAAATAACTTTGAAGAAGTGATAAATAACACATACTTACGTAAAAGCGCTCAAGTAGAAGAGGTAAATAGAACAAAAGATATGAGTGTATTTGAAGAAATACTACGTAAAACAAGTTATGATCAAAATGTATTAGCAAATATTAAAAACTTGCTGTATTTTATTGCTGTATGTCTAGCTACAGCACTATTTGCTGGCTTTTTAGTCGCATTTCTTAAATATGTATACTATAAGAAATTTAGGGAAAATAACATGTTTGTAAACGACGTAGTTGGTAGTAGGCGGATATTAAGAAATACAATAGAAATGGAATAAATGTTATGAAGTACTTTGGAATACCAAAGAAAAAGAAGAGTTTTTGAAGCGAGACAATTTTTGAAATATTGATGAACTGGTTTGGTCTGATGAAGCCTCGGATTGCTATTACTTCGCTGGGACAGGTTCCGGATACAACTCTATAGCCATGGATAGTTATCAAGCAAAAACGAGCTATGTAGAGAAGCATGTTACGAGATTTCCAGGTTATTGCATTATCATCTTAGATGGTATCATCATTTAAAAATTAGGTGACTCCTGTCAGCAATAAAAATTATTATGTACGTCGGCGTACAATTTAATGAAGCACAGTCTACAGTACAGAAGAACTCACATTTAATTTTGTATGTTTTATAAAAAAAGCCATTACTAAAATGCAATGTTCGACATACCACAGCTCTAGATTCACACATTCTGATATTTATAAGATTCTAGTTAAGGATATAACAGAATCTAGAACAGATAAAAGATAAAAACACATATTCATATCAGCAAAGATGACGCTGAGACACCGAAAATTGTCATTATGCTATTGCTTGAGTTATACGTTTTGTTCAACTTTAAAAGGGTCCTCTGTAAAATAAGGGTTTTCTAATTAATGTCACTATTCTTTTAAAGTAGCCATTTATATTTTGTGAATAATATATGAATAAATAAATTATTTTCTTTTCATTGATATTTTATCTCAGGTCTAGACAAAATTTGGCAATGAAACGAGTACTCGGTTCACTAGCAGAGTTTCTGGGTAAAGCAAATTTAGGTAATTGTACTTTTTAATATTTCTGAACTGGTGAGAACTTTCAACCATGTGTCATTGGTACTGCACAAGTTAAGACGCCAAGCAAAATTTTGTGGTCCAGTACGATGCTCTAATGAAACTAGATAAGATGATGATGAGCCTTTAATAGACTTAGCACATTGGACTGTATCATCAATTGCTATTACATGAGGTCACAGTCAAGCGTTAACTAATCTATTCCCTAAACTTGCTCTGCATAGAACCCTAGGAAGCAAAGCAAATTGTCGCACCAACGAGACCCTCGAATTTATAATAGGAAAAAGAAAAGGTAATACACGTAACTTCATATAAAAGCTCTCCACTAAAAGCACTACATACATACATACATACTCGTACACTTGCCACGATCCTTGCATATCTCCTTCGCTTCTTTCATTCTCATNTCATCAATTTTAGTCACTACGTTAGTCACTACATCTTCTTTTATACCACAACGTTCTCTTATCACACTATTTCTTAGTTTTGATCCACTCATGCTTCTCAACGCTCTCATCTCTACCGCATTTACTTTACTTATGTGATTCGTCTGCCATACCCAACTTTCACTACCATAAATAAGTATTGGCACCAAAACTCCAGCATGCACTGCCAGTCTAGCCCTTTGAGACACCTTCTGGCTATTCATAAAGGCGTGCAGAGCACCATTTACCATATTCCCTGCATTCACTCTCCTTTCAATATCACTTTCACATGTTCCATCTTTTGTAAATTTAGATCTGATAAAAGCACTCCTTTTAAAAAATTAAATAAAACACCTAATGTTTACTTATCCACAACGTTATTTGGAATTATTTCCTGCGCCCTTCCCTTGAGTGATTTTAAGAAGTGGTAATACTACCAGTGGAAATTTCATTTTGAAGTAACAATTTCTATAGAAGCACTGTGCATTTAATATGACTTATCCGTCACGCTTGGCTATGGTCTCAATCAGGAAACAATTCATTACTTTGCAAGCCATTTTAGCAAAAAGAAACAGCTAGTAAACCTTAAAAACGACTGATTTTTTACTCTTTGTTTCATAGCTGCGAAACTCGAATATAAGCTTTTGTAGGTTTTTGTGTTTCGTTGTTTTTTTATTAGTTTTATTTAATAATATTTTTTATTCTAAAAATCAAATTATAAATACATTTTTGTTCTTTATCAGCACTTCTTAAAGTCCCTCTGGGGTTAGAGTGCGATCTAAGTGAGAAAGATTGCTTTAGCACTATTGCTATGCCTCGTTTGAATTAAAAACACTAAACTGGATTTTATTATGTATATATACATATGTATGTCGGAGTGCAATAGTCTGTGAAACGCTGGCGCCATCTGTCTATCGGCGTAGGGCAGAGTCAATAGTGATAAACCGGCGCACGTCTCTCCAGTTCTCGAGTGACGGTCCGCCAGAGCGGTCGTTTATTGAAACTATCGCAATCCTAGCTATTATTATTAATGAGTTTATGTCGGGATCATTAAGTGATTGAACATTATAATCTGAGTTAATTAATAAAGTGTTTGTTTGCATCAACATTATCCACCAACGCCCACAGTACGGCAATTGAACCTTACGACCCTATGCTTCCTTATCTCTTATTCTCCTACATATATATAGATCTTGTTCAAATATTCAATTTTTACACAGTATACATGACATTCCTTCCGCTGTCTGTTGCCTTAGATCTAATAAACTATTTAATGTATTTTTATGCAGTTTTCAGCAATAAATATTGATTCAAAAGGAAGGTTAATGTGTATAATACATACATATGTGATGTCGTAACAAACATATTTTTGTGCGCTAAAATGACAAACGCTGGCAAACCTTATGGGATCGATTAAATTAATATTCTACGGAATTATATATCTTAAAAGATCTATATATTACATATTTATCTCTAAAGGATAAATCACAATAACCTTTTTTATCTTATGCCGTATGTCTGTTCAATAGTCTTTGTTTGTCAAATTTAAGATAAGGTAAATTCATAATGATCGTCGTCAATTATTCACCCATCGCGCCTAAGGCAGCAGACTTAGCAACCGTAACAGGTTCATCAAGGATTCCCGATTATTGGACTGACCAGCTACGTCTATGGTACATACAGTGCGAAGCAATCCTAAGCCCACAAAAACCAAGCGACGAGGCTAAATTCAACTTTGTGGTCACAAAACTTGGCAAAGAAGTAGTCCGGCAAGTAATCGTCATTCTCCTGACACCACCGGTATCGAAGAAATATAACACTTTAAAGGTTCGTTTGCTAACCATATAGGAGGAGTGTAAACTGCGGCAATTTCAAAAGCTCCTGAGTAGAATGAAGCCAGGCGACCAAAAGCCTTCACAGCTTTTGCGTCGTATGAAAATGCCTGATGAAACGCTACATATCATGTGGCAGTAGCATCTTTCATCATCAGTTCGAGCTGTGTTTGCCATTACTGAGAACAAGGATTTAATATTTTGGCCGAAACCTGGAACCTGGCATTTTGGCCGAAATTTGGTCTTTAGAGTTCGGTTCTTCGGTCGTCACAGTTCAGGCCGTGGTGGTATAGTTCTTCCAGGTTCACGGGTTGTTACAGGTGACGCTTAGTAAGGATCTACTCCGATCGGGAGTGTAAAGCGAATACATATGCAAAATCTGGCGGAAGCCTTTTATACAAATCTCCCACCCGTCACGTACGCGGTGATGAGTGGGACGGGCAATTGCGGGTGCTGAGGTAGGTGTGGAAGGGGTTACACCGACAATTCGCTACTCCCGTCCGCTACATATTAATTTTTATTTATTTCTATTTAAAACTTTATTGTACACATACAAGAAAATGATAATACAACGTGTGTAATAAGGAGAGCCAGATAATTAAGTAATAGGCGATCTCTTCCAGACAACCTTTGGTGAGAGGACTAGAAGATAGGAAGGGGAGGTGCAAATAACTTTAGAAGAGAAAACAGGATGTATATTTCATATAGACAAAAATGCTTAACGGTATTTCATTAAAATCGATATCTTATGGGATATCAGAGAATTAAAAAGCGCAGTTACGTAATAAGCATCAAACAGATATCGACGTATGAGGCCCATAGTCAGCGACCACGTTTCGGAGGCATGGGCCTCATACGAAAGCTCAGAGTCGCTCAGCGTGCGATGGACAGGGCTATGCTCGGAATTTCTCTACGTGATCAAATCAGAAATGAGGAGATTCGTAGCAGAACCAAAGTCGTCGACATAGCCCTACGAATCGCGAACCTGAAGTGGCAATGGGCGGGGCACATAGTCCGACGGACCGATGGACGTTGGGGCCCGAAGGTGCTGGAGTGGCGACCCCGCACCGGGCGGTGCAGTATAGGGAGACCCCCCACAAGGTGGACCGACGACATAAAGAGGGTCGCTGGTAGCCGCTGGAGCCAGGCGGCGCAAGATGGGGCCTTGTGGACATCATTACGTGAGACCTATGTCCAGCAGTGGACGTCCATCGGTTGAAGCGACGACGACGACGAGATATCGACGTAATTTAATACAACCATTTAAGTTCACAAACGCAGTTGAGACGGTTACCTAAATAGATTTAGTGCACTTTTAATACAATGGCAAGTTTAAACAGCTTTCAAACAGAGCATAGCGATGTAAAAGGTTTCTCTGATACAATATTAATCTCGCCGGACCGAGCTATTACATGAGAAATTAATTTATATTGTATACGTTATCTCGCTATTTCATTACAACAATGGAGGGATACGTTAAATTCATAACAGTTCTTACAATTAGTCATCTATCATCATACGAGAATTATAATGTTCAATCACTTAATGTTCCTGATATCAACTTTCACAAACTCATTAACAAGAGATAATACGCGACAATTCCAACAGTCGACCGCACCGGCGGGCTGTCACCCGAGAACTACCGAGAGACTACGCCTACGCCGGTAGACAGATGGCACCAGCGTTCCACAGACTATTGGACTCCGACATATATAAAAAAGGAGGTAAGGAGATAGCTTAGACTCAGGAGATGGACATAGGATACTTTTTACTATTATTTTAATAAAAATGAAGTTCAAAAGCTGCTTTTTTATTGCTGCTAAGGCGAAACAAAGTTCGCCTGGTCAGCTAGTAGTTTATATAGCGAAGGAGTGCAAATTGATAGTATTTTATTAAAAATTATGCATTATAGTATATTACGCACATAGGGCCGAAAGTGTGACGTCACAATAACAAAAATAAATGTAACTTAGTCTAAGACTTAATCTAAATACGGGGAACATTTGTAACAATTTCGACAAATTTTAAATAATCGTCACAACCGAGAATATATATCGGAGTATAAGAGAGAAGGAAGCATAAAGCATAGGGGCGTATGGTTCGTCATTAATGGCATCTATAATTTCCATATTGTGGGCGTTCATGGGTAATGTTGGTGCAATGAAACACTTTATTAACTTAGATCATAATGTTCAATCATTTGATGTCCTGATATCAATTTACACAAACTCATTAACAATAATACGCGACAGTTCCAACAGTCGACCGCTCCGGCGGAGCGCTACCCGAGAACTACCGAGAGGCTCCCGCCGGACTGCCACTATTGACTCTGTCCTACGCCGATAGACAAATAGCGCCAGCGTCCCACAGACAGCTGCCCTCCGACATATACATAAATAATCCTCAAGCATTACTTTATCGATTCGTGTTAATTACATAAAAATCTGTTCATTAGTTTTTGTGTTTGAGGCAGAAATACAGACAAGGTTTCTTTTCCACGACCTAAATTTTCAATATAATTGCAGTCAAAATAAGAAAACGAGCACATAAATTTATGTTTAGGAACCAGCATCTTTCCAAGGTGCTGCTGGATTTGAAAATATCGTTAATGTCCTCATATTTTCTCAACCTTTTGTAGGATAGGTGTATTTGTATTAATATAGAGGTTATTTTGCCTTCACGCCGTGTTCACGTAATGGCATTTGGTTATAAATCATATAGCAGACGTTTCAGCGTAATATTACAGTGTGAATTTAGTAATTTTTGAAGTGAAATTGCTTATGGTAGGTAGGTAAAAAGTCTGCTGGGTCTTTACTGTACTCAGTTACATTTAACTCACAAAGAAAACTTATATATAACGAGCTAAAACATCGTAAGGAAACGAACGTATACCAGAAGTAATTCTGAGACAGAAAAGAGCATGTGTAACCTTTCAACTCCAGAATGTAGCAGCGTGGTGGGTCTTTACTCTAAAACCCCTTTGTCCAATAAGTAATGAGACCTATGCGTAAAATTGGAACGTTAAATAGACTGCTACTACTTTGCTATATATACAAGATGAATTTAAAATGATATTAAAGAATTAAATTGTAATCTCCTTTATGGTCAAGCATTAAACTAAAGGAAAACTCACTGATTTACCCTAAAAACCAACGCTTGAAAGTCGATTGAATCCGAGAAACCATCAAAAGCACGGAAAGTGCAACATGTGCGCCACAACGGCCGATATAAGTTAGACGCGTCTGACAAACGTACGCCAAGCAACGAGTAAACGCTCCGTGAGCTTGTTCTTTATTTTCGTTACGATTTTACTTTTATTTTTATTTTTTTTTATAGATAAACTCAAATAAAGCTAAAGAGGCTTTATAAATTATTATAATATTAATAATAGCATCACGCCTCATTCCTATAGGGGTCGGCAGAGACCAAGTCCTTCCATTTGCCACGATCCTTGCATATCTCCTTCGCTTCTATCATTCTCATTAAAACTTTCACAGAAGTTTGTCGGTTTAGAGTTCTCTTGACCTGGCCCTTACTTAAAATGTCCTGGATTTGGTCCAGGAACGTTCGACTTGGTCTTCCCCTTCTAACTTTCGCACTCATTTTTGACTCATAAATGCTATTTGTCAGACTCCTTTCATTCATTCTCTTTTCGTGCCTACATCTTCTAATTTTAGTCACTACATCTTCTTTTATACCACAACGTTCTCTTATCACGCTATTTACTTTATCACTCAGTTTTAATCCACTCATGCTTCTCAACGCTCTCATCTCTACCGCATTTATGTTACTTTTGTGCTTTTTCTGCCAACACTCCTCCATGCACACTCAGTCTGGCTCTTTGAGACACCATCTGGCTAATCATAAAGGCGTGCAGAACACCATTTACCATATTACCTGCATTTACTCTCCTTTCAATATCACTTTCACATGTTCCATCTTTTGTAAATTCAGATCCCAAGTACACTAATTCTTTCACCTCTTCCACTTGTTCCCCATCTGTCAAAATATTGCCATTCATCATAGATTCATCTCGTTCAAAAAGCATAACTTTCGTTTTGTTTACATTCACTTTCATTCCTTCATTCATAGCTTCATTCATAATATTTACCATCTCCTGTAGCTCATTAGCGGATGACGCAAGTATTACTTGATCATCAGCGTAGTGTAAACATTTGATGAGTAATTCATTCATTTTTAACCCATACATACTTTCTTTTTTAATATTCTTGTTTCCTATATTGATCATTTTGGTATTGATTGATTTATTTTTATGGCATAAAGAACCATATTGACTCTAATCTCATTTAGCGATGATCCTTTTATCAGCGCAGACTGAAAATGTTTGAAAAAGGAAATAAATTAATCAATAAACTTAAAACCGGGAGCTATATCGGAGATAGCAGTGTTTTTTACGATAATAAATAAAAACAAAACACAGTACTTCCATTTACGAAGTCGGTTAAAACTGCAAAAACACTTGTACTTTTTAAGACCCTATCCAGACGGCTTAACGCAGGTATGGAATATAACATCGTCGCAAACGGTTAAGAAAAGTGTAAAGTGCTCTCTAATTAGTGATATTCAGAGAAACTCTTTGATATATATTTTAGAAACTATATTTAAAAGAGTAACCGCTGCGTTTCTTCCTGGTTATTTGTCAGCGGATTAAACTTTCCGAACCACTGAGAGATTTGTTACCAACGCAACTGCTACTGACGATTTAAAGGTGCTTTTTTAATCTACTTGAATAAAGATTACTTTAATTTACATGTAGATTCAAAACCAAAATTATATAAATAAGTTTATCACAAAAATGTTGTTTTAAATATTAACATAAATAAAAATAAAAGCAATTAAAACGCGCCATCAAAGGCAAATGGATGGATAAGGCTAACAGATGTAGATTTAGATTCTGATCCTGATTTTATAGGCAACCTCGCTAGTGCAATGATGCAAGTGCTCGATTCACTAGCAGAAGTCTTGGGTTACCTCCCCTGTCAACTACTAATTGATATAATACCATAGTATTGTCTCAACTGGGGCAATCGGTAATATAAGTATCTCTTTCTTTTTAAGTCATAATGTGTATTATCTATTTTGCTTCTCGGTAACATAATATATTTACGATAAGACCAGACAATAGAAAAAACAAAAAATAAATCAGTTAAATAGTGACCGTTACTAACGGTGCGTGTGTCGCGTCGGCTTTTGTGGTATTTTATAAATTGTGAGTATTTATTAGTAATTATTTCTGTTTTTGATTATATAAGTAATATTAATAACAATGAAAACTATTGAGGTAAGTTTTAAATGTTAAGATATGAGCCTATAAATACAAGACGGACTGTTTTCACTGTCTCAAAGTTTAACGCAACATGTCGCTACACCAGGGTCTTAATTTGATAAACAAAATATAACATTGTATAGTTTAACTATAGGAAACATAAAAATCATAACATGTAGTAGTTTTTTATGAACATTTAAGTCCCAAGAGCCACTTTAACGCGGGCAAATTACTGGAGCTAAAAAGAACGCGGTCGGACAATCTATAGGTTATTGAAGGTTGTGCCTTTAAAATTTCTTCTCTAGTGAGATGGACTTAGTACTTCGAGGGTTTGCATTGTTATTAACATCATTTATATAAACACTCATATTACCACAAAAAAATTTAACGACCTTCGACGCAACACACGCACCGTTAGTAACGGTCACTTTGTAACTGATTTATCTTACGACAGTTACGGAGAAGCGAAATAGATGATAAACATTATAACATAAAAAAGAGACGGTTATATTTCTGAAAAGTTATGTCAACTGCCTCATTGGTCTAGTGGTTAGCATGTTCGACTACAGACATGAGGTACTGGGTTTTAATTTCGGGTCGGTCAATTCAAAAATCAATATTGAGTTTTCTGTGAAGATTTTCTCAATATTTGCCCGAAGTTGGCGATGTGATCCACCCCCGTGCCTCAGAGAGCACGTTAAGCCGTCGGTCCTGCGCCTGATCTCTCTCCCGTCGTCTCGGATTCCCGTCACATCGGACTATGAGAGTGAAGGAATAGAGAGTGCACTTGTGTACTATGCCTGCCAATCCGCAGTGGAGCAGCGTGGTGGTCAACTAGTGATCGACAAGGATAATCTAAAAGAAAATGCAGAAATTGACCCAGAAGAAGAATAAGACCCTTTGTGTAGTCATTATACATACATAGCATCACGCCTCATTCCCTTCGTGGTAGGCAGAGACAACATCCTTCCACTTGCCACGATCCTTGCATATCTCCTTCGCTTCTTTCATTCTCATTAAACCTTTCATACAAGTTCGTCGGTTTAGAGTACTCTTGGCCTGGCTCTTGTTTAAAATGTCCTGGATTTGGTCCAGGAACGTTCGCCTTGGTCTTCCCTTTCCAACTTTCCCATCCATTTCATTCATTCTCCCTACATGCCCAAACCATCTAAGCATACCTGTCTCAATTCTAGTCACTACGTCTTCTTTTATACCACAACGTTCTCTTATATTATATTACATTGAAATCTAATCCACATATTTCGTCAGACAAAACATGTAGGTAGAATAATTGGGAAGCCATGGCGAGTCTCTGGTGCTAAATAAAAAATTCTTTAAGCAGGTTTTTGGTCTATAATTAGCCGCTATTGTCTGTACGGTATACAAACAAGGAGATAGGGCATTCTCTATTTCAAGTTGGATGTCAGCCAAATATTTGCTTTGGTGCGGGGAGAAAGTTGCTTAACCCAAATTAAAAAGTTTTTTTCTAGGAAAAAGTTCAAGGATCGTATCTATAAATTTTAAATTGATGTTTTAGGTACATATCTGTCACATCCATCCGAAATTCAATTACACCATTGGATAGCTGAAGAATCAAACAATTTATTACGCTATCTAAGGATTGTTTGAACGAGATGAATCTGTGATGAATGGCAATATTTTGATAGATGTGGAACAAGCAGAAGAGGTGAAAGGATTTGTATACTTGGGATCTAAATTTACAAAAGATGGAACATGTGAAAGTAATTTGTGACGGCAAGCTTTTATGGAATATTGGGGATGGCAGAAGAAGCACAAAAGTAAAATAAATGCGGTAGAGATGAGAGCGTTGAGAAGTATGAGTGGATTAAAACTGAGTGACAGAGTAAGAAATAGTGTGATAAGAGAACGTTGTGGTATAAAAGAAGACGTAGTGACTAAAATTGAGAAAGGTATGCTTAGATGGTTTGGGCATGTAGAGAGAATGAATGAAAGGAGACTGACAAAAAGGATTTATGAGTCAAGAGTGAATGCGAAAGTTGGAAGGGGAAGACCAAGGCGAACGTTCCTGGACCAAATCCAGGACATTTTAAATAAGGGCCAGGTCAAGAGTACTCTAAACCGACGAACTTGTTTGAAAGGTTTTAATGAGAATGAAAGAAGCGAAGGAGATATGCAAGGATCGTGGCAAGTGGAAGGACGTGGTCTCTGCCCGAAGGGAGTGAGACGTATGTAAGGATTGTATCACATCACGCGCGTAGGGAGAAGCCTTGCCATTTTGAAGATCGTTCTGCTGTGTATCCAGATACAATTGAGTATAACTATCGACTCTGTTAAGCTACTATGTTCATTCAATGTTTTAATTGTCAATTCTCTTCCAAATCTATCAAATACAAATTAAGCATTACTGTAAAATTGTGGAGGACTTCTTATGAAATATATAAATAATAATATTTTATATAGAAACTGTTATTTTATTGCTTACAGTGTTCTTGATTGTAATCTTACTTGATGTAAGGATACAGTCTCCTCTTAATGCTTTATCTATTAATAGATGGATTCTTAATAGAATGTTTTAACTTAGTGACAACCTTTTATATACCACCCCATTGAATTTTCTGTGGGATCTTCTTCAGAATGGAACACGTAAATACAGACGTAGATTAAAATTTGAAGTCGTTCTTTAATATCATCATTGAAAATAAGGTGAAAAAGATATTTGACGATCCAAAAATGCTGTAATTTTTCTTTTTTGTACATGATACTTCTATGTAAAATATATATGTATATGTCTCCATTAACATTGCCTACCTTCTCTCTTCTTTCTATAAAATCTACCTAATCGCAGGGTTGTATGGAAAAGATCGCTGTTTAGCGATCTTATTTCTTCTCTGTCGTGTTTTTCATGCCTGTATTCACCAATGCCTGTCATCCTGTCCGGTCCTCGGCTTTCCTTATAGCAACAATGGATGGAAGACCTGTAATCGCTTTTACTTGGTCGGACCAAAGGCAAGGTCTTTGGCCGCGTGATCTATTGCCCTTTAACTTGCCAAAAATCAACTTCTCCAAGTTATTTAGCGTCAAACAATGTGATCAAAGTTACTGAGTATAGTTTGAAAACACTTAATGCGGAGTCTGGTGTTAACACGTAGCTGTTTTTAGCAATAAGATGTTAAGTAATTGTATGTTTATCGTGTCCTTTTCTTTTGGTGATCAATAAAGAACACGTCTATCTATCTATTCTTCTTTATATGTGTTTGAATTCTGTACATTCTGAAGTAGAAGTAAACGATGTCGCCGGCAGACGGTAGTTATATAACAATATAGAATTTTAACTCTAAAGTAAAGCCACCTTTCCTTGCATTGTAAATTCCGTGGCGCGACATCTGGCAACCCAATTCACAATTTGCATTTTACAAATTGAATTCCCTTAAAATTTAGACTTTCTTATTATAAATCCATATTAAAATGGTTTCAATTGACGATAAAAAGAGGCGGATACAGTGTTAACGCTATCAATTTCTTTATAAAAATTACGTTATGCAAGGCAAAGTGTAAAATGGAGTTGCTTCCGTTTTTTTGTTATATTAGATCTTTAAACTACACAACGGAATTCAATGTAATTTATAGCTTTAAATAGAGTGATGCAAGAGGAAGATTTACATATATAACAAATATATGTTATAGTACAGAAAAGACGAAAAATTCAAAGATTTGTAATGTAATGTAATAAATTTAGTTTTGTGCTCTTAAATAGCAAACGCTGGCTAAACCTTACGAGATAGATCAAAATAATGTTCTACTGAGTTATAAACCATAAAAAGATCTATACAAAAGTCAGTAGTGTTATATATTTATCTCTAAAGCATAACCCGTAGTGACCATTTTTATCTTTTACATATTACAAAAATATATGTCTTATTTATGAAACTATATTACTTAATATAGAACCATTCTTTATAAAATCAAATACATTATATGTATTGTGTATTTAATGTAGATTAAAACCCTCCTTGATATCATTTCTTTAAAATGGATATCTTAAGAGATATCAGTGATTTAAAACTTCTGAACGGATATTAATGCGGCTTAGTTAGGTTGATTGCAGACGTCAGTGTCAGTTTATAATTAAAAGAGTAATGTAAAATATAATCTTTTATTAATATGACCGACTTAATTTGTGATATGTCATTCTATATTTAAAGCAATTAAGGAAAAGTAATGGCGTTCACTAAAGAGACACCTAATTAAAACAATTATTGTTCTAATATCAGAATATTACCTTTTTTAATAATGTGCAGTCTTAAACTAAAGTAATATATAGTTCGGTGAGGTTTTTAAATGAAATATGCGACAAACAGTAGGTATTTTGAATTAAGTTCAAAAGCCATGGACTTAGTGACTTCTTGTTTATATTAATAACTTGAAGTTACCACTCGAAACTTTAACATAAGACCTCTGAACTTCGAAAGCCTGCTCAAACAGCGAGTGGACACTTGATTTCAAAATGTACTGTTAAGTGAAATATTAACATTAAATTTATACATAAAATACGAGACGAAGGAGTATGAAATAAGTGGCAGAAATCGCTACTTAGCGATAAGGCCGCCTTTTTGTACCCTATGATTAAGTTATAGTATATATTGTAAGTATAATTTATGGTGGACAATAAAGTGTATTCTCTCTCTCTCTCTCTCTCTCTCTCTACGTTGTGAAAAGCACCGTGAAGGTTACATTGAAAAGTCTACGTGGTCAAAAGCATCGAAAAGGTTACATCGGAAAAGTCTACGTTGTCAAAAGCACCGAAGAGGTTACATTGGAAAAGTCTACGTGGTCAAAAGCATCGAGAAGGTTACATCGGAAAAGTCTACGTTGTCAAAAGCACCGAAGAGGTTACATTGGAAAAGTCTACGTGGTCAAAAGCATCGAGAAGGTTACATTGGAAAAGTCTACGTTGTCAAAAGCACCGTGAAGGTTACATTGGAAAAGTCTACGTCGTCAAAAGCACCGAAGAGGTTACACTGGAAAAGTCTACTTTGTCAAAAGCTCCGAGGAGGTTACATTGGAAAAGTCTACGTCGTCAAAAGCACCGAAGAGGTTACTTTGGAAAAGTCTACGTCGTCAAAAGCACCGAGGAGGTCACTTTGGAAAAGTCTACGTGATCAAAAGCATCGAGAAGGTTACATTGGAAAAGTCTACGTTGGCAAAAGCACCGAGGAGGTTACATTGGAAAAGTCTACGTTCTCAAAAGCACCGAGGAGGTACTCGCAAATTTGGATCAGGGAGGACGTCAAACTACTTATCTATTTATATAAATCCAACTATGAGCCAGTAATTGACTGACTGACTTTTTAATTTTGTCACTGGGAAATATATTTAAACACCAGCCCCGACCGCCGACCAACCAGGAGTGTGGAGACCTCGCATTACCCACAGAAATCAAACGAAGCACACTTCATCCGTGAGTGACAGACCAAGGGATTAACTTTCGCATTATTCCATGGTGTCCCGGATTAATTCGACTGAGGATTTACGGAGGCGAGAGGACGTGCGTAAACATACACATCCTAAAACGTTGTCTGTTGGGACGGTGAATGGGAGCTGTTTTCATTTGTGAGAGAGGCACCATAATATCAACTTTCTCATTGTTTTGTCCTGTCCTGGATGAATCCGACTGAGGATTCATGAAGGTGGGAGGACGTGCGTAAGCATACACAGCCTAAAACGTCGTCTCCTGGGACGGTGAATGGGAGCCGGTTTCATTTGTGAGTGAAACACCATAATATCAACTTTCTCATTGTTTTGTCCTGTCCTGGATGAATCCGACTGAGGATTTACGGATGCGGGAGGACGTGCGTAAACATACACAGTCTAAAACACCGTCTCCTTCGACGGTGACAAGGAGCCGTTTTCATCCATGAGTTAGACATCAGGATCTGAACTTTCGCTTTGTTCCGTCTTGTCCGGATTTACAGAGGCGTCAGAACTTGCCCAAATTACACTATATAGAACTCCGTCTTCTTCGCCTCCATGGCATTCAATCTCTAGCGCTCGTGGACTTCTTTCAACGAAACTACCAACTGACTGACTGACTTCACTACCATATTAAAACTAAATATCTTTTATACTATCTGTTATATTGTTAAGAATATATCGCAATGGATATTTAATGAGGAGATGAAAGAAAAAAACAAGGACTTGAGTCAGTAACAAAGGCAATTATCTCGAATGAAGCTCAAAGTGATAAAGGTTTTAACGAGATCGTGAGGCTTAGAGTACGTTCACATTATTATATTAAAAATAACATTATATATAGTTATTAACAACTTTAATGTGAAAAGTATTTAAAATTTTGTTAACTAGACTCCAGACTACTACAGGCTCTGACAGGTGGCTGTTGACGTGAAGGTGTATTTTGTAAATGTATTATTGTAACGTGTATATGTGTCCTGCCAAGGTTTCGCCGATAGCTGCTGTAGACGGCGCTGGTCTTCTCTGGTACTCCAGAATCCATACAGGGAAGTCCTATTGCGGCCACCGCGTGTGCGAAATAACCTAGCCGCGCTATGACCCACCACCTTTCACTAGAGGGCTACGATATGGGCCTACAAACTAATTGACGCGTGGAATTACCGCACTTTCCCGACAAAATCATACAAATCACGAAGCGGGCTTATTTTCCCCGTCACCATACGCTTCGAGAGTTGACAATTTGTTCTCAGCTTCTGTACTACAGATAATCTATAAACTATATTGCTTCATGATAATGGAACTGCAGAGGAGGCGCCCTCTCATGTCGTATGCGGACGCCTCCCGATAACCAGTGCATTAGTACGTCAGAAAGCTTGCAGATGGCGCGAGTATACCGCTTCTGAGGTACCAAGGCTTCGAGCCAGATGGCGCGAACACTGTGACTATTATAAAGTTGGTTGGATCTTAAAAGAAATTTATATACAATACGTGATTTTACATTCGCCATTTACTTGAAATCTACCAATGGGATTTTCATATGACTAACATCAGTAAATAGAGTATTACATAAGGAGATTTTATATATATAATTTCTTTAGCTTTTCTTTAATATAAATATATACCATCACACTTTTGTTTAGCTGAGATCAAGCCATACATTATTTTGTAATATTTTTAAGCGGATTGACTTAATAATCCTTAAATTGCAACAAATGTATACACAACCTTAAAAAACTTATACATAACAACCTTCCTAATGAAACACTGTATCTAATAGTAAAAACGAAATGAAATTCAGTACAGTAGTTTTTGAGTAAATTGTGGCCAAGGAAAGTCATGTGGCGGAGCACTTTCTTTATAATTTGTAAAGATTAAAGTTGAAAGCTGGACAGTAACCCGTACTAATATTAACCCTTGAACATCATATTTAATTCTAAAATAATGTACATATAAATAAACATTAATAAAATAGTATAGATTGGAATTTGATGTAATGTAAACGATGCTCATCTATAATATCTTCCAACCAGCAGCGATGACGGATTTGTAAGCAATTCCAAGTATTTAATTAAACGATTTCACTTGATTTGGATGCTTTCTGTAATAGATGTAGTGTTTGTATAATGTCATTAATGACGATAGTATATAATCATAAAAAATATCAATAACAATTGTAAATTGCATATAAAATGAAAACAACCAGAGGCAACAATGTGAAATAAAACTTCACAGTACATTATATTTTAATATTTAGTTCGGTATTTTATTTCGGATTTAGACAAGACAAATTTAAGTGTAAAATAGGACAAGTAAAAGCCGCTTTTTATGAAACGAGAAGAGTTTTCTATGACTAAACTCACTTTTACAAGACATCGCGTTCTCGAGTGCTACCTATGGGCTTCTTTTATGTGACTCTGAAACATGGGTTCATAGAAAACATGCAACGTCTTCAAGTATTGAGCTGGTTGTATACCAAGCAGATCAAATGCCTTAGGCGTGATAGTAGGAGTTCCAAGGCACTTTGGATACAAAGCCATTCAGCTTGACACCAGAATGCCCACCGTGAAGGTGTTTTTCCAGTAGCTGACGAGGAGCATGTTTCGCAATGTGGACAAACAAACATGAGGGCCATTGTTCCACCCCCGTGCCTCAAAGATTACGTTAAACCATTGGTGCTGCGTCTGTTCTCTCTCCAGTCGTGTCGGATTGCCATCACATCGGACTTCCCTGGGTACAACGCGATAGGTCTATGCTCTAAAACCTTTTCTCTTGACGCCAACAGTGTCACTTTAATAGGCTTCTACTTACCTTTTTATTAACATCTACATAGGGTTCTTAGGTTAGTCTTCAGGTATGTTAACTGAAGTGGTCAATCTGGACCAGCTTGGTGATAGGCTTCACTCGTAGTGGTGGACTTCTAGAACCTGCCAACTTACAATTAAACAACGTGATGGATCTATGCTCTAAAACCCTTTCTCTTGAGGCCAACAGTGAGGCTTTAATAGGCTGCAACTAACATTTTTATATAAAAAAAAGTAAGTAGCAGTCCATTAACGTCCCACCGCTGGGTACAGGCCTCCTCCCTCATATGAGAGAGGGTTTTTAGAGCATAGACCCACCACGCTGCTCCACTGCGGATTGGCAGGCATAGTACACAAGTGCACTCTCTATTCCTTCACTCTCATAGTCCGATGTGACGGGAATCCGACACGACCGGAGAGAGATCAGGCGCAGGACCGACGGCTTAACGTGCTCTCCGAGGCACGGGGGTGGATCACACCGCCAACTTCCCAACTTCGGGCAAATATTGAGAAAATCTTATTAGAAAACTCAATATCGATTTCGAATTGGCCCGACCTGGGACTCGATCCCAGGACCTCATGTCTGTAGTCGAACATGCTAACCACTAGACCAATGAGGCAGAGCATTCGACTGCTTTTTTATAAGTATAGATATAATAGTCTCCATAGCATGGACTAGCTTGGTCTTTCTCGAAGTAGATGACTCCTAGAGCCGGCCAACTCGCAGTGGAGCAATGTGGTGGGTCTGTACTCTAAAAACTTCTCTCTTGAGACCAACAGTGTCACTTTAATAGGCTTCTACTTACCTTTTTATTAATATAGACATGACAGTCTCCTTAGGTTAGTCTCCAGGTATGTCAAATGAAGGGACCAAACTGGACCAGAATAGCGATTGGCTTCCCTTGAAGTGGAGGTTCCCAGGAAACTGCGAAACCGTAGTAAAGTAACGAGGTGGGTATATTCTCTAAAACCCGCTTCTTTGGGGCCATCAGTGGGAGTTTAATAGGCCGATACTTACCTTTTTATTAACATAGACATAGTAGTTTCTTTAGGTTAGTCTCCAGGTACGTCAATTGAAGGGGCCACTTTGGACCAGCTTGGTGATTGGCTTTTCTCGAAGTAGATAACTCGTAGAGCCGGCCAGCTTATAGTGGAGCTGTTTGGTGGATCTATGCTCTACAACCATGTCTCTTAAGGCAAGCAGTGGGACTTTAATAGGCTGCTAATTACCATTTTATTAATAAAGATATAATAGTCTCCTTATGTAAGTCTCCATCTGAAAGGGCCAACCTGGACCAGTATAGGGACTAGCTAGTTTCTAAGTAGAGGACCCATGGACCCCTGCTAACTTGTAATGGAGCAACGTTGTAGGTATATGCTCTAAACCCCTCTCTCCAGAGGTTAACAATCGGACCTTTATAGACTGCTACTTACTTTACCTATTTATTTACGGAGTTTCTTTTAACATTCTCATATGAAAAAACTGAAGAACTCATAAAGTTAGTTACGTAAATCCCGATGATACCGAGCCAAATAAACATGCACTCGCTCATTCAAATACCCATTCACCACATAAACACCGCGCATACACTGACTACATACATCCGTGCTCTCTCTCTCTCTCTCTCTCTCTCTCTCTCACACACACACACACACACACACACACACACAGATAAGCTTGCAAATTTCTGTTTATTTTTTTATTTCTTAACTATTAATTTTAAGTTTAAATCTTTTATTTTTATAACTCTGTGATAGTGATACTTTGGGGAGGGCGAGATTATCTGACACAGGTATCTCAATACCTACTAGATAATCTCAACC
>JACTOM010000844.1:1338288-1378386 GCA_015832385.1 Elymnias hypermnestra | reverse complement strand
GAAGCTCAGAGTCACTCAGCGTGCGATGGAGAGGGCTATGCTCGGAGTTTCTCTACGTGATCAAATCAGAAATGAGGAGATCCGTAGCAGAACCAAAGTCACCGACATAGCCCTACGAATCGCGAACCTGAAGTGGCAATGGGCGGGGCACATAGTCCGACGGACCGATGGACGTTGGGGCCCGAAGGTGCTGGAGTGGCGACCCCGCACCGGGCGGCGCAGTGTAGGGAGACCCCCCACAAGGTGGACCGACGACATAAAGAGGGTCGCCGGTAGCCGCTGGAGCCAGGCGGCGCAAGATCGGGCCTTGTGGAAGTCATTACGTGAGACCTATGTCCAGCAGTGGACGTCCATCGGTTGAAGCGACGACGACGATGACAGGATCAGCGTTCCTATGTATTTAAGATACCACTGTACTGTTCTTGAAAATAATAAAATTAAATAAAAAAATTAATATAAATATGATAAAATTTCAAGTATCCCATTATAATATAAACTGCATAAAGATGTTCTACATAAAACTACCGCTTCAAATTTATTACTTGTCGTCAATATTCCGACTTATTTTGATATCGTATTGTTTTTTAATTGTACGTAATAAAAAATAATAACCAAGTGTTGTCAACACACCGCCTTATCGTAATATTTGTTGAACAGAGTCGGAAAATTTCGTTTAATTACGCGAAACGCGAAATGTTGCCAGTAATGAGGAGAATTTTCATACTTTGCCCCGTATATGGTACACCATGAGCGTCAAAGTTCGTAACAACCCTTGAAAACTGGTTCATACAAGTGCTTAAGAGGGTGGATATTATAAAGGCTTGTTTCATACGAATACTGCGTCTATAAACATTATATTATTGGCGACACACCCAGATTTCTCACTGTTATTTTAATTGAAATTTCCTATTCAAAAATTCTTTACAAAAGCAGGCCTTTTTGAGATAAATATAGGTTAAATACAATGAACGTCTGTTGGTGGTATGTATTACATTGCACCATGCTTCATTCCCTTCGGGGTAGGCAGAGACCACGTCCTTCCACTTGCCACGATCCTTGCACATCTCCTGCGCTTCTTTCATTCTCATTAAACCTTTCATACAAGTTCGTCGGTTTAGAGTACTCTTGACCTGGCCCTTGTTTAAAATGCCCTGGATTTGGTCCAAGAACATTTGCCTCGGTCTACCTCTTCCAAATTTCCCATTCACTCTTGATTCATAAATACTATTTGTCAGTCTCCTTTCATAAGCATACCTTTCTCAATTTTAGTCATTACATCTTCTTTTATAAAACAACCGTCTCTTATCACACTATTTCTTATTTGGTCACTGACTCAATCCACTTATATTTCTCAACGCTCTCATCTCCACCGCATTTATTTTATTTCTGTGATTCTTCTGCCATACCCAACTTTCCTTGCCATACATTAGCCCTTTGAGAAACCCTTTGGCTATTCCCTGCATTTACTCTCCCTTCAATATCACTTTCCATCTTTTGTATATTTAGATCCCAAGTAAACAAATTCTTTCCCTTCTACTTTTCGCCATCTATCAAAATGTTAAAAAAATTATTATGATATTATTAACGACTTATATTTTAATCGCAATACCCACTAAAACCGAGCGGAACCCTCTTCTTCCGTAAGTGAGGCACCAGATGTTGAACTTTCGCATTCGTCCCTGGTACCTCAGATGAATCCAACTGAGGATTCAAGGAGGTGGAAGGAGGCGCGCAAACAAGCGCCGCCTAGTACCCTGCCTCCTTCGGCGGGGAGCGGTAGCATCCGCTGCATTCGCCCTCTCTCGCTCATGGGCTTCCTTAAGCGAGACTACGGTCTCGCAGAAGTAAGATACCCCAGCCCACATCCTATCATTGGAGAGCATCGCACCTATAATGCTCCCCAGCGAGAGATCACCGCCAATCAGCGCCACCAGAAGGTGACGTTGAGGTCCCCAGGCTGCACACTCTCCCACAGTGTGATGCGTTGAGTCGACTGCTGCACCACACTGTTGGCAAGCGGGTGACTCCTCCCGGCCAAGATTCCAGATGAGGTCGGATCGCCGCCACAATGTTCACGCCCGCTACTGGGGACCCGAGGCTCTCCTTCCATTTTTGGACCAGGGCCTGGTCAGCCAGAGTTCTGATCCTCCGAACGTCTTCGGCATCAGCCCACAGGCTCTGCGCTCTCGCCGCCACTCTATGTCGGTAGACGGCCGCAAGTACCTCAGCCCGCAGCTCCCACGGAGGATCGCCAGCCAAAAGCGAACTTTTGATCCTAGTCTGATGATAAATTGTATACACACGAGTTATATCTCTAGAACGTCTTCTAACAGTTTGTTTTAGAAACTTATATAGATACCCTTTAAACTTTATTTTTCGTATCTTAGTTTATACGAGGAGGTTACCTTTCTTCATTAAAGTGTCAATATTTTTATATACAATATATATCTACGTAACAGTCTTCGATATCTATCATTTAAGGATTGTTTATAGTAAACCCATTGGTGACGCCACTTTTGGCGGTAGTATGGTTTTTAAATTTTCATGGTACCGCGTAACATCATCTTTTCCCAAAGTACCCTACCTTTTCCCTCGCGTGCATATACTCGTCTACGCTTTCGTCGGGACAAGGTGTGTTTCGCCTACCGCTGATATCTCCGCTATAAATCCGCTCGTATCTTCGTCTAGAAGATATAACTGAACTATCGAAGAAGTGAACCGCTTACCGTGTAGTGCAGTGATAGTGTTTTCGCCGCCGCAACCACGCCCGTGCACAGCCCTATTTCGGGAAGGAGTAGAAGACCCCGACACTCCAGGTACGTGCACGCGATTCCTTTTTTCCCCCTTCATCACTATCACCCCTTACGCGGCCACTAGCCTTCTTCCTTCTTTCTAAACCGCTATACAGTCCATTCCTCTCCATTTCAATTCCCCGCCCCGCTACATGGACAGTGGCTTCCTCTGCGATGCCGTTACACTCATTTTATCTTCTAAAAAGTAATCAGTAAAATCCAATTAGACAGATATTTAGACAGTTATCATTTTGAGAATATTAGCACGTCAAGCATTTCATTTTACATTATACAATTTTAATTAAATTTACACAAAACCGTTTATTGGAGACAAGTGCTTGAAAATCCGATTTATAGTTATTGAGTTTCACGCATACAAATAGACAAGGGGATAATGTTTTGTATATGTAAGGATAATACAGTCTATAAAGGTATGTAGCAGCATTATTAACGTCCCACTGATAGGCACAGACTTCCTTATTCACATGAGAGTGGATTTTTAGATCAGATTCCCAGGTTGGCAAGGATACAGCCAATACTAAGGCATTATGTCACCTCCATTTCAAAACTCTGATTAAACATACAGCCTACTATAAAATTCGCTGTGTATATAAAATTTACAGAAAAATTTAGTCAAATACATTCTCACAAGTGTATTCAGCAATGGTTAGGAAGTGGAGAGCAAACTGAAAACTCCAACAAACTTTCAACTCTTGGGAGCTTGAGTCACGTATGGACAGACGTCAGTGCCGAATTTAGAATTTATAGCTTTATAAAACCAAGAGCCAGCGTACAGTTTTATCCGTTTTCAATTCAAATAATTCATTAAGTAAAAGAATCCATTCAGCATGGAATCTAAATAGCATCATGCCTCATTCCTTTCGGGGTAGGCAGAGAACACGTCCTTCCACTTACCATGATCCTTGCATATCTCCTTCGCTTCTTTCAATCTCATTAAAACTTTCATACAAGTTCGTCTGTTCAGTCTTGATCTGGCATTTGTTTAAAATGTCCTGGATTTGTCAAAGAACGTCCACCTTGGTCTTCCCTTCGTCTCCTTTAATTCATTCTCTCTACCTGCCCAAACCGTATAAGCACACCTTTCTCAATTTTATTCACCACGTCTTTTATACCACAACGTTATCTTATCACACTATTTCTTACTTTGTCACTCAGTTTGCACAGCCAGTCTGGCCCTTTGAGACACCATCTGGCTATACATAAAGGCGTGCAGAGCACCATTTACCATATTACCTGCATTCACTCTCCTTTCAATATCACTTTCATTTATATAAAATATAAATGACAATATAATATAATAATAACAAGGAGTTTAGGTTTTTAGACTTACTACGTTGCAAAATGACCAGGCATGAGATTTCTGGAGTCTAAACTTAGAAGACTCTATATTAATATTTTTATCCAAATATAAGTTATATACTTACGTAATATATTCGTGTTTGTTCAAAACAAGTTTCGGTACTTCAAAGTTCATTGTTTAAAAAAAATAATTTCTTATAAACTGCTCGAATAACTTAGTCACTGCAATTATTGTCTATTATCTATTTTCATTCGTATTCAGTTTAGTGGACTAATCTTTTCGAAAGTAGACCACAGTAAACAAAGGTGAACTTGAAGTGAAACTTCTTAGGGCACGGTAAAAAAAAAAATACGTAGATATATTTAAAATATAATTAATAATTTATTAGATAAAGAAGTAACACTTCCTCTATGTATACACGCACACGTTTTGTGTCAATTGTCTCCTGTACTATAAGGACTTAACTGTACTTTTATGTAAAGTTTTCTTTGTACCGCTCTATCCTTCAAGCTCCTTTGGTATGAGCGAAGTTCATAAAGCGTTTTATATTTAAATGCAATTGAATAATATACTTATATATCAAAAATCATGCTTGATCCTTCACCTTATGCACGTATTAACGTCCCAGTGCTGGGCACCAGCCTCATGGGAGAAAGGGTTTTTATAACATAGACTCACCACGCTGCTTTATTGCGTGACCTATAATTCTGCATTGGTAGGAGGCTTCAACCTTGGCTAGTTACCATTCTGTTAGCAGAGATGTTCCGCAAAACAAACAAATCGTAATATGATACTATGTAGCAGCCATACATGCATAGCATCACGGCTCATTCCCATAGGGATAGGCAGAGACCACGTCCTTCCACTTGCCACGATCCTTGCATATCTCCTTCGCTTCTCTCATTCTTATTAAACCTTTCACACAATTTCGTCGGTTTAGAGTACTCTTGACTCTTCCCCTTCCAACTAACGCATTCACTCTTGACTCTTAAATCCCTTTAGTCAGTCTCCTTTCATTCATTCCATCTAAGTGCCCAAACCATCTAAGCATACCTTTCTCAATTTTAGTCACTACATCTTCTTTTATACCACAACGTTCTCTTATCACACTATTTCTTACTTTGCCACTCAGTTTCAATCCATTCTTGCTTTTCACCGCTCTCATCTCTGCCGCATTTATTTTACTTTTATGCTTCTTCTGTCATACCCAAATTCCACTACCATATGTCTGGCCCTTTGAGACAACATTTGACCATTCATAAAGCCATGCAGCACATCATTTACCATATTCCCTGCATTCACTCTTCTTTCAATATCACTTTCACCTTTTTACCAGATTAACTCGTTGCTATCTTAGACTGTATGATCTTTTACCATCAGGTCAGATGGCAGCGTTATACAGTCTAGCATGACACCTCGGCCTTAATCAATATCCAGTAAATACACGAGAAATGTACGCTTAAAGAAATATACATTTCAAATTGCTAAGATTCAACCGTATTTATTCAACCTATTGTATCTCCATACTTGTCGAGAAAACTGGAAATCCATTGTAAATCGTCCTATGATGCAGTACTTATTTGAAGAGCTGTATCTGCCCTTTCTCGGATAACAATCCTTCAAGCAAAATTGGACCTTATATTTATATTCATAAAGTGACTTATCAACTAAAGTGTCACATTGATATATGACTTGAACTGAATACCATAGTTATTCAAAAAGGAACTTTAAATCGATAGTAATAAGGTTCAAATGCATAATGTATCAGCTTGAATACATGATCCAGGTCAGATGTACCCAACATCTGATTTGAATTGAAAAGACGTACTATTTAAGATGGCATTTAGTAATAGGCTTTAGCGGATAAAACAGTTTATACAACCTCCAATATAAGACCTCTTTAAAAGCCTTTCTTTATACAAATAAATAAAAATGGGAGTGTATTTTCCTTTTCAAATTAACAGCTTTCATTAAATGTGTCTCTGAAACAGCTGAAATGAGTTTTGAACAGACTTTCACTGGTTGAAAGCTAATGTTCCAAGGAACATGCTGGTCTATTTCAGTTATTTTCACAGCATTATGTCATATGGCATTTTACTTTGGGGTCATGCTGCTGATATAGATGCCATATTTGTGCTGCAGAAAAGGGCCGTTCGTGCGATTTACAATATGGGTCCAAGAGAGTCGCTAAGAAACAAAATCAGAGCAGTGAAAATAATGACAGTTCACTGCGTATATATATTAGAAAACTTGTTGTACGTCCATAAAAATATTGACACTTTTAGGAAGAAAAGTGGATGCACCTCATATAACTTAAGAAATGGAAATAAAATTGCTGTAAATTCTAGTAGGCTGCATAAGGTTAACAACTCATTTAAGGGTAACTGTATATGGTACTATAATAAACTCCCACAANAATAACGTTGGAAATGAAATATGGCAAACATGTTCCATTCGGGACGTAATCTTTCACTAAGCACGGGGTTTTTTTACTGGATCCAGTGTTACGTGGGTGAAACCGCCGAAACCAGCTTGTGTATTCTTAAAAATACTTGGAAGAAAGCTTTAACAGCACTTTCGATTAGTTACAGTCATTTTTTTCTAATATACGACTGATGATAATGATGATTATGCATATAGTAAGACTATCTGGTTCCAGAGGTCACCCGCTTAGAAAACCGTTAAGAAATTTTGTAATCAATCAGGTTGGTTACCCTCAATATGTACAAATGCTTACACTTATCGGAAGTGTGACTCAATGATACCCTTCCTATTCTTTAGTGGAGCACCAGAGGATCGGTAGACGCAATCTACCCTCCGGTAGATTGCGCCCTCCGGAGCTCCGGTAGATTCCTTTGGGAAACCTAAGCAGGAGGCAGAAGAAGTGTAAATTTACGCCTCCTACCGCCCAAGCTCGAGCAGTGGAGTAGAGGAGTATCTACAGAGTCCTTCCTCAGCTTCTTATGTGCCTTCTTTAGCAAAACAGTCTCGCAGAAGGAGGTCACTGCCCTCCACTCCCTTTTGCTGGTGAGCAATGCGCCAATTATGACCTCCAGCGAAAGATTCTTTACGACCAACGACGTTAATGGATTCTCCTAGGGTCTCCACGCCGTGTATTCTTCCAGAGTATGCAATGAATCCACAGATAAATCACTTTCTATCTATCTATCTGCCAATAAAAGAATCTTATGCAAGGTGTTTGGAGACCTCCCAAAAACGTAAACAGACAATAGTCCTAATGATAACTTTGATGATGGGACGGAAAAAAATTATAATTTTAAAATGTTTTAGCATTATTTACACTCCATCAAGTTAGTACAGCTAAAGGAAACGATAGTTTCATGATAAATGCATTACTTTGCTAAAAAAGCCTTTGAACGCCCAGCTCAACACAATTTCGCTCAATTTAGTCGTTTCTTGTACACGCACACCAGCAGCGGCCACGTTCAGTCCTTGAACCGAGTGTCAGCTGATTGCCTCTGTGTGGAATCAGCCGCCTGCCACGAATGTGCTGCTTCCATAGATTCGGCGCATCACACAACGGCAGAGTGTTCTGCATGGGGACCTCTCGTTGGTGAGCATAGTTGGCGCAATGCTTGCTAACGAGACGGGCTATCGCTGCCTTCTGCGAATCCGTTATGTCGCTGAAAGAGGCATCGCAGAGGGTGAGACAGAATGTCATCGGCGCTCCACCTATCCGACGGAGGATGCGGAGAAGCAGGATACGTAGATCTCCTTCTCTCTCTATAAACTATTAAGTTGAGGCAGCTACATCCAGGGTACCAGTTACCAACGTCAAGCATTTCTTTTAATCAGGAACCTTTTTTTTCTCATCTCATCTTCGAAGGTGCCATTAGCACTATTGTTACGGACGGCTGAGCGTTGGCTGCCACATGTAGGCTAAGGGACCTTTAAAGGTCCGTTTATTATACGGAATATTTTAAGAATCTATAGTTAGTAATTGCTTAAGATTTTGAAGCAATAGCGCAGACGCTTTCTACGACAGCAAAAGGATCCATAGGTAGATCCATTTAAGGACCGCTTGGCCGGGGGAAACAAAGCACGACCGTCATTAAACCCGACGGACCTTCAGGTATGCACAACGGGATGCAAGACATGTGCACTGACCTGAAATCCCGCGGCCGTATATAATATCCAGATTTTGGATATGAAATCAGTGTGAAGTGTGAAGGGGAAGTCTGAAGTGTGATGTAGTATATGTGACAACATCACCAAGTGAAGAAACCCCACTTGATGAGACTTGATAACACTATCGAATTATCTAAGATTTCGTCGAGGAACCCCTCCGAGTTCGCAGTCAGTATCGAGGCGCATCATCTTGATATATTACGAAGAATATATCAACACACTCCCGCCAGCACGAAGGACGAAGACTGCCAAATTAAGCCTTCGAGAGGAAGCGAACCGGACAACTTGCCTTTGGCCGATATTACCTCAGTCCGAAGAGTGGGGCATACATCGTCAAAGGCTGGTCCTTCAAGAACATAGGACACAAGTTGGTCTACAATATACCAGTCCGAAGAGTGGTATATATAGCGCCAATAACTATCATCTCTCTTCGTTTTCGGGATCGGTGTCTCAAACTTGTAAAACCCAGACAAATCTGCCCTGGACAGCTTGTATCAAATGAGATCTGTCACAAATCGCTGGATGGAGGTCAAATACAACTCGGCAGTCGCGAAGTGGGCCAGCTTGTATTAATTCTCGTAAACAAAATGATTTCGCTATCAACACAGGCTATTACATGAAAACAAAGCGCTCGATCAACGAACTTGCACAAAAGCCTGTTATAAATCCGTACAAAACAAAACCTTCGAATTAACAATGGCACTTTAACGTATTTCACTCGATAAACAGAATTAATTATTACTTAGTTCCATGAATTACAATGAGATTCATTAGCTAGTTCAGCGATGGATTAACATAAGGAGATTTGTGATTTCGAATAATATGAATAGATATTATTATATGTATATATATTATTATATGGTATTCGTTGATCTGGAGAAGGCATATGATAGGGTACCCCGTGAAGTCTTGTGGTGGGCTTTGAAAGAGAAAAGAGTGCCTGGGAAATACCTGCGTCTTATCCGTGCTATGTACGGTAGAGCAACTACATACGTTCGCTCCGCAGCCGGCGAAACTAACAAATTCAATGTGGGCGTAGGTTTGCATCAGGGATCGGCTTTAAGCCCTTTTTTGTTCCTCCTGGTAATGGATGCACTGACATCAAACATACAAGAGGAAGCACCCTGGTGCATGCTGTTTGCCGATGACATTGTGCTTGTTGGAGAGGATGGAGCTGAGGTACAGAGAAGGCTAGAAATATGGCAGGAAAAACTGGAAAACGCAGGGTTGAAGATCAATAGGACCAAAACAGAACATCTGTTCTGTGATTTCGGGGATCCATCCAGTTTTTCTTCGATTGTCTTAGATGGTGTTTCCCTTCGAGTCTGCTCAGATTTCCGTTACCTCGGCTCTATCTTCCAAAAGGACGGCGGCATTGACCGAGATGTTACTAGCAGGATAAATGCAGGTTGGATGAAGTGGAGGCAGGTCTCGGGAACAATTTGCGATGCCAGAATGCCCCTTAAACTAAAGGGGAAGATTTATAAGACGATCGTAAGACCTGTCGTCCTGTATGGATCAGAGTGCTGGGCCACCAAAGGGGAGAATGAAAGGAAATTGCATGCAGCGGAGATGCGAATGTTGAGATGGATGTGTGGAGTGACAAAATTGGATAAGATTAAGAATGAGTATATTAGAGGAAGTGTGAAAGTAGCACCAGTGAACGAGAAGTTAAGGAGTGGAAGGTTAGCCTGGTATGGACATGTAATGAGAAGGGAGGATAGCCATGTATGTAAGAGGGTTCTAAATATGATGGTAAGCGGCAGGGCCGGGAGAGGGCGACCAAAAAAAGTGTGGATGAATTGTGTGAAAGAGGATATGTGTATTAAGGGTGTGAATGTAGAAATGACAGCGGATAGAGTGAAGTGGCGAAAGGAAACATGCTGTGCCGACCCCACCTAGTGGGATAAGGGCAAGAAAACAACAACAGATATTATTATATGTATTAGCGATTGTCTGTGTAGTAAAATATTCACTTGACTTGTCTTTCGAACAAATTTGGTTAGCATAAAAAGGGTTATATTAAGTTAACCTTAAAAGATACACACATGTTGTTTTAGACATTTATTTAGGACTTTTAATGGGAAATAATTTTGTTATATATAACTTTTTCCAAACTTCAACGGTTTACTTTGCGTACGTTGCGGAAGTTCTCTAAAGAAATAATCCCGATTTTGAAACATTCTCCAGTGATGCTTCGCTATTAACATGTTTAGCGTAATAACATATACCTTATCGTTTTCCTTGATAAATGGACTATCTAAAACTGAAAGAATTTTTCAAATCAGACCCGTAGTTCCTGAGTTTAATGCCTTCAAACAAACAAACTTATCAAATTTATAAGTATAAAACAATAACTAATTTTATTTGGCTATTATTAAGTTTAGTGTTATGATATATAGCCTATAGTCTTCTCCGATAAATGGACTATCTAAAACTGTAAGAATTTTTCAAATCAGACCAGTAGTTCTTGAGTTTAACGCGTTCAAACAAACAAACTCATCAACGTTATAAGTATAAAACAAAAGCATTTTATATCGTATTATTAAAAACGAGCCTTATTCTAAGTAGAACCCACGATAAACTCTTTCTGGTATCAAAACGTTAGTGACAGACAATAAGGAAAACTTTGGCAATGCTTATTGTTGTTTTTGATAAACAATAATGGCTGTTCTGTATAGGGTTTTCCTTATATCTTGCATGTGAAATATTAACACTCTTAGCATATAATGAGATCATAACAGAATATGGTTATTTCTCTAATAAAATCAAACAGACACTGTAATGATTGTGAATTTATGATAATTGTAACCAGCTATTGCGAGTGGGGTTTTGATAACCACTCTGATTTAGCTAACCACGTATATTCCCATTGGCTATGATAAAATTTAATGCCCTGGTAAATAATTTAAAAAATAAGCCAATGTTTTTCATTACTGTACTGTCACTCATCCTTGATACAAACATATATACATAGCATCACGCCTCATTCCCTTCGTGGTAGGCAGAGACAACATCCTTCCACTTGCCACGATCCTTGCATATCTCCGTCGCTTCTTTCATTCTTATTAAACCTTTCATACTAGTTTCGTCGGTTTAGAGTACTCTTGACCTGGCCGTTATTTAAAATGTCCTGGATTTGGTCCAGGAACGTTCGCCTTGGTCTTCCCCTTCCAACTTTCGCATTCACTCTTGACTCATAAATCCTTTTTGTCAGTCTCCTTTCATTCATTCTCTCTACATGCCCAAACCATCTAAGCATACCTTTCTCAATTTTAGTCACTACGTCTTCTTTTATACCACAACGTTCTCTTATCACACTATTTCTCACTCTGTCACTCGGTTTTAATCCACTCATGCTTCTCAACGCTCTCATCTCTACCGCATTTATTTTACTTTTGTGATTCTTCTGCCATACCCAACTTTCACTACCATACATAAGTGTTGGCACCAACACTCCAGCATGCACAGCTAGTCTGGGCCTTTGAGACACCATCTGGCTATTCATAAAGGCGTGCAGAGCACCATTTACCATATTCCCTGCATTCACTCTCCTTTCAATATCACTTTCACATGTTCCATCTTTTGCAAATTTAGTTCCCAAGTATACAAATTCTTTCACCTCTTCCACTTGTTCCCCATCTATCAAAATATTGCCATTCATCATAGATTCATCTCTTTCAAAAATTTAATACTTTCGTTTTGTTTATTCATTAGCGGATGACGCAAGTACTACTTGATCATCAGCGTAGAATAAACATTTGATGAGTAATTCATTTATTCTTAACCCATAGATGCTTACTTTTAAATCTGTCAAACAATTATCCATGAATAGGTTGAACAGGCATGGTGACGCAACACATCCCTGTCGAACACCTCTTTCGTTTATTCTGACACAAGCACTAGAACCCTCATAGAGAGACTTCAATGCTTGAATCAGATTACCTCTCACCCCATACGTAGATTATAGTCAATCCGAAGTCTTGAGGTGATCTAAAACTCGAGTGGAATGATTTCATTGTATACATTTCTTTCTTTGAATGCGCTTATCTCAGGAACTACAAGACCCATTTATTTTTTTCTTTTACTGTTAGATACCTGATTTATCAAGAAAGGCTATACATCACCACGATAAAGCCAATAAGAGCAGTGTACCAAATATGAATGTTTTAAGATCGGGTTAAAGTGTCACAAAAATCATATATAACCGAATTATTCCCCTTTAAAAGTTCTGAAATAAAGTCCTCTGCAACATATGTCTATCTTTTAAGATTCGCTCAGAATAACCTTTTATTTAATTATTACATTTGTTCTTCTTTTAAATACCTGTGATATACTGAATTGAGATATATTAGTCACGCGGTGAATTTAACCTTCAGTCGATGAAAGCCAACTTTACACTCGCGAGCGTTACTTATCTGAACGTGACGACACACTACCATTCATTACCCACAAAAATGAATTTACAGAGGATAATTTGACGGGATAACTTCATAAGACAATATTGATGAGATATTGCATATTTTTATAAATAGATGAATCACAAGCCGAACACTTAGGCCAATTGCGCCTCTCTATCACGTGTTCGCTCAACTCAATTGATTTATAACACGTTATTACATCTAAAACAGGACATCTAAATAAGTATTCATTTCAAAAATTGATTAAAAAGTAAAATGAAAGTACATCCCATACCAGATAAATAAAATCTTCAATTACCCTAGTTAGGAGGGGGGAAGGGGTAACTTAATAACGACGTTAAACGATGTAATTTACACAGTGACTTGCACTAGTACTGCTCGTATGACACCGTGTCACGTAATTAGTTATATACGTAAATGACACTAGGTTCAAGATATTCTCTAAAGCCTTGATGGGAAAATTGAAGAAAATTGCATTTTCTATTTTATAGTGTAATTTTTTCATTGTTGCCTGTCATTTTTCCGTTTGTATATGGTATATGGCATTATCAACCAACCACTGCGGAATGGGGAGTAAAGTAAAAGTCACTAGGCATGGCAGCCAAGGCCAATATGGCGCATGTGACTTGCATAAACTATTTCAATTGCATCGTAATTTCATAAAACCACGCAACGGTTTTTGATCACGTAATTATACATACTTAAATGTTAAAAACACGTAATTTTATCTTTGAACTCGATTTTGATCACTTTTGTAATTTTGCACACTTATCTATCAAGTACCGACGATAATACAATAATTTAAAAAAATGGGACAACTTTTTAAAAATCTTATTTACATCAATGTATTTAATGGAGAAAACTCGAATTTTGATCATTTTGAAACGTCCTAGTAAATTAAAATTTTGTACACTTTCCAGTCGAGGACCGATAGCAATGTAGTAATTTAAAAAATTGGGGCAGTCTTTTTTTCATTTCACAAACATCTATGTACGCAATGGAGAAATCTCGAATTTTGACCACTTTGAAACGTCAGATTAATAATTTTGCACACTTACCAATCAATAAGCGATAGCAATGGAATCAAATAAAAAATGGGGCAACTTTTTCTAAATCTTACGAACATGCATCTATGTAATTAAATAAACTCGAGTTTTTGACCACTTTGAAACATCAAATTGATTTGCGATTTTGTACACTTACCAATCAAGGACCGATGACAAATTGATCCCATTTTTTCACTTCTTTTATTATTTTAACAATTGGTCACCTTTTTCTCCATCTTAATTACATCGTCGCTTCAACCGATGGACATCCACTGCTGGACATAGGTCTCACGTAATGACGTCCACAAGGCCCGATCTTGCGCCGCCTGGCTCCAGCGGCTACCGGCGACCCTCTTTATGTCGTCGGTCCACCTTGTGGGGGGTCTCCCTACACTGCGCCGTCCGGTGCGGGGTCGCCACTCCAGCACCTTTGGCCCCCAACGTCCATCGGTCCTTCGGACTATGTGCCCCGCCCATTGCCACTTCAGGTTCGCGATTCGCAGGACTATGTCGGTGACTCTGGTTCTACTACGGATCTCTTCATTTCTGATTCGATCACGTAGAGAAACTCCGAGCATAGCCCTCTCCATCGCACGCTGAGTGACTCTGAGCTTCCGCATGAGGCCCATAGTCAGCGACCATGTCTCAGAACCGTAGGTCATCACTGGCAACACGCACTGTTCGAAGAATTTGGTCTTCAGGCACTGAGGGCTATCAGACGAAAATATCTGGCGTAACTTCCCGAACGCAGCCCAACCGAGTTGGATTCGGCGGTTGACCTCCTTATCGAAATTGGATCTACCAAGCTGGAAGATATGTCCCAGGTATGTGTACTCGTCAACAATTTCGAGAGCTGAGTTCTCAACTTAATCACATGTAAGTATGTAAACTCAACTTTTTAATGTATAGTAACATTCTCTGACAAACGTACATGACGTAACGAGTAAAATGTTTTCCTATCGGGCAATAAGCAGTTTCACTTCGAACCCTACTGTTTAAGCCTACATAAGCTTTATTTACGTCAAGATTAGTGGGCGTGAGGTTGTAATTTTTTGCTGATATTAACGGGAAGAGGAAGTCTGAGTTTCGGTGATAAATTATCGTTTCTTTAAATAGGTTACAGAGAGGGGTAAAGAGGGGGGAGTGGCGGGTAATAATGACGTCACAGGCAGTAATTTTCGCGGTGACTTGCATCAGTTGCTCTCCGAAGTCACATTATAGTGTTATCTTGGTTTTTTATCCCCTTTTCCTGTGGCTACTTTTTTGTAGTAAAAACCCGTGGAAAAATGTGAGAAAATTTTCTTTAGATGTCTCTTTAGAAACCAATTTTTATTTACAACTAGTATATTGACGCAACTTCGTCATTGTAACATAAGAAAAAATTATCTCTTGGAACAAATTTTGTTTCTGATAAATAAGGTTATAGTGAGTTCATTTTAAAAGAAACACATATACTCATGAGGACTTTTCTTTAGAAGTATTAAACAGCAACAATTTTGTAATATACAATTGTTGCGTAACTTTAACCATTTACGTAGTAATCGCAATGGAAGCTTTCAAAAGGAATACTTTATAGTCGCTCTTTACTGCGGCGTTGGAAGACCTGTTTAAGCTTATGGAGTGGAACGAACTGGGCATCAACATCAATGGCGAGTACATCACTCATCAATAGTTTGCCGACGGCGTGATCATTATGGCAGAGACTCTGAAAGATCTCAATGCAATGCTCGATGACCTCAGCAGAGCTTCTCGACAGGTGGGCCTAAAAATGAACATGGATAAGACGAAAGTTATGTCCAATATCCATGTTCCGCTCCACCCAGTCATCGTCGAGAACTCAACACTTGAAATTGTTGACGATTACACATACCTGGGACACATAGTCCAGCTAGGTAGGTCCAATTTCGAGAAAGAGGTCAACCGCCGAATCCAGCTCGGTTGGGCAGCGTTCGGGAAGTTCCGGAAGACTTTCTCGTCCAATATCCCTCAGTGCCTGAAGACCAAAGTCTTCGAACAGTGCGTGTTGCCAGTGATGACCTACGGTTCTGAGACGTGGTCGCTGACTATGGGCCTCATGCGGAAGGTCAGAGTCACTCAGCGTGCGATGGAGAGGGCTATGCTCGGAGTTTCTCTACGTGATCGAATTAGAAATGAGGAGATCCGTAGCAGAACCAAAGTCACCGACATAGCCCTACGAATCGCGAACCTGAAGTGGCAATGGGCGGGGCACATAGTCCGNACTGCTGGGCACAGGCCTCCTCGCTCATATGAGAGAGGGTTTTTAGAGCATAGACCCACCACGCTGCTCCACTGCGGATTGGCAGGCATAGTACACAAGTGCACTCTCTATTCCTTCACTCTAATAGTCCGATGTGACGGGAATCCGACACGACCGGAGAGAGATCAGACGCAGGACCGCCGGCTTAACGTGCTCTCCGAGGCACGGGGTTGGATCACACCGCCAATTTCCCAACTTCGGGCAAATATTGTGTAAATCTTAATAGAAAACTCAATATTGGTTTTTGAATTGGCCCGACCTGGGACTCGAACCCAGGACCTCATGTCTGTAGTCGAACATACTAACCACTAGACCAATGAGGCAGTTCGTTTTACTTGCTTTAAAAAACCGCCTTTTTTTAAATCGTTCTATAGTGTGTGATATACTGTTTTACGCTTGGAATTTCCTGATTTCGTGGAAACGACGGTGTCACGGTTGCAATATTGTTTCTCTAGTAGAGGATCTGGGCTTAATACCCGACATTCCATAAGAAATACAATAAATTACACCAGGTTCTGTTTATTTTTAAATTGTAAAAGGCAGCCTTAATGGCGTAAAGCACTTTGTAACTGACGCACTGAGTAATTTATCTTAATTACATGCTTTTTTATATTGCTGACAGGTTAGCACTTGAATGCAGTGTCTTCTGATGATGAGAGATGATACAGTCTAAGATGGAAGGGCACAAACACCGTAAGAAGTAATTTGTTTCTTATAGTTCCTACACAGAACATGTTGTAATACAATTTGTTTGCTGATAGTGATAACTGGCCACGACCGAAGCCATGCCCCAATCTGTACTCCGAATAATTAGATATAATGTCCTAAATTTGCTCTACTGGAAATCGAAACCAGGACCTCTGCTAGAAAAGCGACGTAGTTTTGTGAGTTACCTTGGGTTCCTGGGGTTACAATATAACTTACGGTGTTTTACTTAAAATAAAGTATGTGGTTTTATGAATGCACAATTCAAGTGAAGCTTTGATGCCAGCCAAGGACGCCGTCATATTGGCCTTGGCTGCTCCGCTGCGTGAAAGTTTAAAATAATGCGTTTTATACACATTCCTAACATAACGTTTGTTTGCTTCAACGCGCTTATCTCTGGAACTACTAGTCCGATTTGAAAAATTCTTTTAAAACTAGATAGCACATTTATCAGGGAAGGCTATAAGCTATATATTATTACGCTAAGTCTAACTGGTGCGGAACAACAATGAAGAACGTATCAAAATCGGATGTTTTTCCTTTTGAGAGCTTCCACAGCCTATTACATAAACAGTTAAAGTTTCGCAAAAATCTTGTATAACAAAGTTATTCCCCTTTAAAAGTTCTAAAAAAAAGTTTAGGACAGCATATATCTATCTATTAAAATTGGCTCATTATTACCTTTTTTATGCCAACCAAAAATGGTCCTTATAAGTGCATACGAGTATATAGTTGTAACTTTCCTTGTGGGTATCCGACCACTAGACGTCGATATAGATTACTTTAGGTATAGCCTCGAAAGAACTTTCCTGACTTAAAAGCTTCCAAGCACAAAGGTGCTTTGATAAAACTTCAATTTATCCAGGAAGCGTTATTTGCGACGTCTAGATAGATTTCCTATAAAAGATAATCTGGTGCTGGTTTCATTGCTGAAGGCTGTTTATGTTTTTCGATATTCTCATTGAAAAATTTTCCATTTGTAACGTACGGTACAGTTTATTATGTTATATAAATATATAATAAAATAAAAGAAGCCTTTATTGCTGTTTCTTCTATATAAACTTAAACTATATTCTCGACGTTCTGTTATACCTTCCTCACAGCTTGTCTTTCGACAAAGGTTTCCTCTACTGTCTTCCAATTGTAGCTATCCTTTCCTGTGCATAGCCATTTTTGGATCTGCTACTTTCTTCAGGTACGTCGCTTTACTTCTTTTGCTTTCCCTGGGCTTATTCAGTAATTATTGTTGTCCATTTTTCCTTCTATTCTCTCATCATATGTCCCGTCCATTTCCATTTTAATTTTAACTGATTGTACTTTTCTAAATTTGGTCGCTTCTTTTATTCTATTAAAATTTGTTTAATCTATTCGCCCTGTACGAAACTGTCATAAAAAGCTATCTTCACTGTTATCTTTACTACTATTTACTGTCTCCCCGCTTCAACCGATGGACTGCTGGATGGATAGGTCTCACGCAATGACTTCCACGACGCCCGATCTTGTGGCGCCTGGCTCCAGCGGCTACCGGCGACCCTCTTTATATAAACGGTCCATCTAGTGGGGGGCCTGCCTATACTGCGTCGTCCGGTGCGGGGTCGCCACTCAGGCACCTTCGGCCCCCAACGTCCATCGGTCCTTTGGACTATGCGCCCCTACCATTGCCACTTCAGGTTCGCGATTCGTAGAGCTATGTCAGTGACGTTGGTTCTGGTCTGGATCACGTATAGAAACTCCGAGCATAGCCCTCTCCATCGCACGCTATATGGCTTTGAACTTTCGCATGAAGCCCATAGTCAGTGTACTCGCACATTGAAGTTGATGATGAAGTCTGAATTTACTGTCTATTAGCTATCTTTTATACAATGTTCAGCTCCTGGCCATTATCCTAGTTAAAATTTGTATTTTCTATTATAAATTCGCGTCTTTGATAAAATATTTAGCCCCTACTTTTTTCCTGTTTAAAATGTGTATATTCTGAAATATATTAACTGTCTTTCACACAAAGTTCAACTCCTGTTCAAAATTTCCTATTAATATGTATTTTTTTTAAATATATCACTTGTCTTTCATTCAAAGTTCAAGCCCTGCCCATTTTGTTCCTCAAAGTGTCCTATTAAGGTTAAGTCAGCTGTCTATTAATGATTGTTCATTAAATTTTCATCCCCTGCCTACTTTCCTAATTAAAATGTGTATTTTTTTAAATATAATAGCTATCTTTCATACAAAATTTAACCCTCGCCCATTTTGCCCCTCAAAATTTCTTATTAAGGTTTAAAATTTCTTATTATCTATTCTATTAGCTATTTTTCATACAAAGTTCAGCCCCCACCTATTTCTCCCCATAAAAATTTGTTTTTTCTAAAATATATAAGCTGTCTTACATACAAAGTCAACCTTCATTCATTTTGCTCACCAAATTATTTTTCAGTTATATCCATTAGTTGTTTATCATGCTAAGTTCAACCCCCTTTTAATTTGCTTCCTTAAAATAGGAATTTTCAAATATTCTTACATTTAACACTTTAGCTTCATGAATACGATCTCTTTATAACCCTATTTCCAGCCCTTTCTATAAAGCAGTAATTACACATGCTTTTGCAATATTGGAAGCAAATGCGACGACACGATTTCGTACAAAAGTAACTTCAATTAAAGTTGATTTTTTTAATTTAACCGTCACATACTTCATGGCAAAATAACGCTAGTTGCGTTAAACAAAGCGGAAAACAATGGATCCTCTTAATTAAAAGCTGTAAATTGTATCGTGAGATATTAAACGTCGGACTGATCGCGATAACGATTCGTTGGGTTTTACAATTTATATTGAAAAAAATTGTTAAGGACGTTGAGGTCCGTAGAGTGAGATAGAACATCGTTAGGAGCATTATGAGAGAGAGAGAGAACACACTTTATTGCACAAAGATAAAAATAAAAAGACATATATAGACATATAGCGTACAAAGGCGGTCTTATTGCTACAAGCAATCTCTTCCAGATAACCTTATCATGTAAAGAAACAGACTAAAATAAATAATAGGGCTGAATAGCGCCCGAAACCTAATTATAATATACGTCGGANATTTATAAATATATGTCGGAGAATAATAGAGAACGGAGAAGCATAAAGCACAGGGGCGTAGGGTTCTCCGCCGACATCGTTATTAATTGGATCCATTATTTAATTTCTTATTATGTGGGCGTTCATGGGTATTGTTGGTGCAATCTAACATTTTATTAATTAACTCGGATTATAACGTGCAATCACTTAATGTTGCCGATATCAATTTACACAAACTCATTAACACTTATAGCTTGGAACGCGGGAGTTTCAATAGTCGACCACTCCGGCCGACCGCCGCTCGAGAACTGCCGAGAGACGGGCCGGACCGCCACTTATTGGCTCTGCCCCCACGCCGATACAAAGATGGCGCCAGCGACACGGACCAGCGATCCACAGACTCCAGCACTCCGACAAATATAAAAATAACGACCCAGAAGAAGCGCAGCAAGAGAGAGATTATCGTTATGGCAAGGTAGAGCAACGTTAGAGCATGAATATGCATAGGAGAGAGAGCGAGACAATCGTTAGAGCTAACTAGAGCATGTTTAAAAAGAGATAGGGCATTGTTAGAGCCAGAAGAAGCATAGCAAGGGAGAGATAATCGTTAGGGCAAGGTAGAGCAATGTTAGACCAAGAAGAAGGATAAGAAGAGAGATAGGTAATAGTTAGAGTCAGAAGAAGTATAGCAAGAGAGAGTTTATCGTGCATGAATACACAAATATACATATAAGCGCGTAAATAAATACAAACACACGTCTAAGATAAAACAGAATGGCGTCACAACCTTTTTTTAAATATATTTATTAATATTTAGATATCATACTTATCTAAAGATGTATAACTTCAATCATGTGGTCTAAAACACACTCGTGTTTTAATTTATTTATATATTAATACATTTGAAAACACACACACAAAAGAGATAGGAGACACCTTTAACACGGTTTAAATTGCTCCAGATTAGCTTTGCGCTCTCGCGAAGCTCACTCTTGCGAAGCTCACTCTTGCGAAGACTTGCCGGTTCAGGATAAATGAAAATGCCACCAGATTCTTCACTCCAACGTTCCACCGTCTACTTGTCATCAGACGAGTATTTATGTATCGAACTGTTGTTTCAACAGGAATAATGTTTACCAAAATTGGCTACCTATTGTACAATATTTGCGACTGGCAAACGTGCACTATTGTGACAAGCAAACGACGGTGGTTGATACTTTATTGGTTAAAAAGTACATCCTATGATTGGAGTTTTATTCCTCACCAATCACAGGGATTACATTTATTACACAAACAATTTTATTCTCGGAAAAGACAAATATATATATATATATATGCTATAGTTAACAAACATTCTGTATAAAAAGTTGTAAATACCTATAGGGACTCTAAGTTGAAACAAAATATACTATACAAAAACGAACGATGCTTAACAATATTATTGACCTTATATTATTTATAAGTTAAGGGGAAAAGTCGCGAACAAAAACTAAGTTAAACACTTGCAGGGGTGCGAATGTTACACTTGATTATCAAAATGGTGGTGGGTGAAATGTTTCTAGAAATTACTGTTTACATTTTAACAGGGATGGTTATATAGGTAAATTTCAGAAAGCCAAAGTACAGGATATACATAAGGTCTATGAAAAAAGTATTCACCCGCAATGTGGTGTTGATAGAAGAAGGCTTGATGTTTCATGGACTGAGTTCTGTTACTTCAAGAACTCTGTATCAAGCAGCGACTATTTTCTATAATACAATCTTGCTTCCTGACTTTCTTTGGACTCGTTGCTCAGCGTGATACTCAGTCCATCGAACTCTTCGTCGTGCAATGAGAAGTGGAAGGTACCCGACCGCGTGGAAGGTCAAGGTAGGTCAAGGTAACATGTGGCCTCTCCGTTACTTCATACCGATCACGATAGCTCTGTCAAGAGCGTAAAGAATAAGAAGATGGAGGGTTTTTACTGCACCGACTCACCACACTGCTCAACTGCGGATTCGTAGGGTATTCATACCCCAGAATAGCTTACAGGATTTGCAGATTTCCTCGCGATCGCTGACGTGATGACGTAATATATATATATCAATCATTAGTTATCGGCTGAACGCACTATAACGTATGAGTCATTCTCATGTTCCACTTGATCCGAGCGTGCGAACAAGCGGAACAAGCTATAGAAATGCGCGATCAGCCTAACTCCATAAAAACAAGTTTACATCAACATTTTCTTATCTCTTAGATAGTCCGGCTGCGGTGTAGTGGCCCCCGTAATTTGCACGCGCTTTTTAACGGAAATAACCGTTGCCTGCCCTGCCGCACACTGACGTTTTTGCGCCCACTGCCCCGCGATCTTGACTCGCTCCTATTAATCTTGGGACTGCAATGTTCACAAAAGATTCCCAAATGTTATGATTTTTATGTTTGCTAATAGTTAAACTGTACAATGTTTTTTTTTGTTTATTAAATTAAGACTCTGGTGTAGCGCCATGTTGCGCTAAATTTTGAGATAAGATCTTAAGAATTAAAACTCACTAAAGGGTTTTCACTGTTATTCACATCATTTACATAATTAAAAACACAAATCATCACTAATAAACACTCACAGTTTAAAAAATACCACAACCTTCGAAGTGAAATACGCAACGTTAGTAACGGTCACTTTGTAACCGGTTTTTTTTGTTTTTTCTAATGTCTGATATTATCTATTTGCATATTTTGTTACGACAGTTATCGAGAAGCGAAATATGTAATAGGTACGCATTATTACTTAAAAAGAAAGAGATGCTTATATTTCTGAATGCCCGAGTTGAGACAGAACTATCGTATTATGTCAACTTGTAGATGATACGGGCAATCTAAGGGTTATCACGTTATCGCATAGAAATCGTTACTAAATAATTCGTCGCGAATCCTGTGGGATTATAAGAAAAAACGTTCTTAATGAGCGTCTACCAAGCCATTCGAGTGAATAAATTTGAAGATCTCGCAGTATGTGATCGTTTTCTGCTTATGTAATCCGATCAAGTGGGATTATGCGGAAACACGTTCTTACTAAGCAACTACGTTACCAAAGGAACATGTATGCCATGGTCCAACTCAATTAGATCTCTAGTTTCGGAGAATTCGTAGTATTTGTGTATATATTCTATTCTTATAAAGCCTATTTGAATAAAGTTTCTTAAGCGTGCTCCAGTATTCTAGGCTTTTATTAATAAATATGATGCCGAAGCTATTCGAAGGATATCTGGGAGCCATGAAGATATTGCTAAATCCGGAATGTTATAAGAATAATGTAACATCAAAGATAAGTTCCATAATACAACGTACGCTTCAATAAACGAGCCAGTTATGTTATCGGCAGAGATCACATTGAGAGTAAAATAGCGATATCTTAAAAACTACTCAACAAAATTTCTTTTCAATGGCTACAGTGTTTCATAAGGAAGATTTATGTATATAATTTATGAAGGTTTTATGCAAATTGGTTGTAATATAACGAAAATTGTCGGAAATGTAGGAAAAATCCCGCTTGGGATTGTCATCGAAAACGCTGCCTTATCCCTTAGAGATATAACAAAACAATGTATGGCAGGAAAAATTACACTTAAAAGATCTACAAATAAGTCTAAGATGTCACATATCTATCTCTTAAGAATAACTAGCTATATCCATTTCAACTTACATATAGACAGATACAATGTTAAGCCACAAATCAACGCGTGACAAATCAAATTCAAGAAAATGACAATTTAAGTGAAACCTTATGTAATTGACTTAAAGTACATATTGAATTAACACAAAGTCCAAATAGCTATAACAGTAATTGATATTTTATAATAGTAACAGATATCTTTTTATTTTAAAATTAACTTTAGTCAATGAGTTTAGTTTGATTTACATATTATGAATGGCAACTCACTGTCACTCACTCACTTCAAGCGATGGATAGAGGTAAGTAGCAGCCCATTAACGTCCCACTGCTGGGCATAGGCCGCCTCACTCATAGAGAGAGGGTTATTAGAGCATAGACCCACCACGCTGCTTCACTGCGAATTGGAAGGCATAGTGCACAAGTGTACTCTCTATTCCTTCCCTCTCATAGTCCAATGTGACGATAATCCGACACGATCGGAGAGAGATCAGCAATTCCCAACTTTGGGCAAATATTGAGAAAATTTTAGTAGAAAACTCAATATCGATTTGGAAACCCAGGACCTCATGTCTGTAGTCGAACATGCTAACCACTAGACCAATGAGGCAGTCTGCCAGTTGCTGGACATAAGTCTCATCTAAAGATGCCACTGTGCCCTGCCCATGGGCACTTCGGCTTCGTGATTCCTAGGGCTATGTCGGTGACTTTGGTTCTTCTACGTATCTCCTCACTTCTGATTTGACCACGTAGAGAAACTCCAAGCATAGCCCTCTCCATCGCACGCTGTGTAACTTTGAGCTATCGAATAAGGCCCATAGTTAGCGACCACGTGGAAACGTGATCACTGGCACTGAGGGATATTGGAGGAAAAGATCATACGAAGCTTTCCGAACGCTGCCCAACCGAGTTCAAGATTAACAATAATTGATTGTAGCTATATTATGGTTAAAAACATTAAGTTACTCTTATGTTGTCATGGTACTTTGTCATGATACCGGATGTATCAAGTGCACACTCTGTGCCATAATTAAACGGGTTCTTCTTTGATGAGGGGACATTCTTTTGCAATCTCAGATTGACAGTATTTTAAAAAAATATTTTCGTATATTGTGGAAGTTACGTTAATGTTATTATTAAATTTATTTCTATATTTAATAGTGCATATAGTTAACTTTTATTTGCACAATAATGTAGCAGTTTAGTAAAAAACGTACAAGTCACATTTCAACCTCTCTCTCTTCTCCTCACCTCTCCTCAACTATCTCTTCCTCTCCAATGGTACCAACATCGCAACAACATTACAGGTAAAAATTTGAAGTAGTTTAAACTACTTTTCAATAAAAGTAAGTAAGTAAGTAGCAGCCCATTAACGTCCCACTGCTGGGCAGAGGCCTCTTCACTCATATGTGAGAGGGTTTTCAGAGCATAGACCCACCACGCTTCTGCACTGCGGATTGGCAGGCATAGTACTCAAGTGCACTCTCTATTCCTTCACTATCATAGTCCAATGTGACGGTGATCCAACATGATCGGAGAGAGATTAGGCGCAGGACCGACGGCTTAACGTGCTCTCCGAGGCACGGGGTTGGTTCACATCGCCAATTTTTTCCCAACTTTGGGCAAATATTGAGAAAATCTTAGTAGAAAACTCAATATCGATTTGGAATTGGCCCAACCCGGGATTCGAACCCAGGAACTCATGTCTGTAGTCGAACATGCTAACCACTAGACCAATGAGGCAGTTACTTTTCAATATTATCCACAAAATATTCATAATTACATGATCCATCCATATACAAAAGGTAAATAATCTATTTCTTTGTCTGTTTCTATTATTCTATGGTTAAAGCTGTATCATCAGACATTATTTAGACGCTCGGGTTTGCACAGCTGGCGCTGAGAGCGGATTAATATTCAAATGTAGTGAGACAGGCTGCCTGCCTTACGCTTTCCTGGCATAATTGTTATTTGCTTCAGAATTTAAATGTTTTAACAGGTACTGTTTGGTGTACTTTTGTAAATTCGTGTCGAAATTTAGGCGTTGAAGAAGCTTGTTAAATAGAGGGAATATTAAAAGGAGGGTTTATAAAAATAAAGTTATTTTTGTTGTGGATAAAACCAGGCTATTAGAAAAATCAAGGTGTTGCGTGAGGAAACCTGTATATGTTATTTATATAGCTCGCTATATCTTGTGGGTAATTCAATGGCAAAAGTGTGCCCAGCAGTGGGACATTCAGGTTTCTAATAATTCTGATTTATTTCTAACTTAGGGATCCAATAATCTTACTTTTTCTCTGATTATCGAAATTGTATCCAGGAGTAGACGGTACTTGTATGTTTAATTAACTCCAAGTTTTAACATAGATAGCGTTGGTAGCTAATTCCGATGTGGTAACAGACGAAGTCACTGAAAGAACTTATTATTTTTGAGTGGGCAATTACCATACATAAATATATAGCATCACACCTCATTCCCTTCGGGGTAGCCAGAGACCACGTCCTTCCACTTGCCACGATCCTTGCACATCTCCTTCGCTTCTTTCATTCTCATTAAACCTTTGTTACAAGTTCGTCGGTTTAGAATTACTCTTGATTTGGCATTTATTTAAAATGTCCTGGATTTGGTCCAGGAACGTTGACTTTGGTCTTCCTCTTCCAACTTTCCCATTCACTCTTGACTCATAAATCCTTTTTGTCAGTCTCCTTTCGTTCATTCTCTCTACGTGCCCAAACTCTTTAAGCGTAACTTTTTCAATTTTAATCACTACATCTTCTTTTATACCATAAAGTTGTCTTGTTGACAGATTTATAAAATTTGAATAAGGAAGATTTTGATTTTAATTTGGTCGAACAGTAGCACATATCCTCCTCCATAATCCTATCCCAAAATATATTCAGCGGCTTGGCCATGGAAAGGCAACAGCAGACAGAATTACTTTCACATTTTTCCTTTAATTCCTCCTCTCTACGTGTCCAAACCATCTAAGTGGCTTCATATTACGAAAACAAGGAGCTCTATGATCAACTTCCACCGCCACATTTTATCAGGTTTCCTAACCTCGTACATACATACATACATACATAGCATCACGCCTCATTCCCATAGACAATTGAACGTTGATTTTAAATGTCAAATATTTAGATAACATTGCAAGACGATACTTATTTAACTCTGTATAATATCCCAAAGAACACTTAGTTTTGTAATGAAATCTCATTGTTTCCAAAGTTAGGGATCCAATTAATTTTATTTTCCCAGTGATTGTCAAAGTTGTATTCAAGAGGAGATGGTACTTGTTTTTTTTTATGAAGTCCGAGCTCCTTTCGTCTGGAGCCGCTTGATAATGACCCAAAGTGAAAGAGGCTTAAAAAGTTTTTGTCATAATACTTTGGGCAACTTTTTAAGGTTTTCCATTTGCTTTTCAGTTTAAATTGTTCCTTTCGTGTATCCACTAGCTGTTTCATTGTCACTTCTTTTATTAAAGTTTAAAGACTTAAGTTATTTCTTCTACTAATCTATCAGAAGTGGTTACTGCTGATAGGGTGATCCCTATCAGCAAAAGACATGTCATCAAGCAAGAAGATTGCGCTCTGGTAATTTTCTGATACGCTTCTGTCTTCTGTTAGCATTAATTAATTTATTGGGAAACGTATTGTTAAATACGGAAAGCAGTTATTAATTTACCATAATTATTGTTTAAAAGGAAATGGATGTAATCTTTTTAATAAAAAATTATATATGTCGGAGTGCAATAGTCTGTAAAACGGTGGCGCCATCTGTCTATCGGCGTGGTAGTTCTCGGGTGACAGCCCGCCGGTGTGGCCGACTTTTGGAACTGTTGCATTCCTAGCTATTATTATTAATGAGTTTGTTTAAATTGATATCGGAAAGATTAATTCATTGAACATTATAATCTGAATTAATCAGTAAAGTATTTCATTGCACTAACATTACCCATAAACGCCCACAGTATGGACATTATGGATGCCATTAATGACGATGTCGGCGTGGAACCCTGCGCCCCTATGCTTAATGTCTCCTGCTCTCCCGACATATATGTTTAAAACCACTTCGAAAGATAGAGCTTTAACTTAAACTATCATCACTTATCATCAGGCAAGACTACAGTCAAGTGTGAATCTATCGGTGATAAAAAAAACGCTTCTAATTAAGATAAATTACTCAGTAAGGCTGTTATGAGTAGCTTGAGTGCTTTACGCCATTAACGCTGTCTTTTTCATTTTAAAAATAAACAGAAACTGGTGTTATTTATTGTATTTTGTATGAATTTTCCAGTGTAAATAACACGGGGTTTTATTTATGTCTTCTTATATGCAAGAACCACGATTAAGTCAAAATAAGAGTGTTGAGTTCTTCCTAAAAGAAAATAACGGTAGGTATCTTAGCGACACTATTTCGATGTCTACGTAAAAAAGAGTCAACCCATGTTTTAGACATAGCTTCCTTGTTTAATGAAGAATCTTCACCTGATTATAAGGCAAGGCAAGGCAAGTAGCAGCCCATTAACGTGTTCCACTGCTGGGCACAGGCCTCCTCACTCAGATGAGAGAGGGATTTTTAGAGCATAGACCCACCACGCTGCTCCACTGCGGATTGGCAGGCATAGTACACAAGTGCACTCTCTATTCCTTCACTCTCATAGTCCGATGTGACGGGAATCCGACACGACCGGAGAGAGATCAGGCGCAGGACCGACGGCTTAACGTGCTCTCCGAGGCACGGGGGTGGATCACACCGCCAACTTCCCAACTTCGGGCAAATATTGAGAAAATCTTAATAGAAAACTCAATATTGAATTTTGAATTGGCCCGACCCGGGACTCGAACCCAGGACCTCATGTCTGTAGTCGAACATGCTAACCACTAGACCAATGAGGCAGTCACCTGATTATAACATAAATAAAATTATTAAAAAAAAAAAAAGAACCGCCTATCAAAACAAACTTACAAATATATTAATATGCTCAAAAAGGTAAGAAATAATTGTGTATTCTTTTATAGTGTTCTTGGTATTCTTATATTCGGAGTCGGCGTCAGCGAAGGTAGGTGTGTCCCACGTATCCACCTGGCAGCCCCGGCGCAGATACCTTGTCTGACACCGTCTCCAAATATAACAATACGAAGAACACTATAAAAGAATACGAAATTATTTCTTACTTTTTAGAGCAAATTAATATATTTGTAAGTTGGTTTTGAAGGCGGTTCTTTTTTGGTTAAAATTTTTATTTCTTTTCTGAGTTATAGTGAATCTGAAGTAAACTAACAAATTTGTCTCAATATGTGTACATCTAAAAACGTGTTGCAATGCAATACCATTTGATTACAGACAGTTATATATTCTGCCATAAATCGCACCCTTACTGCAAACCGTTGAAGAGTTCCAATGATCTTCCTATTTAACAACGACTAACACTTAACCATACCGAAGTTACGGTAGGCAATTCAAATATCTGGATAGCCTATAGAAGATTCTGCCGAGTATCGTTCATTTGCTGTTAAGAATTGAAGAGTTTCGTCACTTTGTCATGGATTCCATTATTAGAACTTTACCAAACTATTACAAAACAACCCTTGAAGTATATCCTTTCTAAAAAAAAAGAATCATCGAAATCGGTTGGCGTGATCTTGAGTTATTCGTCCATTTATCGCGCACATGCTTAATGCAAATTTAACACTTATCCGGTTTTCTTGTGGATGGCATCATCAGAACTGGATTTAAAAAAATGGGACCTTCCATTTAAAAAAATCATCAAGATCCTTCCACCCATTCGGGAGATATGAGGTAACAAACATAAAAAAAACAACAGCAGTAGAACTACCAAAGTCCATAATGCGTGATGTCATGACAAAGTGGAATAAGGATTCATTTATTTATATATATACAGACACGTGCATACTCTGAAAGAGAGAGAGAGCTCTTTCCAGAGAAGTGAGTACTAATTCTAGGCATACGAAGCCGCGGGTTCTAACTAGTACATTATGATGATAAATAGACCATCAAAAACTTCTTCGGATGTTGTTGCGAATAGAGGAAGTTGCATTTACGCTACAGCAACGAACATTTGCAAAGGGCATGCATATGTATCAGCTCCGACTAGAGATGTGATAAATGGCTACAATTTATAAATGTTATACGTTTCGCTTTTTATTAATAAGCGTTTTTGTTACCGCTTCCATAAACAGAAACTTAAGCCTCCTACCAACACTTGAAATAAAGAAGAAAGAATGTTAGTTCAAATTACGTTAAGGTTTTGTGTGACTCGCCTTTTTTTCTCTGGCAAATGCATTATGAAGTATAATTTTTCATCCGGGGGTGTGGAATTCGCTACCTGTACCAGGATACCCATCAAAACCCAGCAGAACCCTTTTCATCCAGGTGTTAAGGTCCAGATGATCGATGACGCATTCAACTCTGATGCCCCGGTTAAATAAGTAGCGTCTAAGTTAAGCTCCCTTTGCCTGTTTAGTGCCACCACCTGCAGAATGACAGCTAGTATGCTGGGGAGTGAGGAATTACTCTCAATCAGCGAAAGACATGACGCTGGCTCCCCAAGCCTGTCAATCTACCACTTTGTGGTGCGTGGTGTTGGTGTTAGTCTCTAGCATAATAATGCCAATTCTCAATTTTGTTGTAGAGGCTTTGGGCTTGATCCCTGGGAGGAATATTTAGGATAATATACCATGTACTTTATCTAAATATGGATTACGTATCGGGATTTCATTTCTTAACTATTATCTCATTGTATCTGTCAATCCTATGGCAAGTGATTATACAGTCTAAGGTTCATTAGAAAGCCTATTTTAAGGAGTGTGGAACTTCATAGAAACCCAATATGTGCATTAAAACCCAGCGATATCCTCCCTACCTTTTAGTGGAGCATTCTTCTTCTTAAGTTGCCTCACCGTTACTGAAGGATGGCCGTCAGTTTAGTTAATCTTTTCTAGTAAATAGTTTCTAGTTCTCCTTGTCCTTCACCCATCATAATAAAGTGGAGGGTAACCTTCAGTAATGGAAAAAGACTCTTTAGTGACTGGCTGTTTTATTGCTAACTTCTAGTCCACTAGCACTGGTGGTGAAGTAGGTAATAAAGTCATTGGCCTGAAGTTGGCACCCGGGTTCTCGTATGGTTTTGTTTCCGGGTCATTTTCGCCAGCTCTATACCGTTCCAAAGCATTTTGTCTAGAATCCAGCAGTTATCTATGGATGATAATATGTTATCATTCAATTAAAGACGCTTTAGTGAAGGAATCCTTTATTTCAGACTTCTCGTCCACTACCCAGCCCTGGTGATGAGTTAGGCAGTCTGAACATCGCACCCGAGTTTAGGATGCAATGGTATCGCTGATTCAAGAGAATCTCTTATTGCCAAGTATAGTAGACGTAATACTTGGTAGTGAGGTAGGATGGAATGCGGTTCCCTCCTTTTGCGAGGATGTCATCTCGTTGAAGGAGGAAATAAAGAGAGAAAGGGAAAGGGTAGCAGTATGCGTCTTTTTGAACGCCTTTTCCGTCCTCCTTAGACCACTCTTTGTCCGTTGCATCCGGAAGTGTCAGAGCGAATTGGTAAGGGTGTCGCTGGGTTTTGGTGGGTATTCTGGCTAAGCAAGCGAGTCCCACACTCCCTGTCCTCATGGTAGGGGCGCGTAAAAGGATTTCCCAGAGGGAAAAATAAAGGGATGCAACGGCTTCAGTTCCGGATCGTTTTCGTCAGCTCTACATCCTTCACACTGCGGTTAGTCAATCGTAACTATAAAAAAAGCGTTTAAAAGTCTATCTGCTTCTTAAATAAGTAGGTTTATTACTCATGGGCACGTTCCTAGCTTCAGCGCATCCGGCAAGAGTTGTACTACTGTATATAACCGAGTGTAATAAAACTTTGAACCGACAGATGGAGCTGTGTGTGGGGAAGTTGGAAGATGTTTTCACGGCTGACTTCCGCCTCCTAACTTTGGAATAAAGTTACCGCCTCAGTTTGACAGCCCTTTTCGATTTACAATTGGGCATTGTGTATTCAAAATTATGCGAAACTGTCTCTTACTCCTGCATTCGTCCATATTGACTGATCGATTTCGTTTATAAAGAATTTAACTTAAAGTGATGTTAATTCCAGTGCTTCTTATGTTTCTTTGTCTTTATGTATCGCATGTCGCATTACAGCCGACCACGGAATGGCGTTTAAGTGAAAGACGTTTTAGAGAGTAGCCAAATCCAATAAGGTAGTACCCAAGGATTACATCAGCTGTGTCCTGAGTATCGTGGTTTCATTAATCCATGCAATTTTCTTTTTAAACAGAAATTGTTTCCATCGCCACCTTATTTTTACTTTTATATGTCATACGTCGCATTACAGCTAACCGAAAGGCGGTCGGCAGAGCAGCAAAAACCCATGCGGCAGAGCCCATGGTTCATGGCCCAAAACACTTAAACTAACTCGCGGCGTAATGATAATTTACACTACGTGCACACTACCTGCATTTCTTATAACATATTTTATCATTTTAAATCAACATTCGCGATACTTAAGGTTTATATAGAGATAGCACAAAGTCTTTACGCATAAATATCCAATTATTAAAAAAAAAATACATTACACACACTGCGATGTATTTGACACATGCACATATATTTGATAAATGTGAGTATCTGTCAAACGCTGACAATTATGTCAAACATCATAAGGTTATATAAAAAAAGTTTTTATTGTCAAAAGCACCAAGGAGGTTAAATTAGAAACTATGGTATGTCATTAATTATTAAATGGGCGATATATATTCTACAATATAAAGAGATGTTTCATTAACTTATTATACGAATCTCCGAATTGTTATTATTTGAAAAAATTGGATATTCATTGAAAACTCGTTTTGACACATGAACTATCGTATGTCGCAGCAAGTAGAGCTCCGTCAGTTTAATGTTTCCGAATTTAAGAGTCAAGGAGATTTAGCAATTGCTTTGCTAGCAGAGATACCGGGTTCAATCCCCGGTAGGGCGAATTTAGAAAATTGCATTTTATAATTTGTCTGAGTCTGGACTGGTCGGAAGTTACGGCCGTGGTTAATTACCATCCTACCGAATTTGTGTTCCGGTACGATGCTGTGTACAAGCCATTGTAAGTAAATTGCCTCACAACAGATTAGCGTGCCTCCATCTTAAATTGTATCATCACCCCCCACAGGTGTGATCACAATCAAGCTCAATAAAAGACTATGAAATAGTTTTGTACCATTAATTAAAATAATTGAAATATGTATATCAAGTTCAAAAGAAAATATTTTATTTTTAAAAATAGGCAAATTACTATGTAGTAGTACATTTTTGTCAATAAAATTTTAATAATGTTCAAACTTATAATTTAAATTAATTATGGTCGAATTTGGACTACTAGACGATCAAACGTAATATATATGTCGGAGTGCAAGTCTGTGGAACGCTGGTCCGTGTGTAACAGTCTGTGGAATGCTGGCGCCATCTTTGTGTCCGGCCCGTCTCTCGTCAGTTCTCGAGCGGCGGTCGGCCGGAGTGGTCGATTGTTGAAACTGTCGCGTTCCTAGATATTATTCTTAATAAGTTTGTGTAAATTGATATCGGGAACATTAAGTGATTGCACATTATAAGTCGAGTTTATTAATAAAGTGTTTGATTGCACCAACATTACCCACGAACGCCCACAGAATAAGAAATGAAATAATGAACCCTATGCCCCTGTGCTTTATGCTTCTCCGTTCTCTCTTATTCTCCGACATATAAATTTAAATCCTTCATATAAAAAAATACGCTGTTAAAATGATGGTACTATCAAGAGTCTTGTTTATATAACAACATTTCATTATAACATTGATAAGACCATAGATGCGCGATGACCATAGATATATACGAGTGGAGAGAGCACAGTGGGAACTTCTAAAGGTATTAACTAAAAAGCCCAAACTTTTCCCAACTAAAGACTTATATGAACTCTTTGATTTGCTTTCCGCCAGAAAACTATATGTCCTTCATACGGTTTTATATAAACATAGCAAATTACCATATAGTCCAAATTCGGCAAATACAGAACGGAGAGTTGGTCCCGCTTGCGTTCCTCATTTCAGCCGAACCACTTTTTCTAGACGCCATTACCCATTCCTAAGCTGCTTATTATATAATCGGTTGGATAAGAGTCTTAACATTCATTCTCTAAAGAGCAAACTGTGTAAAATTTAAATTCGTACATGGATAAATAATGCCTCCTATGAAGAAGTTGAGGATTTGTTTATTACACGTTAATTCATCTTTCAAGTACAATTCACACAAATACACTTTTAGAAATCCTGAACGCTATCTACAATCGGTTAGTTGTTAGAGCTTCAGTTTGGCGACATGGAGCAATCAATCTTAACATAATAATTCTTCCGTGGACTCAACCTCCTTGTAGAAGACCAAATAACCGCGACACAGTTTATAACTAATACGGTTATACTAAACTATATTAAGCTCTTTGTTTTGTAATCTTTTTTGGTCAATAAAAAATATATTAGTATATAAATAAATAGATTATAAAATATAAATGAAGAATACTGTAGACAATATGTGAAAATCCTAGAGTCCGTGGCAGGGCGCCAACAGTACAGTTAGTTTTTGGCGGGAAAGGAAAAAGTCACTTGTCATCGGAGAATGAAATTATAAACGATTATACATGTGCAAATAGTAATACGAAAAACGTTAAAATAGTGTTCTGAAGACTCCATTATTAAGTTAATATGTGTTTTAATCCAAATAAAGTGAGTGAATCTTTCAAGGATTTATAAAACGAGGGAATCGTATTTGAACACGGCACAGCTTAATTTCGGTTGAGCGGAGAACCAGTCGGCGTGAGTTCTTAGCGAGAGATCCTCTCGAATCAACTGTATTATTTTTTATCCTACACAGTTTTTACACTGACTCGTTCAATTTAATGAATTTTGCTATTATATTTGTTACTTTTGTGTTTCTGTATGCATATACCTATGTAAGTTTCTAAAGTTTTCACACACAAACTACTGGACCGATTTCGAAATATTTTTCACCATTAGAAAGCTGAGCAACTGAGCGACATAGGGCATATTATATTCTCAAAATAATATAGGGTTCGCTAATAAAAATGCATTAATGTAACCCAAGGTCTGAAACCAAAAATCTGTCATAGGAAAGTATTGACATTAGAACCAAAAAATTCTACAATATTATAGAACGCATTAATATCTACAAAATCTGATGGCCTTGCTGGCGCAGTGCATAGGCCCCGGGTTCGATCCCCGGTAGGGCGAATTAAAATATCGTATTTTCTCATTTGTCTGAGCCTGGTCTGGCGGGAGGCTTCGGCCGTGGCTACAGTCACCACCCTACCAGTCCGTCAACGTACAACAAAAAACGTACCGTCAAAACAAAGAGATTTGTGTTCCGGTACGATGCTGTGTAGAAACCGTAAGGGGTATATCGCCTCTTAACAGATTAGCGCGCTTCCATCTTAGACTGTATCATCACTTACCATCAGGTTAGATTATAGTGAAGCGCTCCTCTGTTAGCAATAAAAAAAAGTCTGTGATACCGTATTTCTAATTACTGTATTTCTGCCACTATAAATACTTTTTGCCTCATTGAAAACTGACTGATGAAAACTGCCTCATTGGTCTAGTGGTTAGCATGTTCGACTACAGACATGACGTCCTGGGTTCGAGTCCTGGGTCGGGCCAATTAAAAAAAAACCAATATTGAATTTTCTATTAAGATTTTCTCAATATTTGCCCGAAGTTGGGAAGTTGGCGGTGTGATCCACCCCCGTGCCTCGGAGAGCACGTTAAGCCGTCGGTCCTGCGCCTGATCTCTCTCCGGTCGTGTCGGATTCCCGTCACATCGGACTATGAGAGTGAAGGAATAGAGAGTGCACTTGTGTACTATGCCTGCCAATCCGCAGTGGAGCAGCGTGGTGGGTCTATGCTCTAAAAACCCTCTCTCATATGAGTGAGGAGGCCTGTGCCCAGCAGTGGGACGTTAATGGGCTGTTACTTACTTTTTACTTAAATCCTTTTTTACATTTTAAAGATAATAAAAGTGCCGACAATAATAAAACCTTTCAAATTTTATTATAAACCGTTTCAATACCTGTAAAATGCTTTTTCAATTATTAAAACAGGACATTCTATTTAAAAGATATAACGTATTAAAAAAATCTCAATTTAGAGATCGGTTTATACGTGGATAACACCACGGGGCATTGCTAGTACGAAATATTTGGAAAGGATTAATTTGAGCGGTTTTAAATACTGTTGAATAAACCGAGCCTTATGACTTTGTTTTAAAGTACATTAAAGTAACAAAAATATTAATAATAGCAACTGATATTTTATAACAATAAAAGCTGTTATTTTAAAATGTTCTTTATGCCAATGTCAATATGGTTTGATTTTCTTTACAATAAAATATATAGCTGTCACGTGACTTTTGAATTTAGAAACGTCACACACGCTTCCTCTTTCCAGTGACGTCATGCGTCGTGTTCGGACGTGTCTTCGCAAGCGGGCCGCCATTATAAATATGCTTATCTGTTGTCGCTCCTTTTTGTAAATATGAATGATTTCTCCATTCGGAGGATCTCCTCGCTAGTAAAAGTCTCAATTTAATGCCTTAATAAATAGAAATTTTAACAAAAGAAGAACCTCCTTCAAAACAAACTTACAAATACATTAATATGCCTTAAAATGTAAGAAATAATTGCGTATTCTTTTAGTGTTCTTCGTTCTTACTTTTGAAGGCGGTTCTTTTTTTGTTAAAATTTCTATTTATTTTTTGATTTTTAGTGAATCTAAAATAAACTAACAAACTTGTCGCAATATGTACCTACACCTAAAACGCGTTTCTCATGAGTTAACACTGTTTAAATGGAACAACTTTACATAGTTAAATTTACATTAATAGCTCCACACCCGGGATCGACCCGAAACCCTTATACCACCGTTTCACACATAATTCACCTTTCAAATATTGCAATACAGCAACAAACGTAAAGTCATTGGCACTTGATTACAGACAGTTATAGATTTTGCCAAAAATCACACTCTTACTGTAAGACGTTGAGGAGTTCCATTGATCTTCATATGTAACTACGACTAGCACTTGACCATACCAAAGTTACGGTAGGCGACTCTAATATCTGAATATACTGCCGAGTATCGTTGATTTGCTCCTAAGAATTGAAGAGTTCCGTCACTTTGTCATGGATTCCATCATCAGAACTTTACCAAACTATCACAAAACAACCGTTGAAGTATATCCTTTCCAATAAAAAAAGAGCCATCAAAATCGGTTGGCGTGATCTTGAGTTATTCGTCCATTTGTCGCGCACATGCTTAATGCAAAATTAACACTTATCCGGTTCTCTCGTGGATGCCATCATCAGAACTGGATTAAAAAAGAATGGAACCCTTTGACGGTCCACCCAGTCGGGAGATATGAGGTAACAAACATAAANAGCTTATAGAATATTTGCTATAGATTTGCTCCTAAGAATTGAAGAGTTCCGTCACTTTGTCATGGATTCCATCATCAGAACTTTACCAAACTATCACAAAACAACCCTTGAAGTATCTTGGCGTGATCTTAAGTTATTCATCCATTTGTCGCGCACATGCTTAATGCAAATTTAACACTTATCCGGTTCTCTGATGAATGCCATCATCAGAACTGGATTAAAAAAGAATGGAACCCTTTGACGAGCAGCACCTTTTATTTAAAAAAAATTATCAAGCTCAGTCCACCCAGTCGGGAGATATGAGGTAACAAACATAAAAAAAAATAGAGACGAATTGATAACTTCCTCCTTTTTTTGAAGTCGGTTAAAACTAATCCGCATGATATACCGTGCCGTGAGTTCTCCGTCGGTGTTCCACTCTGGAGTCACATGATGACGCGTGTTCAACTAACTAATATACTTTGTTAACCAATCGTTATTGTGCGAGTGCTTTGAGTGAATAGTGGATTCTTTGTTAATTAACTGCAATTTTGTGAGTGTTTTGAGTGAATAGTGAAATTGCTGGTAATGGATTTGCACCGCTGGAAGCTTCATGCCGCTTGCGCATCGAGTTATAAGCTTGACACCGCTTCATTGCCTGCTGGTCTCAGGTATTTACCACGCTTTATATCTTTTCCAATTCTCCAGTACACTAGGCAAAGTTTTTAAAACGTCTCGTTAATCTTTTTGCATCCGAGCCAGGTTATGAGCCCCTGGACCCTTTGTTCTCTTTGGTGGCTTTTCGAGCTCGGCTGCTTGTATTTTCCAGGTTGTAGAGCTACCACCATTTTAAGTTAAAGTTTATTTATTAGGTTTCCAACAGAACTTATTACTAGATACATAGTAAAAAATATATATTTACATTAACACAAGGTGAGTGACATTCTAATAAAAGGTAACAACGCCATTTTATAAAACAAAGAGTTACAAACTACTGTTAGAAATTATATAAAAAATATATTTCATTATAAGAACTAAACTATTATGAATACTAAGTACAAGGGTCCCCAAACATTTTACTATTTTTAGCTCTTAAGAGTCAAATTCTAATGGATTTTGAGAAATCATTTATATCGAAGCTTATATTAAGTTAACACTGGATTTGGACGGCCTCACTCTGTTAGTTGTGGTAAATGGTTCGATCCCCGGTAAGGTGCACTTAGTAAATTTTATTTTCTAATTTGTCTGACTCTGGACTAGTGAGAGCTTTCGGCCGTGGCAAGTTACCACCTTTTTTTTTGCTGGGAAATGTTTTAACGCACCCCGATCAAGGAGTCTGGGGTGTGGCGGATGAAGCGTAATCAAGATTCAAGACTGTAGGACGAGAAGCGCAAATACACGCCTTCTGCAACCCAACCCTCGGTGGTAGATAGCAGGGACAACAGTAGCAACCTCCTGCTCCTTCTCAAGTAGCTTTCTGCCTGGTTACTATCCTAAAGTCTCATAAGACATACCGCCAAACTAGAGATTTGTGTTCAAGTACGATGCTGCGTAGAAACTATAAGAAGTAAGTTGCCTTTTCAGAGACTAACGCACTTCTAGACTAGACTAGACTCTTTCATCACTTATTATCAAATCAAAAATATCTTTATTCAAGTTGGCATAATACAGCACTATTGAATCGTCAAATTATATATTTCACTCTGATTCTAATATACGTCTGATGATGGTACTCAAGAACGGCTTAAAATCTAAAGTTACGAGGGTTCATTCGCGCCCTGATCCGAGAAGAGCCCACAAAACNGTTATGTGATGTACATTCACTCTTTCTATTAAAAGAGTCAACGTTTTTATGTACATACAACAAGTTTTCTAATATGTGTACGCAGTGAACTGTCATTATGTTAACTGCCAACTGATCCAAGTCAAGCATTAACCAGAAATTCACTGAAATGTAACTGCGAAAAAATTTCATCGTGAACAGTAAATAAGGTCGAAAAACTGCGAACAATGGCTTTGTTGTTGAAAATAATTATCTAAAATTATCCTCGCCGGCGTCGTTTGTTTTAAGCCCCGTAATAATTTGCATCTACGTGAACATTATCGCCCGGCCGCAGTGTACCTAGTTTTGTAACGCTTTATGATAATTAACTTTGGGATGCGAATTTTGGTCAATTTATTTAAACACACGTTAAATATTTAAAAAAACTCACGTATATACATCGATTTATTTTTGAATCGACACCTCTTTTCGTACGTTTGACTTTGGAAGGTTACGACAGCGTTACGAAAAGTGTGATTGGGCGAAGCGAATAGAAATTGAGAGGGCGATATAAGTTAGTAAAGCTTGATCCCTCCCCTGTCGTGTCGGAATCCCGTCATCTCAAACCATGAAAGTTAAAGAATAGAGACTGCATCTGTCTACTATAACTGCCAAGTGGTGTGTTGCAGTGTGGTGGGTCTATGCTCTAACAACCCTCTCTCCTATGTATGACGAGGCCTATGCCCAACCGTGGGTCATTAATGGGCTGCTACTTACACTTTACTGCCTAACTGTCTCATTGATCTAGTGGTTAGCATGTTCGACTACAGACATGAGGTCCTGGGTTCGAGTCCCGGGTGGGGTCTATTCAAACATGGAAGTTTAGTTTTCTATTAAGATTTTCAAATTCAAATAAATTTATTTGCCATATACAGGTTACATGGGTGTTTATATATAAAATAGTTCCACTGCATTTGCCATTTAATGGCATGCAAATATTTAATGTCAAATCAAATTATTTCATATTTTATCATAAAAGCTTAAGTCATCCTTTAGGAAATCATCTACACTATTACAATACTCTAAATTCTATAATGTCTTTAAAGTAAAGCGGTAATTTATTATATATTTTTACTGCCATCACTATAATAAGACTGCCTCATTGGTCTAGTGGTTAGTATGTTCGACTACAGACATGAGGTCCTGGGTTCGAGTCCTGGGTCGGGCCAATTCAAAAATCAATATATTGAGTTTTCTATTAAGATTTTCTCAATATTTGCCCGAAGTTGGGAAGTTGGCGGTGTGATCCACCCCCGTGCCTCGGAGAGCACGTTAAGCCGTCGGTCCTGCGCCTGATCTCTCTCCGGTCGTGTCGGATTCCCGTCACATCGGACTATGAGAGTGAAGGAATAGAGAGTGCACTTGT
>JACTOM010000844.1:1327916-1338018 GCA_015832385.1 Elymnias hypermnestra | reverse complement strand
TTAGCGCTTGACTGTGATCTCACCTGATGGTAAGTGATGATACAGTCTAAGATGGAAGCGCGCTAATCTGTTAAGAGGCGATATACCCCTTACGGTTTCTACACAGCATCGTACCGGAACACAAATCTCTTTGTTTGGCGGTACGTTTTTGCTGGTAGGGTGGTAACTAGCCACGGCCGAAGCCTCCCACCAGTCCAGACTCAGACAAATTAGAAAATACAATTTCCTAAATTCGTCCTACCGGGGATCGAACCCGGGACCTCCGCTAGCAAAGCGAATACTCGCACCACTGCGCCAGCGAGGCCGTCCAATAATTAAGGTAATTATCATGGGGGCTATTAATATTAAAGAAGCTAAAAAGAAGCGATTTCGTGTTTTTTTGCTCTTGGGGTGATATCGACTTACACAAAAATATTTTTGGGCAATAATTAGAAAAGATCCAGGACCGCTGCTGTAAAATATGGCATTAAAATTAAAAAAAAAATTAAAATTAAAAATATCTTTATTCAAGCATATTACAGCACTTTTGAATCGTCAAATTATATATTCTTTCCACACTCTGATTCTAATATACATCTGATGATGGTACTCAAGATCGGCTTGAAATCTAAAGTTACGAGGGTTCCTTCGCGCCCTGATCCGAGAAGAACCCACAACAAACTCAGTCGGGTATTTTTTTTACCACCATCTATTTATATATACTAACTAATAACATATTAGTTTACTATATTTTAATTAAAATTAGAGCAATTTGTTCACTCCCAAGCATATTACAAGTTTGTTTTTATACTCCTTGTATTAAAATTGTGTTTCGCTCCGTTTGCTGTATAAATGAATAGTATCGTGCATATATAAAATATTTTTCAATGTATATTGCGACGGTACTGTGAGAATTGAAATTTCTTTGCATTTTCTGTTAAGGAAACGCTAGATCCTAATTGATATATTGCACGTATTGCTCTTTTGTGTAATATAAATATAGATTCAATGTTCGCCGCTTTGCCCCATACCAGTATGCCGTAACACAATGCTATGAATATGTCAGAAATTGAGTTCATAATTTTAAAAACTATTAAATCAAGTACCAAACTAAAATATTATTTACTTCCAGTAAACTCTAAACTTTTTTGTCAAAGGCTCTACCACTGGTTCGGAACCTGAATTTAGAGAAGAATGTGGCAAGAAACTCTATAGTCTTTTACTCAAAAGAGTATATCATTTAATTTAAATTACAATAAAAATAATTATCATTATGACATATTAAAAAGATCTCCGTTTTAATTTAAAGAAATACACATAGCTTTGTATCGCAAAGCAGCCCTTTTTACCGACACAACTAACTTAAAACCCAATAGGTGGTAGCTAACGTTGATTAAAAACAGAACTCAACTAACTTCTACCAATTTATATACTAATGAGGCTATTACGGCAAAACACCAATGAGAGTGTTTGGCGCCAAATACATTTCTTATTTATTAAGAAACTACCACTCCCTGTTAGTTTTTAATGGTAACAATTTATATAATTTAAGTAATTCGGTGGAAACATGGGCCGTGTTGAGATTTTTACAGAGGTACCGAATTGACTCCCGGTATATACACGTGTTGAAGTGCTTGTTCGCAAACGCCACCATGTCAGTCCGTATACAGGACCAAAACACAGAGTCTATCCAACTGCAGCGTGGAGTGCGACAGGGAGGTGTTAGCTCCCCAAAGCTCTTTACTGCGGCGCAGGAAGACCTTTTTAAGCTCTTGGAGTGGAACGTACTGGGCATCAACATCAACGGCGAGTACCTCATTCAACTACGGTTTGCCGATGACGTAGTCATTATGGCAGAGATTCTCGAAGATCCCAATACAATGCTCGATGACCTCAGCAGAGTTTCTTATAAAGTGGGCCTGAAAATGAACATGGATAAGACGAAAATTATGTCTAACATGTACCACCTCACCCAGTCATCGTTGAGAACTCAGCTCTCGAAATCGTTGACGAGTCCACATATCTGGGAGATATAGTCTAGCTAGGTAGATCCAATTTCGAGAAGGAGGTCAACCGCCGAATTCAACTCGGTTGGGCAACGTTCGGGAAACTACGTGAGATATTTTCGTACGATAACCCTCAATGTCTAAAGACCAAAGTCTTCGAACAGTGCGTGTTGCCAGTGATGACCTACGGTTCTGAGACATGGTCGCTGTGGGCCTCATGCGGAAGCTCAGAGTCATTCAGCTTGCGATGGAGAGGGCTATGTTCGGAGTTTCTCTACGTGATCGAATCAGAATTGAAGTGATCCGTAGTAGAACCAAAGTCACCGACATAGTCCTGCGAATCGCGAACCTGAAGTGGCGATGGGCGGGGCGCATAGTCCGAAGGACCGATGGACGTTGGGGGCTGAAGGTGCTGGAGTGGCGACCCCGCACCGGACGGCGCAGTGTAGGGAGACCCCCCACAAGGTGGACCGACGACATAAAGAGGGTCGCCGGTAGCCGCTGGAGCCAGGCGGCGCAAGATCGGGCCTTGTGGACGTCATTACGTGAGATTTATGTCCATTAGGGGACGTCCATCGGTTGATGCGACGATGACGACGACGAAGTAATTCTTATCGTTTATGAAACGTTACGACAATTATATCCCAAATTGGCATCATTTACTATGTTTACAAATTCACCAATGGGAACGACATATACAATCGCACTTAGAATGTCATCTTGGCTAAGGGAGCTGTTTAAGATTTGATCGTGTACCTTTTTTCTTGGAAATCAACTTTTCTAACTATGAAGCCATCACGGCTTAAGTAGGTATAGCAGTGTTTAATTAACGTTATGTTTTATTGCCCATACACACTGGAACAGACATATGTCGGGTCACCCTTCTCATGGCCTGTGACGTGGGGATGATCCCCTACTACCGGTTCGGTATCGGTTCACGTAAGAGAAAGTGAGTGTGTACTTATGTACACGCGGTAGAAGTTATATTTCTTTACAAGATAAAAATCTTTTCAAACAATAATATGCATAAACTTTGTCTTGGAACTTTTAAATTTTCAGTCATTATCATTGGATAGCACACATTTTAGCGCGAATTAATGTCTTATTGAATTACACGTTTGATCGCATAAAAAAATGCAAAATAATATATAAGCAACAGTTAGTATCTTCGAAATGTTAACCATAAATCTACGCCGTGGTTTTTGTTGCTTGTCAATGCAAGGCAAAGATCAAAGATTCCAAAATAATAAGCATAAACTAACTTTCATTCGATATAAATAGTTTATAATCTGTTTTCTATGGTTGAGTCTGAAAGTTATGATTTTGATAAGAATGTCACGTTGTTCAATGTCACAATATATCCAACAAGGAATATAAAAAAAATATTCCGGGTATTATTTAATTATAAAATATTAAAAGACTAAAATGTTGACTAAAGCTAACTTCAGGGTGGTCGGTTTTTTGTGGCTGTATGTCGCGCCAAATGAAGTGTGACTTCAAAAGAAAGTAGTAGCCCATTAACGTCCCACTGCTGAGAATAGGCCTCCTCTCTCTTACCAACCACGCTGCTCCACGGCTGGATGGCAGGCATAGTACACAAGATCACTCTCTATTCATTCACTTTCATATGCCAATGTGACGGAAATCCGACACGGCCGGAGATTAGGCGCAGGGCCGACGGCTTAACGTGCTCTTCGAGGCACGGGGGTAGATCACACCGCCAACTTCCCAACTTCAGGCAAATATTGAGAAAATCTTATTAGAAAATGAATTGAATTCGGCATTCAATGAGGCAGTCAATTTTACGTGATAATAAGAAAAATTGTATACTTTTATCAATTGTATTGATGGTTATTTAGTTCCGCTGTCTCTCTTCCACTCGAATACACCGATCAGTGGACTGGAAGGGAGATAAATACGTCCCAAGTCGAGCGCTTAAGCTGATCGTGATTCTGTATCGCTAGTTCTGATTTTTTGTGGAATTATACGCGACACTAGCCTGCTGCCATCGTTCAACGTATAAAACTATATCACGTCCAAATTTAGAGCAGTTATTTGTGTATAAATATATACATACATACATAGCATCACGCCTCATTCCCATAGGGGTAGGCAGAGACAACGTCCTTCCTCTTGTCACGATCCTTGCATATCTCCTTCGCTTCTTTCATTCTCATTACACCTTTCATACAAGTTCGTCGGTTTAGAGTACACTTGACCTGGCCGTTACTTAAAATGTCCTGGATTTGGTCCAGGAACGTTCGCCTTGGTCTTACCCTTCCAACTTCCGCATACACTCTTGACTCATAAATCCTTTTTGTCAGTCTCCTTTCATTCATTCTCTCTACATGCCCAAACCATCTAAGCATACCTTTCTCAATTTTAGTCACTACGTCTTCTTTTATACCACAACGTTCTCTTATCACACTATTTCTCACTCTGTCACTCAGTTTTAATCCACTCATGCTTCTCAACGCTCTCATCTCTACCGCATTTATTTTACTTTTGTGATTCTTCTGCCATACCCAACTTTCACTACCATACATAAGTGTTGGCACCAACACTCCAGCATGCACTGCCAGTCTAGCCCTTTGAGACACCATCTGGCTATTCATAAAAGCATGCAGAGCACCATTTACCATATTCCCTGCATTCACTCTCCTTTCGATATCACTTTCACATGTTCCATCTTTTGTAAATTTAGATCCCAAGTATACAAATTCTTTCACCTCTTCCACTTGTTCCCCATCTATCAAAATATTGCCATTCATCATAGATTCATCTCGTTCAAAAAGCATAACTTTCGTTTTGTTTACATTCACTTTCATTCCTTTCCCTTTCAAAGCTTCATTCATAATATTTAGCATCTCCTGAAGCTCGTTAGCGGATGACGCAAGTATTACTTGATCATCAGCGTAGAGTAAACATTTGATGAGTAATTCATTCATTCTTAACCCATACATACTTTCTTTTAAATCTGTCAAGCATTTATCCATGAATAGATTGAACAGCCATGGTGACGCAACACATCCCTGTCGAACACCTCTTTCGACAGAAATATATCTTAACTTGTAATACGCCCATTCAAATATTGACCATTTTAAAAATAAAAAGTGATTGTACTACCTGAAAAAGAAGGACCACGGAATTTTTTAACAACTTTGACACTAACAACTACTGCTAACAAACTGAATTACTTTTGAATCAGAGAATCTTTTTAATGTTCGAACTCTAATTATCTGTAAATCTGGTAATTCTTGTAGCAAGGTAACAGTTGACTATAATTATCAAACTACTTCCACAATTAAAGCATGTTTAACATTATTCTGAAAATCAACTAAACAAGTTTAAACAATAGCTTATAGATATTTGAGCAGGCCTTGTTGTCAAGTCATATATGTTCTTTTGAATCCGAGTCTTTATAAAATACGTTCGAGACTGTAAATCTAACAAGTAAACAGTTGACAATGATTGTTAAACTATCTCCACAATTATTGAGTTTTGAACATGGTTCCGATAATCAACTAAACAAGGTTTAACTTTATAGAATAGGCCATGTTATAAACGTGCAAATGTCGCGTAACTAATAAATAAAAATTATAAATGTAAATTAACATAATAATAATTGAGAATGTCTATATTTTATACCCCAGTAACAGCCCATTAACGTCCCACAGCTGGGCACAGGCCTCCTCACTCATATGAGAGAGGATTTTTACTGCGGATTGGCAGGCATAGTACACAAGTGCACTCTGTATTCCTTCACTCTCATGGTCCGACGTGACGGCAATCCGACACGACCGGAAAGGGATCAGCCGCAGGACCGACGGCTTAACGTGCTCTCCGAGGCACGGGGGTGGATCACACCGTCAACTTCCCAACTTCGGGCAAATATTGAGAAAATCTTAATAGAAAACTCAATATCTATTTCGAATTGGACCTAATGGGAAGACATATATTTTATTATATTCTTTTTAAATGATTCGGCACAGTCATTTAATATATCAAGCTCACCATTTTTAAATATATTATTATATGAACTCACTATTCTATTAAGCGGAGCAGTTTTACCTAAATTAGTTTTAGCAAATCTTGACCTAAAAGTTTGCCTATTTTTAATGTGAGATCTAGCGTTGTAATTTGGTACAGCAAGACTAAACCTGCTTAAAAGTTCTGAGCTATCAACGTCAAAATTAACAAGTTTTTGTAAGAGACAAAGGTCCATTAAATCTCTGCGGTTGGAAAGTGAGGTTGTTTTATAAATCCTTAAAATATCGTGATAATTAGGAATATCCTTTAATATTTTGTCCTTATTGTTATGTATCTGTGAACTTTGTAGTTAGTCTATGGTTACTGCAATAGACTCTATCGCTACNACGCCAATGGATGGGAAAAAAACCACGGGAATAACAATATTGGATAAAGGATAATTAATTGAATTACCGAAACAATAACAACTCTATACCCGACGTGAAAGGACATTAGACTTATAAGCTAAGTGTCTTACTCTTTCTATTCTATCGATAATATGGACTCCATGCTTCAGAACAGTATTCGAGTTTGCTCCTTATTAGTATATTAAATAGGGTTATTTTTTAATGTATTTTTTAAATTCCTTGGTGTTCCTAATAATGGCGGATATTGAAACGAGCCATACGAGCAATACGAGCCATATATCAATTAATATCTCGTGGTTCTCTAAGAGATAAATTTAAAGAAACGTCAATTCTCACAGTACCGTCGCAATATATATTAAATAATATCTTATATATCCGTTCTGCCGACTGCCTCATGTTCGACTACAGACATGAGGTCCTGGGTTCGAGTCCCAGGTCGGGCCAATAAAAAAAAATGGATATTGAGTTTTCTATTAAGATTTTCCTAATATTAGCCCGAAGTTGGGAAGTTGGCTACTTGATCCACCCCCGTGCCTTGGAGAGCACGTTAAGCCGTCGGTCCTGCGCCTGATCTCTCTCTGGTTGTATATGATTACCGTCACATCGGGCTATGAGAGTGAAGGAATAGAGACTACACTTGTGTACTATGCCTGCCAATCCACAGTGGAGCAGCGTGGTGGGTCTATGCTCTAAAAACCCTCTCCCATATAAGTGAGGAGGCCTGTGCCCAGCAGTGGGACGTTAATGGGCTGCTACTTACCTTTATATATACGTGATAATATACATTTATTCAGTAAGAAAAGTGAAATACAATTTTAATGCAAGTAATAAAATCAAACTTGTAACGCCATATTTTAGAGTGAAGAAGGTTCAGAAATCATTTGCCGGGTTGAGCATACGCATTCTTAATAAGATACCTCAATCAGTTTTGGATTTGCCTCCGCATAGTTTTAAGAAATACGTCAAAAACATCCTTTTACAAAAGGCATATTATAATGTTGAGGATTATTTAAGCGATAGAAATGTTTGGATTTGATTCCAGTTGCTCACAGAAGCAATATATTACACATTGTAGCATACCAAACTATCTTCAAAAGAGTAACCGTTGAGTTTCTTGTCGGTTTTTTCTCGGCGGATTCAACTTTCCGAACCGGTGGCAGATTTGTTACCAACGGACAGACTAATGACAAAAGTGCTTTTTGAGCCTACTTGAATAAGGAATATTTTGATTTGTGAATGAAACCTTATAATTTAAGAGATTTTCCTATTAAGTCGTCTATGTGTGATGTGAAACTTAGTTTAGCATCTAATTTAATCCCAAGGGCAACTATATTTTTTACATCTTTTTATATATATGTCGGAGAATAAGAGAGCACGGAGAGGCATAAATCACACAAACACTTTATTAATTAACTCGGATTATAATGTTCAATCACTTAATGTTCCCGATATCAATTTACACAAACTCATTAACACTAATAGCTAGGAACGCGACAGCTCCAACAGTAGACTGCTCCGGTCGAGCGCTTCTCGACAACTGCCAAGAGACTCCCGCCGGACTGCCACCATTGACTCTGTCCACGCCGATAGATGGCGTCAGCGTTCCACAGACATCTGCCCTCCGACATATATATAGTCTGTAACACTATTATAATATTTGTAAAAGAGCATGTAGTAGGGGTTATTGCTACAGCCGAATACGTCATGTCGGCCGCACGAGACATTATTTACCGGCAACATGGAGTAATTTGAGGTTGCGGTTAAGGAACCGGGGAAATTCCAAGCGCAGGTGTAGCCCACTGCAACCCTGCCCTACCTAAGTATCTACCATTCGTCATAACGCCAGCCCTAGAATAACTTTAATATTCATTGCAATAAAAAAAAAACAAGATAAAAATATATGAAATGTAAAAGTTACTTGCCTTTCTTTCTTATTAACACATCGATTCAATTTATCCTATTTTGTTTTCTCAAACCACCAGTAATGTGTTTAATTAATCAGTACCATTAATGAGAGTTGTTTTCTAGTAATCAATGTTGTATTCCAGTAATCAAAGTTGTGTTGAAGTAATGTCTGTTGTGTTCAATTAATCAGTGCCTTTAATCAAATTTATGTTCAAGTAATAGGTGTTGTGTTTAATTAATTTGTGCCATTAATCAGAGTTCTGTTGAAGTAATTGATGTTGTTTTCAATTAATCAGTGTTTTTAATCAGCATTGTGTTTAAGATGTCAGTACTATTAATCAAAGCTGTGTTAAAGGAATCAGTATTGTTAACCAAAATTGCGTTCAAGGAATTAGTATAATAAATCAAAGTTGCGTCAAAGGAATCAGTATAATTAATCAAAGATGTGTTCAAGGAAGTAGTACCATTAATCAAAGTTGCGTCCAAGTAATTAGTATTATTAATCAAAGTTGTGTTAATGGAATCAGTATAATTAATTAAAGCTGTGTTCAAGGAAGCAGTACTATTATTGAAAGCTGTGTTAAAAGAATCAGTATTATTAATCAAAGTTGCGTCGAAGGAATCAGTATAATTAATCAAAGCTGTGTTCAAGGAATCAATAGCATTAATCAAAGTTGCATGCAAGGAGTTAGTATTATTAATCATAGTTGTGTTTAATTAATCAATATTATTAATCAAAGTTGTGTTAGAGGATTCAGTATAATTAATTAAAGTTGCGTTCAAGGAAACAGTATTATTAATCAAAGCTGCGTTCATGGAGACAGTATTATTAATCATAGTTGTGTACAATTAATCAGTGTTATTAATCAGCATTGTATTTAAGATATCAGTATTATTAATCAAAGTTGTGTCAAAGGAATCAGTATTAATCATCGGAGTTGTGTTCAATTACTCAGTGTTAATCAAAAAAGCAACCAGATCTTCCCTCTCTCTGCATAAATCTCGATCGCTTGGAATTATTTGGAATTCTGCAACAATAGTAATAAACTAATACATTACAAACAAGGCTAAAAACTTCGAAATAGTTAATTGCATTTTATGTAATTTACATTTTAGCGATTTGACTCGCTTCTTTTAAAAATCATATCATATAAAGTATAATGCTAAATGGATCAGTATATTATCGTTGATAATTTATAGACTTATAAATTATAAGACCCTTTAAACATATTTTATAATATTGTAACCAAAATATGAATTCTCTAAAGGCGATTAATGTATAATTTTCTGAATTGATAAAATTTTATGCTCTCAAAAAGTGTAAGGGATGAATAATTTTATATATTATCATAAATGAATGACTGACCTTGTGGATCTCCATGAACCTTACGATAAATCGTCGGGATACTTTCGAGAGTTTTTTTCTTTTCTGTAGTTAATTTTTTTTTATTGCTGGGTGAAGTAAAGTGGCTTCTTGAACGAGATGAAGATATGATGAATGGCAATGTTTTGATAGATGGGGAACAAGTGGAAGAGGTGAAAGAATTTGTTTACTTGGGATCTAAATTTACAAAAGATGAAACATGTGAAAGTGATATTGAAAGGAGAGTGAATGCAGGGAATATGGTAAATGGTGCTCGGCACGCCTTTATGAATAGTGCAGTGAAAGTTGGGTATGTGCGGTAAAAGTAAAATAAATGCGGTAGAGATGAGAGCGTTGAGAAGCATGAGTGGATTAAAACTGAGTGACAGAGTGAGAAATAGTGTGATAAGAGAACGTTGTGGTATAAAAGAAGACGTAGTGACTAAAATTGA
>JACTOM010000844.1:1314451-1327593 GCA_015832385.1 Elymnias hypermnestra | reverse complement strand
TACACAATTATATTCGTTATTATACTATTATTACCATAGCATGAGCGTTCGTCATTTTTTTTTTTATAAACTGACTACTCCTATCGTAAGAAAATAACACGCTAGATGGCTAATTACAAGATGCTTTAAACAATAAAATAATACCTTTACCTTAGTTTCTGTTTGTGGGCGTTATACAGAACACTTGTCTGCGGTTATCCCACTTCTGAGCTATGACGGGCTCAGATGGGAGTAAATGATAGTCGATGCGTATCTATAATCAATCACTTTTATTCACTGTATTAATCTCTAGACATTTATTCACAATACATGGTTATCATTAGCAATCTCTCATTATCAACACGCTCTATCTAGTTTGCTTATACCTCGCTTCGGGTCGTAGGCACAACTGGCGTGCCTGCCCCGTTTACCGTGGGCATTCCCGAACGCGCCCCGATAATACACGAATATCATCACGACGAACGACCTACGGTACCCAATAAACAGCTCTCTAGAATATTGTGTATATGTAAACTAAGCAATGGAATAAATAATTAAGACGCCTGTTACCCCCATATCCTATTAAAAATGTCTAGACTTTGTTATTAAAAGCTGGAGTGCTCTCTAAATGTCCCAACAATTTCAGACTCTATTTACCATAAATTTTAACAGGACTAGGTACACTGTAGCCCGAATGATAACATAGCACCGTAGCCGAAAATTATTACAGGGCTTAAAATAAACGATGCAAGCGCGAGTAATTTTAGATGATAATTTGCAAGCCTTGCCACGGCCCGTTATTATAAAAAGAATATAAAAAAGTGTACACAGTGAAGTAAAACTTCTTTGCTATATATTGTATTAAATTTTATAACATAATTTTAGTTCAAATCCATGTTACATATGAGTAAAGGTAAAGGGTAAGTACCAGCCCATTAACGTCACCCTGCTGGCCACAGGCTTCACTCATAGGAGATACACTTTCATACGTACGTGTTTCCTGCTGTTTTACCCATTTAATTCCGGTGAAAGCTTGGTCAAAATAGATCCAGTTGCTTCAGAGATTATCCGAAACAAATCGTCAATAAATAAAAAGCTCTTTTGAAATTACAAACAGACCCACCATTATTATACAGTGGAAACATGACGAAATCCGTTCTTAGTTTTGGGGAGGAATTCAGGTTCAAACAAATCCCTCCCCACAGAGGACTGTGCAGGGTTTTTAGGGCTTCTATCTTCGGGTTTCAGCGGGTTAGGTTCTTCGATCGTCAGTGTTTGCGTTTCGGTTTTCAGTTGTGCAGAATTCTGGCTTCTTCAAGGTTCACAAGTTGCATTTAAATATGATCGGAAACTCTGGGAGATGCTTTTTATACAACTCTCCCACTCGGCACGTACATACGGCGTAACGAGCAGGAGAGAGGGCGATCGCGGGTACTGAGGTAGGTGAGGGGGGAAGGGTCGCTGGCGGTTGACCAATCAGGATTAGTCGCCACCGGCGACGCACTAGGTGCTCCCGTCCGCAACAGTGTCTAAGTCAGGAAAGTAATACGTATGCTGAATTTAAACTCAATCAGGCAAATGGTTTTGGTGAACTCGCATTAAGTGTCTGTCTATTGCTTTAATCCCAAGATTCTGTGGGAGTATAAGGAATTCCGTTTTCAGTGGGCGTCTACGTTGCATCTTTACAAAATTACAAATCGTTTCATATATATAATATTTCGTAATCAATACTTGCATTATATTGTCTCTTAACTCTTTAACTTATCTCTTCGTTATTAATAAAATCAAAATCAAAACATTCTTCATTCAAGTAGGTTCAAATAGCACTTTTTAATCGTCAGTAGTATGTCCCTTGGTAATACATCTACTACCGGTTTGGAAAGTTTATTCTGCTGAGAAGAAACCTACAAGAAACTCAACGATTACTCCTATAAACTTTTAACGGTTTTATTCAATAGATGATTTCTGTATGAAATCATTCTTATAACGAATTCTTTAAATTGTCAAATTTCTGTGAATAAATATTATATACAGTTTACACAAAAATTTTAGCGTTCGTATAAAAAAAAACAAAATTTTATACGTAACTCATTTAACTGCAGAGTGAAATCAAAGCAAACTTTGTGTCCAATTTCAAGAGTTTGCCGGAGTTAGTTTTACGAGCTGCTTTTTATTTATGTACAACTTCGTTTTACGTGCAGAGTGTCTCGTTAAGTGACTTTGTAACTAAATAGTTGTATTTTTTATATAAAAACTAGCTGTTGCCAGCGATGTCATCCATTTCGAAATATGGAATGTGAAACTCTTGCTCGTAAATACAAAGGCCGTGTTTAAATCTGGCTCGAAGGACCAAAAAAATAAAGTGATATTTATCTAAAGTAGGGATTACCTGTTGCCTGTAACAGCGTGGTATTCTTCCCACAAAAATTTGAGGTGTATGATACTTGCTACTACATCCAAAGATTGTTAGTTCAATTGCTGCTCCAAGAAGAATGCACGCCAAACCCTTATACTTTTAATCATTGCCATTACATTATAGCTATCATTCATTCATATTATATATCAGCTTCATTTCTTCCGATCAGAGCTCAAATCCAACAAGGCCATGATCCAAAAATGGAAGGAGAAACTGTTGCGGTTATTCGTCCCCACTTGGAGAATTGGTTTTCATAAAGGCATGACCTGTCTGGAGGACAATTTCTTCCTTCTGTAATGCTGTTATCTAATGTATCTGTATTTCATTTCGTCCACTACCCTTTTTATATCTGTGGACATCATTCCTAAACGTTTCTATCGTTTGTCTATTATCGTTCTTTTTCGATTACGTATCTGCATTATTTCGTGGCGTAAGGGGAAGGCTTGTCCCAGTCCGTCTTCCTAACTGTCAACCTCACCTGCACGTGATACACCCTGCTTTCACTGACGAGTGTTGTGGACGAGTGTGTGAGAGTAATCAGTGCGATAAGAACAGCACTGCGATCACCAACCCGCCTGCCAAGCGTGGTGATTATGGCATTATCCTCTTATGAACGACTGGAATTCATTAAGAGAGACCTTTGTCCAACAGTGGACGTCAATCGGTTGAGACGACGACGACGATGACGAATTTTTTAGTCTTTTTGAAGATTATTCTTTTACTTTCTCTTGTGAATAGTTCACGTGTGAATAATTGAACCTCTCTGTGCTGGAGAAGAGACCAACCCTGCCTGATTGCTTCAGACTCCAACGTCAGTACCGACGAAAGAAGCTCCTTAAAGACTATTAAGGTCAGTGGACGTGATGGTTTGATATTTATTCTTATTAATGCTTATATAATGCAGAATACTTCATTAATTAATTAATCAGATACATATACCACTTAATCGAAGAATCGAACCGACCTAAGTGGACTCGCCCACACCCTTTCTTTAACCTTAATGGTTGGATTCATCCAGGGTGCTGAATGCGTCAACGAAACCCTGGCATCCACTATTCGGATGACGAGGAATCCGCTGGATTTTAATCGGAATTCTAGTGAACAGTTCACACACTCCAGACCACTGGTGTTTTTTTTAATGTTAATAAATTATTGAAATTATATACAGTTACATTCTAAGCTAAAAGTTAGACGTTAAAGCATTGAAATTATAAAATTTATTAAAGCTTTAAAGATGGCATGTTATGCTTTGGACACCTTGGCGTTTGAACAACGTAACCAAAATTACAACTAGCAACTTCGCATAACTTTAGTATAAATTACGAGAGCAACTATGCTCAAAGGGTCATGTTATATGTAGTTAGTGATATTGTTCCCTTCTCATAGCTCGCATTAAAGTCTTCCCACACTATACCTGTTTTTAATGCTACTTTCAAATATAGATACTGTGGTTTATGTATTGTTCGAAGTGTCTGAAAAAAGCTTTCATCGACAATGCTGCCTAATCCCTTAGAGATATAACAAAACAATCTATGGTAGGATATTTCCTCTTTCGTAGATCTATAAAAAAATCTGTGATGATATCGCTTCAACCGATGGACGTCCACTGCTGGACATAGGCCTCACAAAATGATGCCCACAAGGCCCGATTTTGTGCCGCCTAGCTCCAGCGGCTACCAGCGACCCTCTTTATGCCGTCGGTTCACCTTGAGCGAGGTCGTCACTCCAGCACCTTCGGCCCCAGATGTCCATCGGTCCTTCGGATTATGTGCCCCACCCATTGCCACTTCAGGTTCGCGATTCGTAGGTCTATGTCGGTGACTTTGGTTCTATTACGAATCTTCTCATTTCTGATTTGATAGCCCACTCCATCGCACGCTGAGTGACTGAGCTGTCGAATGAGGCACATTATTAAGGAACTCACTGAATATACTGAACGGATTTTCATGTGATTTTCAGTAAAAGATAGGATGGTTATAGGTTAAGGTTTATGTTGTTAGCGATCATTATTATTTTTTTTTTGAGGATTACTATTAAATTACTATATATGTTCATTATGCTGAGGTTTTTGTAATTATATCAGTGAAACGTTTACTTGCACTATCCGGTTTAACGCTATTCCGGAAATTCTCAAATTCTGTTTAGTCGTCGTTTTCACAACGACTGTGATTGGTGGACTGATTATTTTTTGAGTGGGGCGTTTAGTATAAAAAAGGTAGCACAGTAGAATGAAGGGATATTCGCCTAGTGACAGTTCTTAGTTTGTATCAACGTTAGTATTGTTTTAAGTCATTCAAAGTCGACTCTAAAAACGTATATAAAATGTCAAGGTTTTGTGTAAATTTTTCGAAGTGTGGGAAAAAAGCTGCCCGAGAGCTTTCATCGCTTATCCTGCCTAATCACTTAGAAATATAACAGCACAACGTCCAGTGGGATAACTTTTCTTATATAGGTCTACAAAAAACTATCGCATAGCATGTATATATCCTTTAAGGATAACTCATTACAACCATATTGTCTTTTGAAGAACTGGTCACGTACATTACGTAATTTGATCTTTTACAACGTATAATTTAAATGAATATTTTAGGATATATCGCTGTGATATTTGAATATATTTATTGTTTTAATATTCGCGTAAAAACGACGACAGGAGATAGTAATGGCCCCTGTGATAACGGGAAATCGAACCTGATTTAAAAAGTCATGTTTTTAAAACTTTTAATTTAGCATTATTTACTCTCCATCACATTAGTACAACTAAATGAAATAAAGTGTCATAAATAGTACATTACATCTAATTAAAAGTTATAAAAGCTTAGGTATGGTAGAAAATAGTCCAGTTCTCAGATTTAAACAACGTCATCTACCAGTTGTTGTGTTTTAAGTTAATTGTGTCGGTAAATCTGGCTGACCTGCGATACAAAGCTTAGTGTGTTTCTCTAATTTAAAAACTTTGTCTTATTATTGTGTCATAATGATAATAGTATTTTATATTTCATGTTAATGGTTAATAATAACATTAATTGAAAAGAGCAACTTTTGACTTTATTGCCGGATTCTTCTCAGTAGATACCTACGTTCCGAACCGGTGGTAGATTCAGTTGACAAGAAAGTTTATTGAGCTTAGTGGAATTAAAGAATAATTTAGTTTAGACTTTTACTATGAAATCCTATTTAATTTGAAAATACCAACTTCGTCGTCGTCGTCGTCGCTTCAACCGATGGACGTCCACTGCTGGACATAGGTCTCACGTAATGACGTCCACAAGGCCCGATCTTGTGCCGCCTGGCTCCAGCGGCTACCGGCGACCCTCTTTATGTCGTCGGTCCACCTTGTGGGGGGTCTCCCTACACTGCGCCGTCCGGTGCGGGGTCGCCACTCCAGCACCTTTGGCCCCCAACGTCCATCGGTCCTTCGGACTATGTGCCCCGCCCATTGCCACTTCAGGTTCGCGATTCGCAGGACTATGTCGGTGACTCTGGTTCTACTACGGATCTCTTCATTTCTGATTCGATCACGTAGAGAAACTCCGAGCATAGCCCTCTCCATCGCACGCTGAGTGACTCTGAGCTTCCGCATGAGGCCCATAGTCAGCGACCATGTCTCAGAACCGTAGGTCATCACTGGCAACACGCACTGTTCGAAGACTTTGGTCTTCAGGCACTGAGGGTTATCAGACGAAAATATCTGGCGTAACTTCCCGAACGCAGCCCAACCGAGTTGGATTCGGCGGTTGACCTCCTTCTCGAAATTGGATCTACCTAGCTGGACTATATGTCCCAGGTATGTGTACTCGTCAACAATTTCGAGAGCTGAGTTCTCAACGATGACTGGGTGAGGCGGTACATGGATATTAGACATAATTTTCGTCTTATCCATGTTCATTTTCAGGCCCACCTGTTGAGAAACTCTGCTGAGGTCATCGAGCATTGTATTGAGATCTTCGAGAGTCTCTGCCATAATGACTACGTCATCGGCAAACCGTAGATGAGTGATGTACTCGCCGTTGATGTTGATGCCCAGTCCGTTCCACTCCAAAAGCTTAAAAAGGTCTTCCAGCGCCGCAGTGAAAAGCTTCGGGGAGATAACATCTCCCTGTCGCACTCCACGTTGCAGTTGGATAGACGCTGTGCTTTGGTCCTGTATACGGACTGACATGGTGGCGTTTTCGTACAAGCACTTCAACACGTGTATGTACCGGTAGTCAATTCGGCATCTCTGTAAAGATCTCAACACGGCCCATGTTTCCACCGAATCGAAGGCTTTCTCATAGTCCACGAACGCTAAGCAAAGTGGCCGATTATACTCTTCGGTCTTCTGTATAATCTGCCGCAGCGTAAAAATGTGGTCTATGGTGCTAAAGCCTTTTCGGAATCCGGCTTGTTCGGGAGGCTGGAAGTCGTCAAATCTGCGAACGAGACGATTCGTAAATACCAAGTTACTGGTTATTTTTCATTCCTGACACATGCATGAAGAAGTTTTATTTGAATAAGTGGACATAAAATCTTAAATGTCAACGTCTTACCTGTGTAATGTGGCAAGGCCTTTATGGGTCTAATTACATGGTATCGCCCGCGATAAGGCGCCAAGCAACGGTCTGTAAATTATTTGTTATCAAACTTGCTGCCGTTACAATAATTCTCGTTGTGTAAGCATTTAATTTTATATTGTTAAGCTTCTACTAATTATTTTGTTACCATGACAATTTTATTGATGCGACTTTGTTATAAAAATAATAACTAGTCGCTCAGGGGTTGGAATTCGACCATAAAATAAGTAAGTAAGTAGCAGCCCTTCAACGTCCAACTGCTGGGCACAGGCCTCCTCACTCCGAGGAGCGAGGGTTTTTAGACCATAGACCCACCACGCTGCTCCATTGCGGATTGGTAGGCATAGTACACAAGTGCACTCTCTATTCCTTCACTCTCATAGTCCGATTTGACGAGAATCCGACACGACCGGAGAGAGATCAGGCGCAGGACCGACGGCTTAACGTGCTCTCCGAGGCACGGGGGTGGATCACACCGCCAATTTCCCAACTTCGGGCAAATATTAAGAAAATCTTAATAGAAAACTCAATATCGATTTTTGAATTGGCCCGACTCAAACCCAGGACCTCATGTCTGTAGTCGAATATGCTAACCACTAGACCTATGAGGCAGTTATTCGACCATATATATATTATTCGACCATAATTAAATTAAATTATAATCTTGAACATTATAAAAGTTCTTTTGTCAAGGACTATGTATCATTTTATAGTCTAGGAAAGCATGCAAACCTAATAAAGGGGATTTTTGTTTTGGTTTCTACACAGCTGTTTATCTATACGGTGTTCTGAAGATCAGTTCAGACGCTGATTTAAATAGTTGGCAAAAGACTGCGACCTGATCTTTAACAGGTGCAATTCGTGGTGCCAATGATGCTATAAATGCGAAAGTATTTTTATCTATCGGGCTTTCACGCCTAAACTATTGAACTTATTTAGATCGTACACAGATAGTCTATAGCATGAGGAAGGACATTTACGTAGGAACTCGAGCTATAGGTTAGGAGGGTGGAAGGAAACCTCGCAATACCCACTAAAACCCTCCGGAACCCTCTCCATCCAGAAGTGAGGCACCAGGAGTTCAACATTCGCATCCGTCATTCGCTAGTGTATTTATAGATTATGATTATGTTTGGTGTTATGGATTCATAACAACAGCATCATAACGTAACGCAATTGTTTATTAATCTCACAAAAATGAGGGGGTTATCAAGGAGGAGGTTTTGATCTAGTTCTGATGATGTCATCCATGAGAAAACCGTGTAAGTCTTAGATTTGCATTAAGCATGTGCGTGAGATATGGACAAATAACTCAAGATCACGCCAACCGATTTAGATGATTTTTTTTATCAGAAAGGATATACTTCAAGGGTTGTCTGATGATAGTTTGGTTAGGTTTTGATCATGGGCTCCATAGTAAAGTAACGGAACTATTGGATTCTTAAAGGTAAATTAACGATACTTGGAAGAATCTTTAATAGGCTATTCGGATCCGGAACGTAGTTATAGTCAAGTGATTGTCGTAGTTAAATATGATGATCAATGGAACTCCTCAATGGTTTACGCTGTATCCCGTGTGTCCACATAAAGGCGGATCTTTATTTTGTTAAAATTTTTATTATTGCCCAGCGATACGCCTTTGATTGATGCTAATAGCTACGACCGAAGCCTTCTAAGAGCTCAAACTCAGCCACTAGAAAATGTGATTTCCTAACTTTCCTTCAGCTAAGTTCATTTACTGAGCTAAGGTCAATCATCCGGTTCAGCTGCCAAGGAATTACCTAAGCTGATTTAGTTAGCTAATAACTTTTTTGACGGTTTAACCTGTTAAACCGATAGTTCTATTAAAAGGCTATATTTTGATATAACTTCTTTTTCTTTGAGTAGCGAAGTTTGACAGTCGCGTATCCTTCTCTATCCTTAGCGAGGCGGAAAAGTTCATTGGCTTTTATTATGCCTGTCCACTCGAGGATGTTTCTTAGCCAGGATTTCTTTCTGCAGCCACTTCTTTTGCCACTCAGTATTCTCATCAAGATGAAATTCGGTTTCGGTTTTTGTTTGATTCGCCGCAGGACTTCCATATTTGAGACCTTGTCTATCCAGCTAATGAAATCCAGCAATATCCGAAATATTAACATTTCAAATGCATCAACCCACTTCCTGAGGATTTTTTTTCATCTTTATTTTACGATATCATAAAGTGCTAATTTAGGAAATGGGAAGCCTTTGCCACCGATAAAAGGTAAGTAGCAGCCCATTAACGTCCTACTGCTAGGCANAATATTGATATTTCAATTGGCCCGACCCGGGACTCGAACCCAGGACCTCATGTCTGTAGTCGAACATGCTAACCACTAGACCAATGAGGCAGTTCACCAATACCTACCGTAAAAGCAAAATAAGATGCTGTGTCTAAAAACCATAAGAGGTAAACTACCTGTTACCGAATTCTTAGACTGTATCATCAGTTACCATCAGATGTGATCACAGTCAACTCTAATCAAAAATCTAATTGAGTTTGTTGTCAGCACTTTCTGAATAACCTTGTGTTAGGGATCATTATTATTTTATTTGTGGATTGCTATTAAATTATTATATTTGTTTATTATGCACTACATCCGGTTTAACCCTATTCCGGAAATTCTTAAATTTAATCAACACTTCTGTTTAGTCATCGTTTTCACGACGACTGTGATTGGTGGGCTTATTATTTTTCGAGTGGGGCGTTTCGTATTCCTAGTGACAGTTGTTTGTATCAACGTTAGCATTGTGTTAAAAGTCATAGAAAGTGTGTAATATAATGAGAATAGTCTTACTTAACCTAGAAATTAGTGAGCGACTCTAAACCTTGTAACTGTAATATCTATTTGCTCTCGAATACAATTATTACATATTTTTTTTACTGGTGACTTATCTCGCCTTATTCGACGGCCTCGCTGGCGCAGTGGTGCGAGTATTCGCTTTGCTAGCGGAGGTCCCGGGTTCGATCCCCGGTANCCCACCAGTCCAGACTCAGACAAATTAGAAAATACAATTTCCTAAATTCGTCCTACCGGGGATCGAACCCGGGACCTCCGCTAGCAAAGCGAATACTCCCACCACTGCGCCAACGAGGCCGTCAAAAAAGGTGTTGTAGGGAAGTGCGGTTCTCCCTCGCTTCAATTGGTTTATGGGGCCAGTGATACACTATCGTCGCGTTTTGTAGGCCCATATAGTAGCCTTCTAGTGAAAGGTGGCGGGTCAAAACGCGGCTTGGCCGCCAGCAGCTTTGGATGCCTTGGCAGGTTACACACTCTTCACATTTCAATAATACGAATACAAAGACACATCCCACGTGATCATTCATCTGCCAGGGCTCGTCGTCGTCGAGAAGATCGGCGCCTGGAGACCAGGTAGGTGTAAAATTCACTGATTCCGTTCGACCCATATGGAATCTTTCGTATAATTTCTCCTTCCGCCGTCTACATTGATCGAGGCTACCTTCAGCACTATGGACCCTGGTGATCCTTGGCAGCCTCTCATGCAAGGATCACGGCCGGCGTGACCAAGTAGGGTGCATAAAAATGACAGTTAATTGAAGGGTAACTGTATACGTTTCTATAACAAACTCCCAGAAGAGGTTACGAACATGTCACTTAATAAGTTTAAATGTTTTATTAAAGTAAAACTAATTGAGAAATCGTTGTATAATTTCAAGGACTACTTAGAAGATAAAAGGTGCGAAGGAACCCTCGTAACTTTAGATTGTAAGTCGTTCTTAAATGTCATCATTAGTCGTATATTTAAATAATATATGAAAAAACGATATTTGAGAATTCAAAACTGCTGTAAGGCCTACTTGAATAAATATATTTTTAACATTCAAGACCTTAAGGAAGTAGTTTTTGCTCTTATGAATAAAAAAAATTTAGGAGAGTTAATGGTGAATAGATTATGGGCTCGTTTTACTTCTGATTATTGCCAGGGACTTCACCTGAATTATTATTTTGATCTTATTGAATAAATCCAGTAAAGTAACAAAAAGGTTGGAATGATTTAACATTCAAGCCTAAACATTTTTCTGTTTGATAGAATTAACTTTAAATAAATTATGGCCTGAGTAGTGCTTACCTACGGATCGGAAACGTCGTCGCTGACTATGGGCCTCATTCGGAAGCTCAGAGTCACTCAGCGTGCGATGGAGAGGGCTATACTCGGAGTTTTTCTACGCGATCAAATAAAAAATGAGGAGATCCGTAGCAGCACCAAAGTCAGCGACATAGCCCAACGAATCGCGAACCTGAAGTGGCAATGGGCGGGGCACATAGCATAGGTCTCACGAAATGATATCCACAAGGCCCGATCTTCCGCCGCCTGGTTCCAGCGGCTACCGGCGACCCTCCTTATATCGTCCGTCCACCTTGTGGAGGGTCTTTCTACACTGCGTCGTTCAGTGCGGAGTCGCCATTCCAGCACTTTCCGGCCCCAACGTCCATCGGTGAGGAGATCCGTAGCAGAACCAAAGTCACTGACATAGCCTGGGGCCGGAAGGTGCTGGAATGGCAACCCCGCACTGGACGACGCAGTGTAGGAAGACATCCCATAAGGTAGACGGACGACGCCGGTTGCCGCTGGAGCCAGGCGGCGGAAGATCGTGCCTTGGGATCATCATTTCGTGAGACCTATATCCAGCAGTGGACGTTTATCGATTGAAGCAACGAAGACGAGGTTATAGCCTCGTTTTACCTTTATCTGCCACCCCAACTATATAATTATTTTAAACTTAGTAAATAAACCCACTAAGGTAATCATGGTAAGGTAACCGAAAAGGTCGGAATGATTTAACATCCAAGTCGGAACAAATTTGACGTGTCTTTGTCTGTGAGTGTTCAAGATTTGAAAGAATTAACATTGAACAGATTATAGCTTAATTTTATTTAGCATTAAAGTCTGCGACTTTACTCGTACTTCCTTTTAAAAGAACATTCTGACGTTTGTGAATTTCTAACATGACTCTTCTCAGATAAGCGTTCAGATTTGTTTGAAAGTCAATGATTGACTGCATCTACCACTTGTTTACTAATAATTAACTAAGAGCAAAACGTCCGTCACGTTGTTTGTATGTAGATAGATGATATGTTTGTATTTGAATTGAGATACGATGTCCAAGAGAAGTCTATCTGACAGATGTTACGTTGAATACATTTGAATATTTAATGTAATCTCGTATTGGAGTAGCAATCAAGGTAACGATTGCTATTTATTATAGATAACTACAGTACAATAATATCTAAAATTTTGTGTAGAAACAAATGTCTTTCAAAAATATCTCTCTCTCGTCGCGCATCACCAGCTTTCTCCCAAGTCTTATGATATGCAAAATCAATCGATGAGGATAATCGGAGGTTTTATTACAATGACACCAATTCATGTGATGGAAAGCAAACTTGTTGGAAGATCAATTGAAGACATTTAATTGTGAAAGTCAAAATTAATACTTACATACATAGCATCACGCCTTATTCCCTTCGGGGTAGCCAGAGACCACGTCCTTCCACTTGCCACGATCCTTGCATATCTCCTTCGCTTCTTCAATTGTCATTAAACATACATGCTCGTCGGTTTAGAGTACTCTTGACCTGGTCCTCATTTTAAAATGTCCTTTTTTTACGCTGTTGTATAGTTGTGAGCAGAATACATGTAAGCGAAAATAACAATTACAATACAATTTGAAAGGGAGTTCAGCTCGTTTAGTAGGAGTGTGTGCTGTGCGTTCTTATACGAGTGTGCTGGCAAAGAACGCATGGCGCTGATTTCAGCTAAATCCTGGTGAGGCCATGGACATCTACAGTTTTACAACTAAAAGGAAAACTTAATATACATAAAGACTTACCGACTAGCGCAATAACTATAATGAGTAAGACAGATTTACAGTTTATAAAACTACCTAAGTTAATAAATAAAACTAAATACACTAATTACGACTGCCTCATTGGTCTAGTGGTTAGCATGTGCGGCTACAGACATGAGGTCCTGGGTTCGAGTCCTAGGTCGGGCCAATTCGAAATCGATATTGAGTTTTCTATTAAGATTTTCTCAATATTTGCCCGAAGTTGGGAAGTTGGCGGTGTGATCCACCCCCGTGCCTCGGAGAGCACGTTAAGCCGTCGGTCCTGCGCCTGATCTCTCTCCGGTCGTGTCGGATTCCCGTCACA
>JACTOM010000844.1:1281571-1314324 GCA_015832385.1 Elymnias hypermnestra | reverse complement strand
TAACTTCAATCTCAGATCTCTGGCCCCTCACTAAAGGATCAAGAGGGTTTCGCTGGGTTTTAGTGGGTATTCTGGTTTTGTCTAGTGAGTCCCACACTCCCAACCGATAATTGTTCGGTTGGGGTGCGTAAATGTATTTCCCAGCGTCAAAAAAAAAAAACATACATCAGCCGCATAACTTTCGAATTCAATTTGTTAGTTAAGTAAAAAAAAATTTAGTTTATATTTAAATGTGTGAATACTTTTGGAATTCCTTATGGGTGGTGGAATATTGTTCCAGCATCTTGTGGCTGAATATTTAAAACTCCCCCTGAACGCAGCGGTGTGATGACGGGGGTATGCTAGCCGATACCCAAATCTTCTAAGTCTATCGGTTACTTCATCGCGCATCCAAACCGGTTTACTTCTGAGTTACGACGGTTTACCAGTTATAATAACTTCAAAGAGTAACGCTGTGATATGAAGTTTCCGCCTGGATTTCATTTTTAACAATTTGTGTTAATTTAGGTATGACATTGCACATTCTCTCTGGCAAGCCCGGATGTGGCCGGCAAAGTAGTTCACGGGTTTAAAGTGGAGCTAAAAGACGTCCGTAACGGCGCCTTCTTCCTACCAGCCTCCTCGTTCGGAGAAGAGGAGCATCTGATGCTCTTTCTCTCTCTCCTTCTCCATCGCCTCCTAAAACGAGAGCCACGCAGAATAAGGCAACGGCACTACAAGCCGCCTCACTGCCAAACATTGCGCCTATTATACTTGACAGTGAGAGGATCCCCGCCGATCAACGCCAATTGTCCTGGAACGCAATGCCCTGGATTGATCCAGGAACGTTCGCCTTTACCTTCCCCTTTCAACTTTCCTATTCACTCTTGACTCCTAAATCCTTTTCGTCAGTCACCTTTCATTCATTCTCTCTACGTAACCAAACCATAGCATACCTTTCTCAATTTTAGCCCCTACATCTTCTTTTATACCACAACGTTCTCTATCACACTATTTCTTACTTTGTCACTCAGTTTATTGGCATTTCCGTACAGTAATAAATAGAATGTTGTATATAAATTAGTCAAAATTTATTTTTGGACTAGAAATAAGTGAGTGTTTATATACATAGAAACCAAGCTCCTTAAATATTGAGTTAAAAAACAAGTTTAATTTTAAAAAACGTAATATTAGACTGTTCTTTCACTCGGGACTAAAATTAAAAGCTTTTTTTTTATTGCTGACAGATAAGCGCTTGACTGTGATCTCACCTGATGGAAAGTGATGATACAGTCTAAGATGGAAGCGCGTAATCTGTTAAGAGGCGATATACCCCTTGCGGTTTCTACACAGCATCGCACCGGAACACAAATCTCTTTGTTTGGCGGTACGTTTTTGCTGGTAGGGTGGTAACTAGCCACGGCCGAAGCCTCCCACCAGTCCAGACTCAGACAAATTAGAAAATACAATTTCCTAAATTCGTCCTACCGGGGATCGAACCCGGGACCTCCACTAGCAAAGCGAATACTCGCACCACTGCGCCAGCGAGGCCAACGAGCGGGTTGCGGTTTTCCTTCAACGTGTCCAATTTTCCCCCACCCTATAAAAACAATGGGATTTAATTTTAAATTTCTCGTCTTGGACGGAGCCGCGCCGGGAGTCGTTGGTAGATAATAAATAGTATAATAAACAAGATGAACGACGCATAAGGAGGCACGTTTCGCGGACAGTGATGTAAATGCACATGTAAGGCGTCTGTCACACCGAAATCTATTTTACGTAACCATAATAGAAAGCCACGAATGTTTCTTTATACTTCGCTCTCGACTGCCTCATTGGTCTAGTGGTTAGCGTGTTCGACTACAGACATGAGGTCCTGGGTTCGAGTCCCGGGTCGGGCCAATTCAAAAATCAATATTGAGTTTTCTATTAAGATTTTCTCAATATTTGCCTGAAGTTGGGAAGTTGGCGGTGTAATCCACCCCCGTGCCTCGGAGAGCACGTTAAGCCGTCGGTCCTGCGCCTGATCTCTCTCCGGTCGTGTCGGATTCCCGTTACACCGGACTATGAGAGTGAAGGAATAGAGAGTGCACTTGTGTACTATGCCTGCCAATCCGCAGTGGAGCAGCGTGGTGGGTCTATGCTCTAAAAACCCTCTCTCCTCGGAGTGAGGAAGCCTGTGCCCAGCAGTGGGACGTTAATGGGCTGCTACTTACTTTTTTATACTTCGCTTAAATGTATAACCGTCATTTGCCCGCGCTTTTTAACGGAAGTTACCGTCGCCTGCCCCGCTATGCACGGACGTTTTTGCGTCGGTTGGCCCGCGGGTCGAATGACGCTAAAGTGGCTCTTGGGGGTTAAACGATCAAGAAAGACTACCAAATGTTATGATTTATATGCTAATAGTTACTCAACTGCCTCATTGGTCTAGTGGTTAGCATGTTCGACTACAGACATGGGGTCCTGGGTTCAAGTACCGGGTTGGGCCAATTCAAAAATTAATATTGAGTTTTCTACTAAGATTTTCTCAATATTTGCCTGAAGNTTGTTTGTATGTAGATAGATGATATGTTTGTATTTGAATTGAGATACGATGTCCAAGAGAAGTCTATCTGACAGATGTTACGTTGAATACATTTGAATATTTAATGTAATTTCGTATTGGAGTAGCAATCAAGAAAGCGATTGCTGTTTATTATAGATAACTACAGTACAATAATATCTAAAATTTTGTGTAGAAACAAATGTCTTTCAAAATATTTCTCTCTCTCGTCGCGCATCACCAGCTTTCTCCCCAAGTCATGTGATATGCAAAATCAATGGATGAGGATAATCGGAGGTTTTATTACGACACCAATTCATGTGATGGAAAGCAAACTTGTTGGAAGATCAATTGAAGACATTTAATTGTGAAAGTCAAAATTAATACATACGTACATAGCGTCACGCCTTATTCCCTTCGGGGTAGCCAGAGACCACGTCCTTCCACTTGCCACGATCCTTGCATATCTCTTTCGCTTCTTTCATTCTCATTAAACCTTTCATACAAGTTCGTCGGTTTAGTGTATTCTTGACCTGGCCCTCATTTTAAAATGTCCTTTTTTATGCTGGGAAATGCTTTTACGCAATGAGTGTGGGACTCAATGGCTGTGCTAGAATACCCACTAAAACACAGCGGCACCCTCGTCAACCTTTGATGACAGTGTACATTGTCTCTGAGAAGCCTGGATGCTGCCGGCAAAGTAGTTCTTGGGTTCAAAGTGGAAATAAACGTCCGTAACGGCGCCTTCTTCCTACCAGCCTCCTCCTTCGGAGAAGAGCTTCTGGTGCTCTTTTCTCTCTCTCTCTCTCCATCGCCTCCTGCAACGAGAGCCTCGCAGAATGATGCAATTGCACTACAAGCCGCCTCAATGCCAAACAATGCGCCTACTATACTTGACAGTGAGAGGATCCCCCGCCGATCAACGCCAATTGTCCTGGAACGCAATGACCTGGATTGGTCCAGGAACGTTCGCCTTTACCTTCCCCTTCCAACTTTCGTATTCACTCTTGACTCCTAAATCTTTTCGTCAATCACCTTACATCCACTCTCTCTACGTACCCAAACCATAAGCATACCTTTCTCAATTTTAGCCCCTACATCTTCTTTTATACCACAACGTTCTCTATCACACTATTTCATACTTCGCCACTCAGTTTATTGGCATTACCGTACAGTAATAAATAGAATGTTGTATATAAATTAGTCAAAATTTATTTTTGGACTAGAAATAAGTGATTGTTTATATACTCAGAAACCAAACTCCTTAAATATTGAGTTAAAAAACAAGTTTAATTTAAAAAAAAAACGTAATATTAGACTGTTCTTTCACTCGGGAATAAAATTAAAAGCTACGAGCGGGTTGCGGTTTTCCTTCAACGTGTCCAATTTTCCCCCCTCCGTATAAAAACAATGGGATTTAATTTTAAATTTCTCGTCTTGGACGGAGCCGAGCCGGGAGTCGTTGGTAGATAATAAATAGTATAATAAACAAGATGAACGACGCATAAGGAGGCACGTTTCGCGGACAGTGATGTAAATGCACATGTAAGGCGTCCTGTCACACCGAAAACTATTTTACGTAACTAATAGAAAGCCACGAATGTTTCTTTATATACTTCGCTTAAATGTATAACCGTCATTTTCCCGCACTTTTTAACTGAAATTACCGTCGCCTGCCCCGCTCCGCACGGACGGTTTTGCGTCGATTGGCCCGCGGGTCGAATGACGCTAAAGTGGCTCTTGGGGGTTAAACGATCAAGAAAGATTACCAAATGTTATGATTTATATGCTGATAGTTACTCAACTACCTCATTGGTCTAGTGGTTAGCATGTTCTACTACAGACATGAGGTCCTGGGTTCGAGTCCCGGGTTGGGCCAATTCAAAAATTAATATTGAGTTTTCAACTAAGATTTTCTCAATATTTGCCTGAAGTTGGGAAGTTGGCGGTGTGATCCACCCTCGGGCCTTGGAGAGTGCGTTAAGCCGTCGGTCCTGAGCCTGATCTCTCTCCGCGAGTGTCGGATCCCCGTCACATCGGACTATGAGAGTGAAGGAATAGAGAGTGCACTTGTGTACTATGCCTGCCAATCCACAGCGGAGCAGAGTGGTGGGTCTATGCTCTAAATACCCACGCTTCTCGGAGTGTGGAGGCCTGCGACCAGCATTTGGACGTTACTCTATACAAAGTTATCTTTTATGAATTAAATTAAGACTCTGGTGTAGCGTCATGTTATCAAAAGATAGGAAAAAAGTCCATTATGTATTTATAGACTCATATCTTAAAAAATATCACTTACCTCAAGGGTTTTCATTGTCATTCACATCACTTATATAATAAAAAACAAATAATCACTAATAAACACACACAGTTAAAATACCTCAAAAAGACTTAACGTCACACGAACCGTTAGTAACGGTGACTTTGTAAATGAGTTATCTTTGTTTTTGCTATTGTCTCGTGTTATTTCTACGCATATTTAGTTCTACAGTTACCGAGAAGCAAAATAGATATTATACATTATGACTTCAAATGAAAGAAATGCTTATATTTCTAATTGCCCGAGTTGAGATAGCACTAGCGTTGTAAGTAGTAGATGATACGGGCAATCTAGTTCTAACAAAGACCTTGGTCTGATATAAAAATAGTCATATAATAGTAATTTATAAAATACAATTATAGTGATCTCTAACATAAACGTAAACACAAAAACAAATCCTCCTACTCACTTAGTAGTTTTGAAGTTATATTTTTTTTTAATATTTTTATGAACATTTCCGATTACCTAAACACAAATTAATATAAAAAGAAAACTATTTGCTTGTCTCACCATTTTTTTATGCCAGATATAACAGTTTTGTTAAAGTTTACAGTTTAATTAAAAATAAGGTACCTAGGTTGATTAATAAATAGTGTTTGCTTTTGGCGATGACCTCCTTAATCTTCGGCTGACCTTTGGTCTACTAGTAACAGGACGTCTCTCTCTCTGTGTCTATATACTCGTATATAAGTCGGAGTCAAATAGTTTGCGGAACGCCAGCGCCATCTATCGGCGCTGGACAGACTCAATGAATCACAAGCCGGTGGCGTGCTCGACAGCTCCTGAATGACGGTCCGCTGGAGCGGTAGACTGTTGAAACTGTCGCCTTCCTAACTATTATTGTTAATGTCTTTGTGTAAATTGATATCGGGAAAATTAAGTGATTGGACATTATAATTTGAGATAATTAAAGTGTTTGATTGCACCAACATTACCCACCGATGCCCACTGTTTGAAGGTTTAATTATGGACTCCCACTAATGACGATATCGTCGGGAACTCTATGCTTATGCTTCTCCTTTCACTTTTTCCGACATATATGTCGGAGTGCAAGTGTCTGTGGATCGCTGGTCTGTGTGTAATAGTCTGTGGAACGCTGGCGCCATCTGTGTATCGGTGTGGGAGTAGAGTCAATAAGTGGCAGTCCGGCGCGACTCTCGGGAGTTCTCGAGTGACGGTCCGCCGGAGCGGTCGACTGTTGAAACTGTCGCCTTCCCAACTATTTTTGTTAATGTGTTTGTGTAAATTGATATCGGGAACATTAAGTGATTGAACATTATAATCTGAGATAATTAATAAAGTGTTTGATTGCATCCACATTACCCACCGACGCCCAGAGTTTAGAGGTTTATATGGTATGGTATTTATGGACCCCCACTAATGGCGATCTCCTCGGGAACCTCTATACCTATGCTTCTCCTTCCTCTTTTTCCGACATATATATAGGATCACCTATATTTAAACACATATATAAGTGATTTATTGCCGACTCATTCGTCACAAATTCTCTGAAATGTTTAAGTTCGATTGGCTTAAAATTTGACGTAATTACAACGTTGCAGTGTAGACGCTCACTAAGAGCGAACTACTTATGTAACTACAGGATCATCTAAACATGTATAAGGGATTTACCATTGCTTCATTCGTTAATAAATCTTTGATTTGCTTGAAATTTGCAACGTAGACGCTCACTAAAAACTGCTTTCCATAGGTTATGAAACTCTTTTAGGAATTTTTTCTTTTTGAATTAGTTATTGCTTCTATTATCGTGTTAAACAAACTCTTCGGGTTTGTAATAAAAGTATATGTTGTTACGTTACGGTGTGACATAATTACAACGTTGAGTTGCAGAGCGCATGCCCGCCATGCAGCCGGGCTGAGTTCAAATATTTATAGTGGTGGGAACTGGTCCCGGTCGTAAAATTTACATTTTTACAAACGTGCGGTCGCGACGCCCCATTATGTTTGTATGTGGGCTCCGACGGAATTGTTCAAATTGTTGCAGATTGTATCAAACGCTAAAATTACCGTATATACAAAAGCTTTTGTGTTGGAAAATATCAAAACGTTTATTGTTTTTAGCCTTTTCATCTATTGGTAAGTTATAAAACTGTCTACGATTGTAACGCACTGCAGCTTGTTCGCGTTAAGAATGGCGTGAGTCATTATTGTTAGCCTGCCTTGCTTCGCCCACTAAACAACTTCTACCATGATCAGATAACTGACCTCTCAACTGCTCACTCATTGGCTAGGGAGCGGGGCAAATCTGGCTAACAATAATGACTCACTGCATTCTTAACGCGAACAAACTATAATCTATAACTGTGTCTGCGTACATTTAAACATCGGTCTACTACCCCGCTGTGCCTTAGTCTTTAATCTGTAATTTCTTATAAGCTATCCATTTTAATTAAACGCTGTTAAGGACAGTTTTGATCTATATAAAATATACAACATGTGCAATGTATTTAAATGCACAAAGTATATTACTGTATTATAAAAAAAGCTTGGTACATAATACATAAGTAAAGTAAAGTAAGTAGCAGCCCATTCGACGCAGCGCAGGACCGACGGCTTAACGTGCTCTCCGAGGCATGGGGGTGGATCACACCGCCAACTTCCCAACTTCGGGCAAATATTGAGAAATCTTAATAGAAAACTCAATATTGATTTTTTAATTGGCCCGACCCGGGACTCGAATCCAGGACCTCACGCCTGTAGGCGAACATGCTAACCACTAGACCAATGAGGCAGTATTAATAATACGAGTACATATTTCGAGATAAATATATAGGCTTTCGTAGTACATTAATTTGATCTATTAGCAAGGTTTCGCCAGCGTTTGCAATTTAAACTCACGGTGCTTGTTACGACATCACATTACAAATCACTGAATTTGTCAACTTTTCTGTTCTATAATATCTATTTATTATACATATAAATATCCTCTTGAATCACTATATCTATTACTGAAAACTGCATTGAAATCCGTTGAAAAGTTTAAAAGATATAAGCGAACAGATAGGTGAAGTAAGAGACTATCCGATAAATATGCCAAAACTGGGCATATTAGAAAAGCATTAATACGAAGATGGAGATGTGTATTAAGTCATTGACACTCTTAGAAACAGAGTTACGCAAGCTAATTTAGATCTTGCCTAGTGCTAGAATGCGTGAGAAGCCTTAACTGTCTTGGACAGAGCAATATGGTAAGCCTTGCATGGGTACCGGGTCATGAAGGTATAAAGGGCAATAAGCTAGCGGATGCGCTGGCTCGAGCAAAGAGTTCATAGGTCCTGAACCCTGTATAGCAATAGCACCGCACGTGGTAAATACCGCACTATCAAAATACGGCAACAAACCCGGAATGGCGGAATGGGACGATTATAGGGGCTTAAGGCATTCCGAAACGTTCTTGGATGCAGTAACACGGATGTTTCGACTAATACTTGCATCTGATCTGATAGCACTGCGTGAAGAGTCTCCTATCTGCCATCAGTGTGATACGTTGTTGACACGGCGGCCCACACTGTGGCAAAATGTCCGGCTTGGGGACTACAGCGACATCTGGTATCCCTGGTCGGAGCGGATCTCTCGCTGCCAAGTACAGTAAGCGCCATACTTGGGCAGTGAGATAGGATGGAATGCAGTTGCCTCTTTCTGCGAGGCCGTCATTTCTTTGAAGGAGGCAATGAAGCGAGAACGGGAAGCTGCAGCAGATGCCGCTCCTGTTGAGAGGAGTCTGGACGGCAGAAGGCGTCGTTACGAACCCCTCTTGTCTCGTCCTTGAACATCCTCAGTCGGTTACATCAGGGAGCGTTAGGGTGAATCCTCTGGTACTCCCAATTCAGGGTAAGGAGGGTGTCGCTAGATTTTAGTGGGTATTGTAACCTTGCCGGTGAGTCCCAAACTCCGTGAAAAAAAGGGTAAGGTACACAGTGGCATTCGCAACGGGCCACTACAGTACAGAGGCTATATTAAAGACTATATGCATTGCGGAAGACTCTGCTTGCAATGAGGAAGAAGAATCAATAAGGCACCTACTGTGGGAATGCGATGGCTTAACCAGGATATTGAATGGCCTATCCACAACCAGATGTCTTTAATAGCTCGAACCTAAAGGCTAACCTAAATGTATTTGAATTCATTTAGGGGAGACAGAACCACAAGGGTCAAAGTGCGTCCACTGTCTCAGTGGCCCACCGCGAAATAATAAAAAGAGTGCCAGAGCTTCAAAATTATTAGCAACTACTTTATTTTTTCTCTAAATAGTACTTTTGGACATATTTCGATATTGTTAGCAATGTAACAGTGGGCTTGTGAATAAATTGACGCTTCACATTGCTTTTTTTTTACTTCAGTACGACTTTTTTTACCGACGTAAATCGAGTTAAAGAGTAAATTCAGTTGCTCGCGCCGCCCCGCATGGGCGGTTTTTGCGCCGATTGCCCTGTGGGTCCAATCACGTTAAAGTGTCTCTTGGGACTTAAATGTTAATGATAGACTACCAAATGTTACGATTTTTATGTTTGCTAATAGTTAAACTATACAATGTTTTATTTTAATTAAATTAAGACTAAAACTTTGAGATAACGAAAAAAGTCCGTCTTGTATTTATACGCCTATATCTTAAAAATTAAAACTTATCTCAAGGGTTTTCATTATTATTCACATTACTTATATAATCAAAACAGAATTAATCCCTAATAAACACTCACAGTTTATAAAATATCACCAAAAAACTTCACCTTCACGCATGACACACACCGTTAGTAACTGTCACTTTATAACTGATTTATCTTTTGTTTTTTCTATGGACTGGTGTTATGTCTACGCATGTTTTAATACAAAATTTACCAAGAAGCGAAATATATAATACACATTATGACTTAAAAAGATCGAGATGCATATATTTATGATTGCCCGACTCGAAACAGAACTGTCGCCCAAGTCAACCAGTAGTTGACATTGGCGACCTATTAACTTCAAAAAAATGCAAAATGTCAACCAGTTTTTATTTACGATAGTTGTATTCTAAGATACGAATATAAAAATGGGAACTGTCCTATAAACTGTGTCGTACCTCACTGCCTTTCACTGTATCTGCGTTTCACGCTACACTTGCTGTATCTTTTGTTTAAAGTTTTTGAAAAAGCCGTACTACCACAGCTTTTTCCTATCTCCCGCTCAAAGCCACGCTCAGCTTAACTTTAACTGGAATGTATGTGGGAATTGTAACAACAAAAATAAAACTTATTTACTGAATTACTTCGTATAGAGCCCTGATCTATTTTGCAGTACTTTTTACGATTAAATTCTGCAATATATAGAGGACAAAAAGTTATTAGAGTGACGCTTACTTTAATTATTAATCTAAGTAGAAACTGCCAAAACAAAACGGCATTTTTATGGCGCTTTAAACTGTTTATTTCTATTCAGGGGGTAGAAAGATATTTAAAGATCGTCCAACTTTACTTGGACAACTGTTTTGTGGTACTGTGGAAGCCTAAATACTATTGTATGTCGGGGCAATTACTTCAACATTAATTACAAGAATTAATTATAACACTACAAGCATTCCTTTAATCATTTACTTAAGTTAAAATCATTATTTATCTTATCTACCTTCACTTCTATAAGAAAGTTCCCACTCTTAGACTATATAAATAAAAATTTTAACCAAAAATGATTTTTTTTATTTTTTTTTTATTTTTAGTGAATCTGAAGTAAACGTGTTGCAATGCAGCAACAAACGTAAGGTCATTGGCATTTGAATACAGACAGTTATAGATTTTGCCAAAAATCACACTCTTACTATAAGCCGTTGAGGAGTTCCATTGATCTTCATATTTAAATACGACTAGCACTTGACCATACCGAAGTTACGGTAGGCGACTCAAATATCTGGATAGCTTATAGAAGATTCTGCCAAGTATCGTTGATTTGCTCCTAAGAATTGAAGAGTTCCCTCACGTTGTCATGGATTCCATCATCAGAACCTAACCAAACTATCACAAAACAACCCTTGAAGTATATCCTTTCTAATAAAAAAAGAATCATCGAAATCGGTTGGCGTGATCTTGAGTTATTCGTCCATTTGTCGCGCACATGCTTACGCAAATTTAAGACTTATCCGGTTTTGTCACGGATGCCATGATCAGACCTAGTTTTTTAAAAAATGGGACCCTATGACGAGCACCAGCTTTCATTAAAAAAAAATCATCAAGATCGGTCCACCCAGTCGGGAGATATGAGGTAACAAACAAAAAAAATACAGACGAATTGATAACATACAGATGAATTGATAACCTCCTCATTTTTTTGAAGTCGGTTAAAAAGAACATTGGATGCGTGCTATGGGCGCCGACATGGTCTTGGGTGCTCTGTAGAAATCACTTCCATTTTACATGGACACACAGATATGATGACAATGGAAAAAATCATCATGGACTTTTAAGAAAAACGATGCTAATGAAATAGCTGATGCTTGTTATAGACACCGCCATTTTGATACTTTTAATACAGCATTAAAGAAGAGAAAGTAGTAATACTTGTGTGAGAAAGTTAATCTCAATCTGTTTTCATCCATCTTCGCAGAACATAAAATCACAACAAGCCTATCCACCACCTGCTACTGTTGTATTCCACTACTTTGGGCATATCACCAGATTTGACAACTTCTAGCCTCCCGAACAAGCCGGATTCCGGAAAGGCTTTAATACCATAGACCACATCTTTGCTTGGCGTTCGTGGATTTTGAGAAAGCCTTCAATTCGACGGAAACATGGACCGTGTTAAGATCTTTATAGAGATGCCGAATCACACACCAACGGCAAGTACATCACTCATCTACGGTTTGTCGATGACTTGGTCATTATGGCAGAGACTGGAAGATCTCAATACAATGCTCCATGACCTGAGAGTTTCAGTCTCAACAGGTGGGCCTGAAAATGCACATGGATAAGACGAAAATTACGACCAGTATCCACGCACCGCCTCACCCAGTCATTGTTGAGAACTCAGCTCTCGAAATTGTTGGCGAGTACACATACCTTGCACACATAGTCCAGCTAGGTAGTTCCAATTTCGACGAGGAGGTCATCCGCCGAACCTAGATCAGTTGGGCAGCGTTCGGGAAACTATGACAGATAATTTCATCCGATATTCCTCAGTGCATGTTACAAGTGATGACCCACGGTGCAGAAACGTGATCGCTGAGTATGGGCCTCATGTTGAAGTTCAGAATCACTCAGCGGGCGATGGAAAGAACTAACCTCGGAGTTTCTTTACGTTATCGATTTAGAAATGAGGAGGTCCAGAGAGGTAGCAGAACCAATGTCACTGACATAGTCCTAGGGCACATAGTCCGAAGGACCGATGGAAAGTTGGGGCCCGAAAGTGCTGAAGTGGCGACCCCCCACGGACGGATGAAATCAAGAGGGTCGCCGGTAGCCGCTGGGGCTAGGCGGTGCAAAATCATGCCTTCTGGACATCATTACATGTGACCTATGTCTCCAGCAGTGGACGTCCAATAGTTGAGATGACGATAATGACCCTAACACAGCCAGATAACCTGGAGAGACTTTGTGGTACGAGGGTTTGATGGAAAATGACCAATGGATTGCTCATCTACTCGTTGTTCAGATAACATAAAGACGATAACGAGGCTTATGCTTTTAAGACACCTTAAAAAGCAAACCGAGGATAGATAGTGACGGAAGTAGCTCGTCCACTAATACAAAGTATCTACGACTTTAAGCAATGAAGTGTACGGAAATGATGGTGGGCAAATTTAAATTACCCATGAATTTGTCACAGAAATAGTTACCCTATTTACTATTTGTGTTACATAAAAAGTACTTGATCTAACCTTTTATTTAAGCTGTTAGAAATGTGTGGTTATTGTAAATAGTTTCGCTGAGAAATTTATCATTTAGAATCATCATCAGGCAAGGCCAATAAAGGAAATTGCATAAGTGTTTTGTCGTTATAGTTTTTGACTAAAGTATAACTGAGTAGACTGAGAGAGACTCAAATTCTTTGTAGATAAATATCAATTTCCAGCAAACAAAGTCGCGGCTTCTAGTTAGTTATAATATATTTCCATTGATTACCATAAATTTAGGCTTTATTTCTGCTCCATTGAATACGCGTTAGTACCTAGTTGATATAGTGTTATTAACCTGTCACTAGCCGTGGGGCTCGAGGGACCGACAAATAAAATTGATTATCCTTTTTTATCATTGTTGACGGGTTAACGTTTGACTGTATACTCACCTGAAGGTAAGTGATGACACTGATGTTTTTATAGTTCAGGTAAAAAATTTGTTTTCTTATGGTTTCAACGAATGGAGGCGCTATTTTTATTAGCTTGAGTCACAGGCCGGCGGCGTTCTCGAGAGTTCTCGTTGACTAGTGAAACTGTCACGCGTTCCTAACTATTATTGTTAATGTGTTTGTGTAATTTGATATCGGGAACATTAAGTGATTTTACATTATAATCTAAATTAATTAACAAAGTGTTTGATTGCACCAAATTATCTACCGATGCCCACAGTTTGGAGATTGAAATATGGACCCACTAATGACGATGTCAGCGGGAACTATATTTTTTCTTAGACATATATATAATAAGAGAGAACGGAGAAGCATAAAGCGCAGCGACGTAGAGTTCCCCGCCGACATCGCTAATAATTGGATCCATAATTTAATTTCTTATTCTGCGGGCGTTCGTGGCTAATGTTGGTGCAATCAAACACTTTATTAATTAACTCGGATTATAATGTTCAATCACTTAATGTTCCCGAAATCAATTTACACAAAGTCATTAACACTAATAGCTAGGAACGCGACAGTTTGAATAGTCGACCATTCCAGTCGACCGCTACTCGAGAACTGCCAAGAGACGCGCCGGACTGCCACTTATTGACTCTGCCCCCACGCCGATACAAAGATGGCGCCAGCGTTCCAAAGATTCTTGCACTCCGACATATATATATATATATGTTACACTGATGTGCCTACCTGTTTTATTCATAAATAATTCTAATGATTATAGGGGTGACTAGCAAATTTCCCACCAATCCAGATATAGCCAAATGAAATACATAGTACATTTTTCTAAATTTGCTCTCCCGGTAATCGAATCCCGCATCTACAGTACCCAATTGAGCACCTGCATTATTAGACCAATGAGGTTGTCGTAATGCTATTCAGAATTTTAATAAAATAAACTTTATATTTTTTTTACTCAAGTAGACTTAAAAATCTGCTGTCGGTTCCGAAGGTCACCACATTAGGCGTGTATTCTTGCTTAGAGAAATGGATGGTTCGAGTCCAGAGCAAGCACCACTAGGTTTCTCTTTGTAAAAAGAAACTTACGTTCTTGATTGTTCCTTCAATCTATCATTGGAAAAAGCCTGTATGTCACGGGAGCCCTTCTGGGATATGAGTAGCCTGCCAATTCATAGTTGAGATGAGGAGGCCTCTCTCTGGCTTTGTTAATTTAGCTTTTGGCTCGTAGAATTAATTTTTAATATCAAAAAATTTCTTTTAAATATACCAACAGATTAAGCCATCAATTTTATCCTTTTCAGTGGTCCTTCGAGCCATATTCGAATCAGCGACCTATCTTTTACACACCATATTTTAATGGAATCGGGACCTACGCGAGGAAAGTCATTAGGAACGGCTTGTGTTTATACAAAAAATATATTTTCATGTACATTTAACCGTCGATAAGTGCAGTAGGTTGGTTGATTTAGTGTTATTAACCTGTCATTCGCCGCGGGTCCGTTGGACCGGACAATGGAATCGATTAATGACTGGCTATTTGCGAGGGTTTTAGCCATTGAAAGTTTTCAAAACTAATATTAGGGTTTAATTACTTTCAAGTAACATATAATAAAAGGGTTGGGAACCGTAATGGCCCAGTGGAGAGACACGTAGATTCCCGTTAAGAGCCGATTGTGGTTTAGGGACTACGTCCGCTTTATTCCTTTTTAAAGTGAAGCTTTTTGCCGTCGCCTCTTAGTTTTTCCGTCCATCTATGGCATGTCGCATTACAGCCGGCTGCCGATTGGAGTTAAAGCTAAAGCCTATATGGCCCATGTCTCAACTCCATAGAACTTGGAATGATAGGCGAATATCTCTTAAAACTAAAATTAGACTACTACGAAGCCTCGTCTTTTCAATATTTCTCTATGGTGCTGAGACGTGGACCTTAAGATCATCAGACCGCAATCGCATCGATGCTCTTGAAATGTGGTGCTGCAGGAAAATGCTTCGTATACCGTGGACAGCACATCAGACCAACGCATCAATTCTTAAGAAACTCAATGTTACAACTAGGCTTTCCACCATCTGCCTCAAAAAATACTTGAGTACTTTGGGCACATTGCAAGGAAACAGGGTGATAACCTCGAAAAGCTCCTGATAACTGGAAAAGTTAATGGCAAAAAAGCAAGAGGTCGGAGCCCAATGCTTTGGTCCGATCAGATCCGCACCACTTTACAGACTTTCGTCTATAATGCCTTACACGCCGCGGAAAGCAGAGGCTAATGGCGTTCCATTATAAAAACAAAATTACTTATAAACCATCAGAATTGAGGAAACGAAGCAAGGAGGAGGATATGGTCCATAGCTCGCATTAGCTGAAAGTGTAGAATTATCTTATACTCGTACGTACATAGCACCACGCCTCATTCCCTTCGCTGTAGGCAGAGACCACGTCCTTCCACTTGCCACGATCCTTGCATATCTCCTTCGCTTCTTTCATTCTCATTAAACCGTTCACACAAGTTCGTCGGTTTAGAGTACACATGCCCCGGCCCGTATTTAAAATATCCTGGATTTGATCCAGGAACGTTCGCCTTGGTCTTTCCCTTCCAAGTTCCCATCCACTCTTGTTAGCGATCATCATAAATAATAATGATCGCTATTTGTTGATTGCTATTAAATTATTATATTTGTTTATTATACTGAGGTCTTTGCAATCATATCAGTGAAACGTTAACATGCACTACATCCGGTTTAACGTTATTTGTTAAGTGGTCGTTTTTACGACGACTGTGATTGGTGAACTTATTATTTTTGAGTGAGGCGTTTGGTATAAGAAAGGTAGCATAGGAGAATGTAGGGAAATTTGCCTAGTGACAGTTCTTAGTTTGTATTGTGTTTTTGGTCATTCAAAGTATGTAATATAATAATTAAGAATTTCAGAATAGTATTACTTAACCTGCCAATGTTCAGAGGGTGCTTAGCCAGATAATCTGTCCGGTTACTAGCTAAGCATACGGGTAAGCGACCCCGGACGCCTCGAGCTATTACTACCGCTCTTCACTCTCCTGCCCGCGGCAGTAATGTCCTATACCTAACCCTAATGCTCCCCAAAACTCCTCTTATCCCACATACCAAATCTTTCCTATCCAACTCCCATACCGATAAATGGCGGTATATCCATTCCTCGCTGACCTAAATGCCACAGACCGATAACGGGCAGCAGCGTTATCGGTGCGAGAGGGTCAGCACTGCGATCACCAACCCGCCTGCCAAGCGTGGTGATTACTGGCACATCCACGATGAATACAACAAGGCAGCAATGGCCCCCAGTCCCCGGCAGCCCCGCTATTCCTAGCTCTGGCAGCGGTTATGGTAACGGCGGGGCAGGGGGTGCTAAGAATCTCCGGAAGAGATTCCGCTGCCAACCCCGACGACTTGACCTGGCAACATACAACGCACGCACTTTGAGGACCGACGAAAAAGTCTTCGAGCTGGAAGAAGCCATGAGCAAGTTACACTGGGATATTGTGGGATTATCCGAAGTCCGTAGAGAGGGGGAGGACACGATAATTCTCAAATCCGGTAACTTGCTATACTACCGGGAGGGTGAACACCAATCCCAAGGTGGTGTCGGGTTCCTCGTCCACAAATCTCTCGTTAACAATATTGTCCAAGTAAACAGTGTGTCCAGTAGGGTAGCGTACCTTATACTCAGAATTACCAAACGGTATTCGTTGAAGGTCATACAGGTTTACGCACCCACATCATCGTATCCCGATGATGATGTAGAGGTTATGTATGAGGATATATCAAGAGCCATACATACCTCTAGGACACACTACAATATTGTAATGGGAGATTTCAACGCAAAACTCGGCGAACGAAGTGGGGCAGAGTTGAGAGTGGGGCAATTTGGATACGGGCAACGGAACCAGAGAGGTCAAATGCTGGCCGATTTCATGGAAAGGGAGGGCCTCTACATGATGAACTCCTTTTTCAGGAAACGGCCACATCGAAAGTGGACTTGGCTTAGTCCCGATGGTTCCACGAGAAACGAGATTGACTTCATCATGTCTACGAAGCGAAATATATTCAATGATGTCTCTGTGATCAATAGAGTGAAAACTGGGAGCGATCACCGTATGGTAAGAGGCACATTGAATATTGACGTTGTCCGTGAACGGAACAGACTGGTGAAGTCAACGCTCCGACCCACTCGCGCTCATATCCAAGACCCCGAGAGCTTCCAACTGGAGCTGCAAAACCGCTTCGCTTGCCTCGAGAATTGCGAATCCGTGGACGAGCTAAACAATAGGCTAGTGGAAACTGTCCATACGGTTGGGATGAAATTCTATAAACCCCGTAGAAAGAAAACCAAGAGATTCTCAGACCATACTCTTAATCTCATGGAACAGAGACATGCAATGAGCTTGCAGTCTGCAGCAGACGCGTCCGCATACCGGCAGATCAATAGACAGATCTCTAAATCGCAAAAGCGTGATGTGCGACACTTTAATGCCGAGCGTATACGAGATACCATCGAACGCAACAAAGGCACTAAAGTGTTCGCAAAAGATCTGTCTATCGGTCAGAGCCAGTTGACGCGGCTGAGGACTCATAACGGCGAACTCATTGCATCTGGACCTGAGATTCGGAGGGAGGTTGAGAGTTTCTATGGGCAGTTATACACATCGACCTGCAAGCCTATTGATAGTTTGGCTAAAGATCCTCGTGCCAAACTTACTCGACATTATACCGAAGATATCCCGGACGTCAGCTTGTACGAGATTAGTATGGCCCTTAAACAGATGAAGAACAGCAAGGCACCTGGTGATGACGGAATCACAGCGGAACTCCTGAAGGCGGGTGGAAAACCCATTCTAAAAGTCCTTCAGCGAATGTTCAATTCCGTCATCCTGGAAGGTACGGTGCCAAAGGCGTGGCATAGGAGCGTGGTAGTTCTGTTCTTCAAGAAAGGTGACAACACCTTATTGAAGAACTATAGACCTATTGCGCTGCTAAGTCATGTCTATAAGCTGTTCTCGAGGGTCATTACGAATCGTCTCGCTCGCAAGTTTGACGACTTCCAGCCCCCCGAACAAGCCGGATTCCGAAAAGGCTTTAGTACCATAGACCACATCTTTACGCTGCGGCAGATTATACAGAAGACCGAGGAGTATAATCGGCCACTTTGCTTGGCGTTCGTGGACTATGAGAAAGCCTTCGATTCGGTGGAAACATGGGCCGTGTTGAGATCTTTGCAGAGATGCCGAATTGACCACCGGTACATACACGTGTTGAAGTGTTTGTACGAAAACGCCACTATGTCAGTCCGTATACAGGACCAAAGCACAGAGTCTATCCAACTGCAGCGTGGAGTGCGACAGGGAGATGTTATCTCCCCGAAGCTCTTTACTGCGGCGTTGGAGGACCTGTTTAAGCTTATGGAGTGGAACGGACTGGGCATCAACATCAACGGCGAGTACATCACTCATCTACGGTTTGCCGACGACGTGGTCATTATGGCAGAGACTCTGGAAGATCTCAATGCAATGCTCGATGACCTCAGCAGAGCTTCTCGACAGGTGGGCCTAAAAATGAACATGGATAAGACGAAAGTTATGTCCAATATCCATGTTCCGCTCCACCCAGTCATCGTTGAGAACTCTACACTCGAAATTGTTGACGAGTATACATACCTGGGACACATAGTCCAGCTAGGTAGGTCCAATTTCGAGAAAGAGGTCAACCGCCGAATCCAACTCGGTTGGGCAGCGTTCGGGAAGTTCCGGAAGACGTTTTCGTCCAATATCCCTCAGTGCCTGAAGACTAAAGTCTTCGAACAGTGCGTGTTGCCAGTGCTTACCTACGGATCGGAAACGTGGTCGCTGACTATGGGCCTCATTCGGAAGCTCAGAGTCACTCAGCGTGCGATGGAGAGGGCTATGCTCGGAGTTTCTCTACGCGATCAAATCAGAAATGAGGAGATCCGTAGCAGAACCAAAGTCACCGACATAGCCCTACGAATCGCGAACCTGAAGTGGCAATGGGCGGGGCACATAGTCCGACGAACCGATGGACGTTGGGGCCGGAAGGTGCTGGAATGGCGACCCCGCACCGGACGACGCAGTGTAGGAAGACCCCCCACAAGGTGGACCGACGATATAAGGAGGGTCGCCGGTAGCCGCTGGAGCCAGGCGGCGCAAGATCGGGCCTTGTGGGCATCATTTCGTGAGACCTATGTCCAGCAGTGGACGTCCATCGGTTGAAGCGACGACGACGAACCTGCCAATTTGTGAGCGACCCTAAAACTCTTAACTTATCTATCCTTTTGTCAGTCTCCTTCCATTCTCTCTACGTGCTCAAACCTAAGCATACCTTTCTCAATTTAAGTCATTGCATCTTCTTTTACACCAAAACGACAGTAGACAGAAAGACAGACATTGCTTACCGTCTCTTTCGTGTCAAATTAAAAAAAGTATATTTATCTAAAATCTTAAGGTAGGAGACTAAATTAAGGGTGTATAGGTAGGTGGTTAAAATAATAGATACACTACATTAATCTGTATATATAAACATACGAAAGTTACAGATAACATTTGCTGGGCTAAGCATTCGTATGTACTCGTATAAAAAGATACCACAATCTATAAAAAGCACATTTAATGGCAAAGCGTATTATTCTGTCGACGAAAACTTCAAAGACGCTTGGATTTGAATCCAGTATTTTTTATATAGGTTTCATTTCAAATTAAATGGCAAATGTCACTGTAAAAAGAGTAACTACTCGGTTTCTTGTCGATATCTTCTCAGAAAAATCAACCAGACTCGCTGGACGATTCAAGAGAGATTGTCAAGCCTACTTAAAGAACATTGTTATTGAAATTTAGTTTTCGAATCAGATTCTTAATGTGATTTCTTTTCTGATATTGATTTTGATTTGATGTTTCTGATTTTTATTTCCAAAATCTGTTTTTGATTCCAATTTCGATTTTGGTACTTTTTCTGATTTCAAATTTTATTCCGTTTTTATTTCTGATTCCGATCCCGATTTTCCGTACTGCATTTGCTTGTAATTCTAATTCTATTTCTTATTCTGATTTCGATACTAATTTCTGATTCCGATTTTAATCCTTTAGGCTCCAATTCGAATTTAGTTACTGATTTACATTTCGATTTTATTTTCGTGTCTTATTCTCATTCTGATTTTTAGTCTGATTCCGACTTTGATTTTTATATTCAGACTGCCATTCCAATTCTGTTCCTTATTTGGATTTCAATTTTTTTCTTGTGTCTTATTCTAATTCTGTTTTTTAGATTGATTCCGATTTCAATTCTTATACTGATCCAGACTCCAATAATTAAGTTCCTGAATCTGATTTCGATTGTTTTGGTATCATATTCTACTTAGGAAACTTTTTTTTTAAATTCTGATTCCTAAGAACCCAAAATATTTAAACTTTTAACAGTCATCGTTATTTTTAAAAATAAAAGAATGAAGTGCCAATACAGAAGCAGGAATCTCTCGTTAAATATAAACCGAGGTGAAATATTGAAGTCGGAAGTTGGAATGAATGCCACTTTCGTAGTTGCGAAATTGGCGAAGAGGCAATCTTTGCATTGGTTTGTCCATTTCAAATGGTTGCTATTCACTTTGCTGCCAATATTTGATGTATATTTTCCATATCTTTTATAGAAATAGCTGAAGCTTCCTAATTACGTGGGAATATGAAGAAAATCCATACAAATAAATAAAATAGATGCATATGAAAGTAACGGTACGTGTATGTAAGAAAAACCTTGTTGATCTTAGGATGTCAAAGTCTAACGCCAGCGATGTCGCGGCTAAAATATAGTCAGCAAAATACTAGTAAAATTAATGCTAATTACTTCCGATAAATATTTAGCTCAATAAAAACCATGCCGCTGTCTCTTGATAAGTAATATTTTTATTTCCTTTTGGTCCCTATGATTAAATTCAGGCAGCATGTTTTATTCACCGAAAATCCCGTTTCCATTTAATCTATACCATAAATTTTATGAATAGCCGGAGGTTGTCTCAAAGGGCCAGATTGGCTGTGCATGGAGGAGTGTAGTAAAAGTTGGATATGGCAGAAGAAGGCAAGTAGAGTAAATGCGGTAGAGATGAGAGCGTTGAGAAGTATGAGTGGATTAAAACTGAGTGACAGAGTAAGAAATAGGGTGATAACAAAACGTTGTGGTATAAAAGAAGATGTAGTGACTAAAATTGAGACAGGTATGCTTAGATGGTTTGGGCGTGTAGAGAGAATGAATGAAAGGAGACAAAGGGAAGGCCAAGGCTAACGTTCCTGGACCAAATGTAGGACATTTTAATCAAGGGTCATGTCAAGAATACTCTAACAGGCGAACTAGTATGAAAGGTTAAATTATAATGAAAGAAGCGAAGGAGATATGCAAGGATCGTGGCAAGAGGACGGACGTGGTCTCTGCCTACCCCTATGGGAATAAGGCGTAATGCTGTGTATGTAATTGTGCTCAATAAATGTATATTCCCACAAATTCAGAATAAGCAATTTCCTAAATTGGAGTACAATTGTGAATCAGTCGTGGCCTCTTTTTAGAACAGGGCGCGAAGGAAAACTATGCATACATACATCGCATCACGCCTCATTCCCATAGGGGTAGGCAGAGTCCTTCGTCCACGTCCTTCCATTTGCCACGATCCTTGCATATCTTTTTCGCTTCTTTCATTCTCATTTAACCTTTCATACTACTTCGCCTGTTTAGAGTACTCTTGACCTGACCTTTGTTTAAAATGTCCTGGATTTGGTCCAGCGATGTTCGCCTTGGTCTTCCCTTCGTTCATTCTCTCTACTTGCCTGTTTTAGTCACTACATCTTCTTTTATACCGCAACGTTCTCTTATTACACTATTTCTTACTATGTCACTCAGTTTTAATCCACTCACGTTCTCATCTCTACCGCATTTACTTTACTTGCCTTCTTCTACCATACCCAACTTTTACCACACTCCCCCATGCACAGCCAGTCTGGCCCTTTGAGACAACCTCCGGCTATTCACAAAATTTGTGGTATAGATTAAATGGAAACGGGAAATTCGGTGAATATAGAATTGCAAAAACTATCATTAGATTTTAAGTCGTTCTCTAATACATTGGAACCAATACGAAAATCCTTTAAAGGTGCTGTAGAAAGCCCACTTTTTTTGACAATAAATTAAGTTGCTTAGTCACGTAGTCGAAGTATGTGAGCTATTAATTCAATCTCTAATTTTGTTTCATATGTTTTTAAACTTTATCTATATATATATATAAAAGATATCCAGGTCTCTATTACCTGAGAAGAGCTCATTACAACATATAACATTAACTCATCACGATATCTTTGGCACCATAGAGCGTAGAGACTTGGAATTTTGTAGGAATATTCCTTTTGCCGAGTAGAGGTCAGCTAACAAAGGATTTTACGAAATTCCACCCCCAAGGCGGGTTACGGGATGTTAACTATTGATTCACGATATCTCTGGAACCATAAGGCGTAGAGACTTGAAATTTGGTAGGATTATTCCTTTTGCCGAGTAGAGGTCAGCTAAGAACGGATTATACGAAATTCCACCCGTAAGGGGGATTGCGGGGTGTTAACTTTTGACTCATCACATAAGGCGTAGAGACTTGAAATTTGGTAAGATTATTCCTTTTGCCGAGTAGAGGTCAGCTAAGAACGGATTTTACGAAATTCTACCCGCAAGGGGGATTGCGGGGCGTTAACTTTTGACTCATCACATAAGGCGTAGAAACTTGAAATTTGGTAGGATTATTCCTTTTGCCGAGTAGAGGTCAGCTAAGAACGGATTTTACGAAAGTGATTGAAATTTGGTACAGCGATAATCTAGAGCCTGAAAAGGACTATAAGCTCTTTGCAGCAAAAAACTCATTGAAATATTAATTCGTATGTTTTTTTATTTGTAAAGTAATTTGCCATTCAAACCTATGAAAAAACCATTCAACGCAGACGAAGTCCCGGGTTCAGATTGTTATTTATATGGGCGGTGATGTCATACTTTTCGACAAAATACTTCGAAAGGCATCTTAATACTTAGTACATTCTTTAGGTTCATACCAAATTTATTTTTTAGTTCTACCCTCATTATCTCCTTCGGGGACACTTTGTTAAAATATGGTGTATATCTTCGACTATATCGAAAGCGTACAAAGCCGCGGGTAATGGCTTGTTATATTTAAAAATCTCTGGAAGCAAAGCCGGCATATTTAATGCAGCTGTAAATTTTCATGTTGAATGGTAGCCAATACAAATGCACGATTCAAAGGCGGTGTTTTATAACCGCTTGCCAATTTTACGAGTGACCGCAAAATCTCTTATTCGCTTACAATTCTCGGCAGCATTTCATATTATCTTTTTAAAATTGCTTCACAAAAGACGTCTGCTTATTTTGACAAGTATATTTCTTCTTCTACTTTAGTAAATTCGCACATAGCTGTGGCGATTGAGCAACCGCAACTTCGCCTAGGTTACGTGGATTGGAGAAGACACGAAGAATACTGTATGGTTTATGAGAATCTGTTAAGAAAAAATCGATATAAATAAATAAGACAAGTAATAGTCTTTTTAAAATTAATATACATAATAAATAAAAGTAAGTAAGTAACAGCCCATTAACGTCCCACTGCTGGGCACAGGCCTCCTCACTCCGAGGAGCGAGGGTTTTTAGAGCATAGACCCACCACGCTGCTCCACTGCGGATTGGCAGGCATAGTACACAAGTGCACTCTCTATTCCTTCACTCTCATAGTCCGATGTGACGGGAATCCGACACGACCGGAGAGAGATCAGGCGCAGGACCGACGGCTTAACGTGCTCTCCGAGGCACGGGGGTGGATCACACCGCCAACTTCCCAACTTCGGGCAAATATTGAGAAAATCTTAATAGAAAACTCAATATCGATTTCGAATTGGCCCGACCTGGGACTCGAACCCAGGACCTCATGTCTGTCGTCGAAAATGCTAACCACTAGACCAATGAGGCAGTCACATATAAATAATAAATAAATTAATAGAAATATAAACAAACGCGGTACAGAGGACAATAACTGGAGAACATTCGGCAAGTATAAAAGCGATTTACCATTCATTCATTTATCACGAAATCTCCAAATTTATAGGTCCGATTGACTTAATATTTGGCATAGTTACTTCTGTAGCAACGTATACGCTTACTAAGAAAGAGTTTTGCCATATTCTTTAGGGATCAGGATATATAAGCCAAAAATTATCACTTACTGCTAGATCTTAAGATTCACTCATTTATCATTAAATCGCCAAAATTATGAGTCCCATTGACTTTAAATTGGGTATAATTACTTCTATAGACTGCCTCATTGGTCTAGTGGTTAGCATGTTCGACTACAGACATGAGGTCCTGGGTTTCCAAATCGATATTGAGTTTTCTACTAAGATTTTCTCAATATTTGCCCAAAGTTGGGAAAAAATTGGCGGTGCGAACCACCGCCGTGCCTCGGAGATTACGTTAAGCCGTTGGTACTGCGCCTGATCTCTCTCCGGTCGTATCGGACTTCCGTCACATCGGACTATGAGAGTGAAGGAATAGAGAGCGCACTTGTGTACTATGCCTGCCAAGCCGCAGTGGAGCAGCGTGGTGGGTCTATGCCCTACAAACCCTCCTATGAGTGAGGAGGCCTGTGCCCAGCAGTGGGACGTTAATGGGCTGCTACTTACTTTTTTTACTTACTACTTACTTCTATAGCAACGTAGACGAGTATTCGCTTTGCTAGCGGAGGTCCCGGGTTCGATCCCCGGTAGGACGAATTTAGGAAATTGTATTTTCTAATTTGTCTGAGTCTGGCCTGGTGGGAGGCTTCGGCCGTGGCTAGTTACCACCCTACCAGCAAAAACGTACCGCCTAACAAAGAAATTTGTGTTCCGGTACGATGCTGTGTAGAAACCGTAAGGGGTACATCGCCTCTTAACGGATTAGCGCGCTTCCATCTTAGACTATATTATCACTTACCATCAGGTGAGATCACAGTCAAGCGCTAGTCTGTCAGCAATAAAAAAAAAGACGCTCATTAAGAAAGGGTTCTTTCATATTCCTAAGGGATCAGGATATATAAGCGAAAAACGATCACTTACTGCGAGATCCTAAACTATTTACCCGACTAACTTGAAATTCGGCATACGGATTCCTTTCGCAGTGTAGAGAACGGGTTTTGTCATATTTCCACGGCTAAGATAACTATGTGGGACACACCGCCAAGAACAGCTACTTTTTCATATAATATGTGGAATATTTCAATGAGTTATCATCTTAATTATCTCATAGAAGTATGGGGAAACGCTGCGAAATCTAATTTAAATTGTCTACATGTTATACAAAACAAAATAATCAAACGCCTACAAAAAAGAATATGCCGAAACTAAATCACTAAATATAAAACAACTACATTTTTATAATTCCTGTGTTTTAATAAAAAAAATAAAGTTAAATAAAATACATTCACAATTAACTTTTAAAACAAAATCAGAATACGGATCCCGACTGAGAAATGCCAATAATATATCAATAGATAAAAAAAAGCTCACTGTTTATGCCTCAGTGAACCCTCCCTAATTTATGTAATTTAACTGCATTTTTATTTCATTTTATTATTGTCTATAGCATTTTTTCCTGTTTTGATTAATCTTTGCTTATATTTCTACGTATTACATGTCAAAGCCAATGTTATACATACATACATACATAGCATCACGCCTCATTCCCATAGGGGTAGGCAGAGACAACATCCTTCCACTTGCCACGATCCTTGCATATCTCCTTCGCTTCTTTCAATCTCATTAAATCTTTCATACAAGTTCGTCGGTTTAGAGTACTCTTGACCTGGCCGTTATTTAAAATGTCCTGGATTTGGTCCAGGAACGTTCGCCTCGGTCTTCCCCTTCCAACTTTCGCATTCACTCTTGACTCATAAATCCTTTTTGTCAGTCTCCTTTCATTCATTCTCTCTACATGCCCAAACCATCTAAGCATACCTTTCTCAATTTTAGTCACTACGTCTTCTTTTATACCACAACGTTCTCTTATCACACTATTTCTCACTCTGTCACTCAGTTTTAATCCACTCATGCTTCTCAACGCTCTCATCTCTACCGCATTTATTTTACTTTTGTGATTCTTCTGCCATACCCAACTTTCACTACCATACATAAGTGTTGGCACCAACACTCCAGCATGCACTGCCAGTCTAGCCCTTTGAGACACCATCTGGCTATTCATAAAAGCATGCAGAGCACCATTTACCATATTCCCTGCATTCACTCTCCTTTCGATATCACTTTCACATGTTCCATCTTTTGTAAATTTAGATCCCAAGTATACAAATTCTTTCACCTCTTCCACTTGTTCCCCATCTATCAAAATATTGCCATTCATCATAGATTCATCTCGTTCAAAAAGCATAACTTTCGTTTTGTTTACATTCACTTTCATTCCTTTCCCTTTCAAAGCTTCATTCATAATATTTAGAATCTCCTGAAGCTCGTTAGCGGATGACGCAAGTATTACTAGCCAATGTTATGTCCACAAATAATTGTTATACGTATAAGTAAATGTGTCCTAGTTTATGTTATTTTATATTTTGAATGTTATGTATGTGTATTGTTCAAGTCCTTAAATAAATAAATAAATAAAAATAGATAAAATACGTACAAACTACGGAATGAGGGATATATCTTTTGAAGGTGCGCTAATGTATAAATTACCCAAACAAATAAAAAGCACAAATAATCTTAGATCATATAAAAAAGCATTAAAATTATTTGTAATTGAAAATGTGTAAATGCGGCCCTGTCGATGGACCGGCAATTTTATAACGTTACCCTCATTACATTTTTGAAATGTACACTTTTGCTTCTGCGTCCCAATAATTTAAATTTACCTACATGGTTTGAATTGTTTAAAAAATATTGTCATCAAGTGAAATGATTGTAATTTCTTTTGAGAATTAAAATGTCTTTAACCTTAATATTTCTAACAGTTGAACAAATGCTATCCATTGACATAGAGTTGTGGGTTCAGATAAATTGGGTTATTTGAACGAAATATCTAGTCCATAGTTGAATTCAGCGAATCCAATTGGCTGAATAAATTCTAGACTTCGTATTGATGTAGCAATGTGTACGGACAAGGCACCTTGTTACATTTGCCCCATTTAAATCTATATAGAATGTCCCAATAAAAGGTTCCTATTTGTATAATATATTTTATGAGAAATCAATGGATCTTTATTTCGTTATAAACAGAAATGTGTGCAATTAAGAAAAAAGTATCAGTGAAATGGCGGTTGCGGCTACACCATAATCTTTTTATGGTATTCTCCATGACCATTTCTCATTTACGGCTATATCTCCTCGATAACTTCACCAAATCCCATTATTTAAGGTTTTCAATCGGTTATGGACCATTAGCATAGACCTTATCTCATCTGTCCGATTGTCCTTTTCAGCAGCAGCAAATGTTGCTTTAAGCCTAGGTCCGAGCCTCACAGGCGGCGCCCTTAGAGCAACGTTTCCCCCACCCATCAGCGGAGCTTCTGCGCTCGCCACCCCTCTCGGTTACGCTGTCAAAGCCAGAAGAGCTAACAGCAAATACACACTTCAACCTATGGACGTCCACTGTTGGACATAGGTCTCACGTAATGACGTCCACAAGGCCCGATCTTGCGCCGCCTGGCTCCAGCGGCTACCGGCGACCCTCTTTATGTCGTCGGTCCACTTTGTGGGAGGTCTGCCTACATTACGCCGTCCGGTACGAGGTCGCCATTCCGGCACTTTCGGCTCTCAACGTCCATCGGTCCTTCGAACTATGTGCCCCGCCCATTGTCACTTCAGGTTCGCGATTCGTAGGACTATGTCGGTAACTTTGGTTCCATTACAGATCTCTTCATTTTCAATTCGATCACATAGAGAAACTCCGAGCATAGCCCTCTCCATCTCACGCTAAGTGACTCTGAGCTTCCGCATGAGGCCCATAGTCAGCGATCATTTAGCGACAACATGTAGCACCTAGCACTGTCTTATTGAATATAAAGATCGTTCACATCGATATCTTCCAATTCAAACCATAAAAACCATTAATCATAGCTCGATAGCGCAATCTATTATTGGTCATGTGGTGTGGTATAGCCACTTCACTTCGTCTACTTTTGATAGATGGGGAACAAGTGGAAGATGTGCAAGAATTTGTGTACTTGGGTTCTAAATTTACAAAAGCTGGAACATGTGAAAGTGATATTGAAAGGAGAGTAAATGCAGGGAATATGGTAAATAGTGCTCTGCAGGCCTTTATGAATAGCCAGATGGTGTCTCAAAGGGCCAGACTGTCTTTGCATACAGGAGTGTTGGTGCCAACACTTATGAATGGTAGTGATAGATATCCACCTTTAAAAAAGCAGAAAAAGCACAAAAGTAAAATAGATGTGGAAAGAAACTAAGTGACAAAGTACGAAATAGTATGATAAGAGAACGTAGTGGTAAAAAAGGGAGATACAGTGACTAAAATTGGGAAAGGTATGATTAGATGGATTGGGCACGTAGAGAGAATTAATGAAAGGAGACTGACAAAAAGGATTTATGATTCAAGAGTGAATGCGAAAGTTGGAAGGGGAAGACCAAGGCGAACGTTCCAAGACCAAATCCAGGACATTTTAAATATTTTTTTTTTTTTTTTAATTGCTGACAGACTAGCGCTTGACTGTGATCTCACCTGATGGTAAGTGATGATACAGTCTAAGATGGAAGCGCGCTAATCTGTTAAGAGGCGATATACCCCTTACGGTTTCTACACAGCATCGTACCGGAACACAAATCTCTTTGTTTAGCGGTACGTTTTTGCTGGTAGGGTGGTAACTAGCCACGGCCGAAGCCTCCCACCAGTCCAGACTCAGACAAATTTGAAAATACAATTTCCTAAATTCGTCCTACCGGGGATCGAACCCGGGACCTCCGCTAGCAAAGCAAATACTCGCACCACTGCGCCAGCGAGGCCGTCGAAATTTTAAATAAATAAGGGCCAAGTCAAGAGTACTCTAAACCGACGAAATTGTATGAAAGGTTTAATGAGAATGATAGAAGCGAAAGAAAATATGCAAGGATCGTGGCAAGTGCAAGGTGGTCTCTGGCTACCCCGAAAGGAATGAAGCATGGTGCTATGTTGGTACTATGTCTAATTTGTGGTGTAGTCGAAGATATGTACATTTTTATGAAGTGAACTGTTGATCTTTTAAAGATTTACTCCGCACCAACATCCCTTAAAGCAATAGTACATTATGCACCTGAGACCGAAAATATGACACCGGTGATAAAATGCGGGCTGCAATGCCATGCTTTTGTCCCGTAGTGTATTATATGCTGATGTAGCTGCGGCGGTGACTGATATCATTTTCAGTCGTCATTTGCATAGTATTTTCTTCACAATGAAATAAATATCCATTGATTTCTCCTAAAATATTCTCGTTTATTTTACATACATACATACAGAAGAATCACAAAAGTGAAATAAATGCGGTAGAGATGAGAGCGTTGAGAAGCATGAGTGGATTAAAACTGAGTGACAGAGTGAGAAATAGTGTGATAAGAGAACGTTGTGGTATAAAAGAAGACGTAGTGACTAAAATCGAGAAAAGTATGCTTAGATGGTTTGGGCATGTAGAGAGAATGAATGAAAGGAGACTGACTAAAGGGATTTAAGAGTCAAGGGTGAATGCAAAAGTTTGAAGAGGAAGACCAAGGCGAACGTTCCTGAACATTTTAAATAAGAGCCAGGTCAAGAGTACTCAAAACCGACGCACTTGCATGAAAGGTTTAATGAGAATGAAAGAAGCGAAGGAGATGTGAAAGGATCGTGGCAAGTGGAAAGATGTTGTCTCTGCCTACCCCGAAGGGAATGAGGCGTGATGCTATGTTTATTTTATGTTATATTGAAATCTCTTATTGAGAAACTTTATATAAAAGAAAGTCTGGACGGATTTTAATGCTCATTGATTTAATGGTTTTGTATTCACACTAAATAGCAGAACAACCTTGAAATATCGAAGGAAATGTAGTCGCTAAGAACCAAATTCAGAGCAGTTAACATATTGACAGTTCACTGCGTATATATGAGTGATGAAAAAGAGTGGTTGCTAAGTAGCTCTGAAAAGAACCCTTTAAGTGAAGCATAAAAATGTGTTAAAAAAACTCGAAATGTTCAATGTCGCTTGCCCCCCTTCTCCTGCACTGACCCTCTCTCGTCGAGTTAGTTACGCGATTCGCTGCTTGGCGGCCGCCGCCGGCATGTATTTTTATTTTAATTTCATGATATCTTTTGAATGGAATATCCGATTTCAATAATTCATAAAGTAATCATCAGGTATTGAGACAGTCTTGAATATTAAATTATTAATTTGGATAAAAATTTAAAAATGGTATGGATCACACGGTCTGATTTTGATCGGCATTTCTATCAATTTGTTAAATGTAAAGTAGTTATAGTGACGTAACTACAATAGTTAGACATATGGTCTCGCGAAGTTTTTTAGAGATATTGATATATTCTAATCATTAATACTCTTCACGGCGTATGCGATGAAAGACACATGGCTAATTTTTTGACACCTTCCGGTGGTTTTAATAGGAATTTCTAAATAATTCTGTAGTAATCTTTAGTAGCTTTCTAATGAAAAAAGAATTACTAAAATCGGTCGAGTACTTTTTGAATTTAATCGTTATATACAAAAATACAAATCTTTCCTCTTTATAATAATTGTGTAGATGGTCTACACAGCATTGTATCCAAATTGAAATATCTTTGCTTGGCAGTACGTTTTTGCTGGTTGTGTGATAGGTAGCCACGGCCGAAGCCTCCCAGTCCTGACTCAAACAGATTAGGAAATGACAAACGTCACAAAAAATAAGAAGTTTTATCTTTGTAATAATGATTTGCTTTTAAAAATCTTTTAAAGGGGACACCCGGATTTGAACCGGGGACCTATCGATCTGCAGTCGATTGCTCTGCCACTGAGCTATATCCCCGCTTGTTAACAAAACCAATATTATATCCTACTTCTATATTATATCTAATCTGAAGAATATCTGAAGAAGTTATATATTAAGGTTTTGTTGTTGTGACATCGTCGTTTATTGATTTTGTTTATTCTCTCCTATCTGCTTCTTTCTCGACTCAGTAATCCTAAAAATTATTGTTGGATTTCTCAATTGGTTTTCTTTTAATAAAACATTAGAATTTTTTGAGTGATATTTATTAGAAGTCTTCTAGGAGCTTATTTAGAAAAAAGCTTTCTCTTGGCTTCATGCAGTAAATTTTAATCAAAATCAAAATATTCAAGTAAGCTCAAAAAGCACTTTTGAATCGTCAATAGTCTGTTCATCATCATCATCATCATCTCATCAAAATCTGAACTTTTATCTCAGAAGAGTCACGTTAAAAATTCACAAACGTCAGAATGTTCTTTTAAAAGAAAGTAAAGTCACAACATACCAGTTCAATGCGGTTATTTACTTTAGTTATAATAATAATAATGCAAGTAAAAGCTTTAATCCTAAATAAAATTAAGCTTTACTCTGTTCAAAGTTTCAAATCATGAACATTCACAGAAAGAGATACGTCAAAACGTTCCGACTTGGATGTTAAATCATTCCGACCTTTTCGGTTACCATATTATAATTACCTTAATGGGTTTATTCACTAAGTTTAAAATAATAATATAGTTGGAGTGGCAGACAATAATCAAAGTTAAAACGAGGCTATAATCTCGTCGTCGTCGTCGCTTCAATCGATGGACGTCCACTGCTGGACATAGGTCTCCTCCAAGGATTTCCACAATACACGGTCTTTTGCGGTCTGCAACCATCGGCTTCCGGCGACCCTTTTCAGGTCATCTGTCCATCTGGTGGGGGGTCTACCAACGCTGCGCTTACCAGTACGCGGCCGCCACTCCAGTACCTTGGGACCCCAACGTCCATCGGTTCGCCTAGCTATGTGCTCTGCCCATCGCCACTTCAACTCGGCGACTCTTCGAGCTACGTCGTTCGTTGGTAACAAATCTACCACCGGTTCGGACAGTTGATTCCGCTGAGATAAAACCGGCAAGAAAATCATCGGTTACTCCTTTAAACATCTTTGTCGCTTAAATAATCTTCGACATTATAATATGCCTGTTTTAACTTATTCCTCAAAACTATGTGGAGGCAAACCCAGAAGTGATTCAGGTATCTTATTAAATATGCGTATGCTCAACCCGACAAATGATTGATACGATGTTTAATACGATATTAATTTATGTAAGTAGCAGCCCATTAACGTCCCACTACTGGGCACCTCCCTCATATGAGAGAGGGTTTTTTCAGAGCATAGTACACAAGTGCACTCTCTATTCCTTCACTCTCATAGTCCGGTGTGACGGGAATCCGACACGACCGGAGAGAGATCAGGCGCAGGACCGACGGCTTAACGTGCTCTCCGAGGCACGGGGGTGGATCACACCGCCAACTTCCCAACTTCGGGCAAATATTGAGAAAATCTTAATAGAAAACTCAATAT
>JACTOM010000844.1:1238167-1281352 GCA_015832385.1 Elymnias hypermnestra | reverse complement strand
TGTCCCTACCTGGTATGGTAGATTGTCGATTGTTATCGTATCGTCGGGGTCGTTAAGGACATATTTAGGCCGTCTCTTCCTAGGCAGAACGTTGAGACGGATCCTATAAGAGGACGCGTTAACCACTAGTGGGTTCCTATGATTGATGGCTCTCTCGAAATAATTTTCGGAGAGCTCTTTAAAATAACTCTTTATCGTGGGGAGTTCTAAGTCCCTATGTAGGTCGACATTTCGGACGTACCAGGGGCATCCCGTGGCCATCCTCATGAATTTATTTACTGAGAAAATCTTAATAGAAAACTCAATATCGTTTTCGAATTGGCGCGACCTGGGACTCGAACCCAGAACCTCATGTCTATAGTCGAACATGCTAACCACTAGACCAATAAGGCAGAAATTAATTTACTTTCATTTAAAATCCTATTCCTAAGACATGTTTATTCTTCTCTATGTAAATGTTATGTATGGTCTATATATAATATTATTTCTATTTATATTTAGCCTAAAACACCTACCGCATTATATTTAAGCAATACCTCTAACCCAAAGATCGCTGTGTTTCGATAAGGCTCTCTTTTACTTTGTTTCTGTTTTATGTTTTCTGTGTGGTGTACAATAAAGTATTTTTTCAGAGAGCACTGTTGGGTTTCCCCCCCACATGGTTTTAAGGAATATGTTAAAAATATCCTTAAACATATTATAATGTTGTAGATCATGAAAGCTAGACAAATGTAACGTACAAAAACTATGATTAAAGTAACAATTGAGTTTCTTGCCGGTTTCTTGTAAGCGGAATCAACTTTCCGAACCGGTGTTTGATTTGTTACCAACGGAGGGACTACTGAGGATTTAAAAGGGCCTTTTGTCGTTAAAATTATAGACAACCTCTCTATTATCTATCTTTTAATAAATCATTTCAATTTATTCATTGATATATATTGGAATGACTGCCTCATTGGTCTTATGGTTAGCATGTTCGACTACAGACATGAGGTCCTGGGTTCGAGTCCCGGGTCGGGCCAATTCAATAATGGATATTGAGTTTTCCATCAAGATTTTCTTAATATGTGCCCGAAGTTGGGAAGTTGGCGGTGTGATCCACCCCCGTGCCTCGAAGAGCACGTTAAGCCGTCGGTTCTGCGCCCGATTTCTCTCAGGTCGTGTCGGATTACCGTCACATTACAGTGAAGGAATAGAGAGTGCACTTGTGTACTATGCCTGCCAATCCGCAGTGGAGCAGCGTGACGGGTCTATGCTCTAAAAACCCTTGCTCCTCTGAGTGAGGAGGCCTGTGCCCAGTAGTAGAACGTTAATGGGCTCCCACTTACTTACTTACATATATATTGGAAGTCTTTTGGTATTGCTTTAGGAAAAAGCTTGCTTTTGGCCTCGAGCAGTAAACTCTAATTAGTAAAACCTAAGCCAAAGTGACTTAATAAGCTGGTTCTGTGTAAAAATTAGCACTATGCTTAAGTAAGCAGGGTTTTGAAGCGGATTTTATCCCCCCTAATCCCACCGTCTGTGCGTTGAAACACAATTTGTATGCGTAGCCGGGTGCGATGATTTAAAAACGTGACGCTGTAACGTACAGGGGGCTGGAACTAGTTACTCTTAATAAGGCTGATTACAAACGAAGACAAATTGTATTTGTAGTTAATTTCATAACACACATCCACTTTTTTTCTCATAGTGACGTGATTTGAAAAAAAAAGAGTGATTGTGTCATTAAAACTTCTACGGCTTACATACATACATACATACATAGCATCACGCCTCATTCCCTTCGGGGTAGGCAGAGACAACATCCTTCCACTTGCCACGATCCTTGCATATCTCCTTCGCTTCTTTCATTCTCATTAAACCTTTCATACAAGTTCGTCGGTTTAGAGTACTCTTGACCTGGCCGTTATTTAAAATGTCCTGGATTTGGTCCAGGAACGTTCGCCTTGGTCTTCCCCTTCCAACTTTCGCATTCACTCTTGACTCATAAATCCTTTTTGTCAGTCTCCTTTCATTCATTCTCTCTACATGCCCAAACGATCTAAGCATACCTTTCTAAATTTTAGTCACTACATCTTCTTTGATACCCTAACGTTCTCTTATCACACTATTTCTTGCTCTGTCACTCAGTTTTTATCCACTCATGCTTCTCAACACTCTCATCTCTACCGCATTTATTTTACTTTTGTGAATCTTCTGCCATACCCAACTTTCACTACCATGCATAAGTGTTGGCACGAACACTCCAGCATGCACTGCCAGTCTAACCCTTTGACACACCATCTGGCTATTCATAAAGGCGTATCAATATCACTTTCACATGTTCCATCTTTTGTAAATTTAGATCCTAATTATACAAATTCTTTCATCTCTTCCACTTGTTCCCCATTTGTCAAAATATTTCCATTCATCATAGATTCATCTCGTTCAAAAAAAAAACGGCTTACTGTCTTAAATTGTATAATGTTTATGAGAGAATAATAATTGTTATGATTTTTATGTTTGCTAATAGTTAAACTATACATTGGTTATTAAATTAACACTATGGTGTAGCGTCATGTTGCGGTAAACTTTGAGATAGTGAAAAAAGTCCGTCTTGTAGTCAAAGGCTTGATATCTTAAAAATTAAAACTTACCTCAAGCGTTTTCATTGTTATTCACATCACTTATATAATAAAAAAACACAAATAATCACTTATAAGCACTCACAGTATGTAAAATACAACAAAGAACACTTAAAGCGACGCGATACACTTCGTTAATAACGGTCACTTTGTAACAGATTTATTTTTTGTTTTTTCTATTGTCTGGTGTTATCTCTACACATATTTTGTTACAATAGTTACCGAGAAGCGAAATAGATAATACACATTATGTCTTAAGAAGAAATAGATGCTTATATTTCCGATTGCCCGAGTTGAGACAGAAATATCGTATCGTGTCAAGTAGTTGATATGAGCAATCTAAGGGTAATGTCTATAAAAGGTAATTACAATAAAAAAGGAGTACATCGAGTGACCTCTTGAACGGATATTATGAAATTTAGATTGGGCAGAATATGGACTTACTTTCCACTTATTTTAAATCGAAATTAACTCTACCATCTCATATTTGGAGATGATCTTATATTACTCACTAATAACCCAAATGCAGGATATGCTTCCTGGCGGGAGACCCTCCTTGGGCGCTTCGGGCGGTAGTCTTCGCAGGTGCATATCAATCTAAACAAGTCGCAAGGAATAGAGGAGGACCGGGTGATTACGATGAGGTCCCTAGTGTCCGAGTACTAGCCGAAAAATCTCTGATCAGGAGATGGATGGAATATCTTGTGGCTCCTATAGCAGGGGTAACGACAGTAGAGGCGTTGTGCCTTCAGTTGGAGAATTCGCTATCGCGGAAACATGGAGAGCAGGTGCGCACCGGACACGACTGTTTCGGGAAGTACTTGCATCAAATTGCTGGCTGAGAGGAATCGCCTATTTTCCATGGATGTGGTGCTCCCGTGGACACGGCACACCATACCGTGGCAGAATGCCCAGCGTAGGGCCCTCAGCGGCATCTTCTGTTGTCACTGATTGGAGTTGACCTCCCGCTGGCCTGTATGGCCGCGTCTCATCCCACTGACTTGAACCTCGACTCGACTTCATCCGGGACACCATATTGGATTGCCCAAGCGAGGCGCTGGTGTTCCACTTTAGGATGACTAGGGTCCGCTGGGTTTTAGTGGGTATTCTGCTAGACAGTGAGTCCCACACTCTCGTGTGTGTGTGTGTTTTGTCTTAGAGGTTTCCGAAACATACTTTTACTTATTTAGGGCTAGCTGTAACCCTGGTAAGTCGGACTCGGGCCTTCTGTCTGTTTTTTCCCCTCGGTACGACTGTTAGGTATTACTACGCAGGGAGAGGGTCTAGCGCTTGTGCTTCTTCTCGATATCTATGTCTTCAAGGCTTCAGTCCTTTCTATGCAGCGTAGTTCCTGGAGGACTTATGCCGTCGCGAATAAGTATGTTGCCTCCCAGGCCTCTTTCGATGGCGTTATATCTCTTATTACTGATTCCGGCCTGCTTCTTCGCTTTTCGCTATTCTCCACACATAAAGAATAAGTGCTCAGCATCTTCGTTTGACTCCGGGACAGGAACGACACTCAGGTGAGGTCCTATGTGTGTGTGTGTGTCTGGAGTATGTATTATGTGATGAATAAAATACAAATGCAAGCTACCTACTTGCCACTTCAAGACATTAATGTCATTGTTATTAACAATAACATTAAACTCTAATAAGCACCCTCTAAGTCAACTACGATTGGTGGAGTTACTTTTCGAGTGGGTTACAAGGAATAGTCAGAGCTGGGACATGAGGGAATTTCCACAGATTGCCCCGAATATTTTCAAGGGGGAAACGCGTCCCAGTCCGTTTCTCTAAACGCGCCAACCTCACCTGCACGCGGTGCACCCTGCTCCTACAGACGAGGCTCTGGCAACCGACTAAAGGCGGTATAACCATTCTCTTTAGCTGACCTAAATGCCACAGACCGATAACGGGCAGCAGCGTTATCGGTGCGATAAGGTCAGCACTGCGATCACTAACCCACCTGCCAAGCGTGGTGATTATCAGCAAAACCATTATAAATGATAGTTGGATGTTGGGAGTTATTCAGTAATATACTGGCAACACTTAAAAATACCAAAAATCATTGTGCAATATTACGAAATGTTGCTTAATACGAATAAATTCATATAATAAAGTAACTATCACTAGACTGCCTCATTGGTCTAGTGGTTAGCATGTTCGACTACAGACATGAGGTCCTGGGTTCGAGTCCCGGGTCGGGCCAGTTCGAAATCGATATTGAGTTTTCTATTAAGATTTTCTCAATATTTGCCCGAAGTTGGGAAGTTGGCGGTGTGATTCACCCCCGTGCCTCGGAGAGCACGTTAAGCCGTCGGTCCTGCGCCTGATCTCTCTCTCCGGTCGTGTCGGATTGCCGTCATGTCGGACTATGAGAGTGAAGGAATAGAGAGTACACTTGTGTACTATGCCTGCCAATCCGCAGTGGAGCAGCGTGGTGGGTCTATGCTCTGAAAACCCTCGCTCCTCGAAGTGAGGAGACCTGCGCCCAGCAGTGGGACGTTAAATGGCTGCTACTTACTTTACTTTTTAATGCTACATTGTATAAATTCATATAGTAAAGTAACTATCACTTTAGTCGTCGTCGTCGTCGTCGCTTCAACCGATGAACGTCCACTGCTGGACATAGGTCTCACGAAATGATATCCACAAGGCCCGATCTTGCACCGCTTGGCTCCAGCGGCTACCGGCGACCCTCATTATGTCATCGGTCCACCTGGTGGGGGGGCGCCACTCCAGCACCTTCGGGCCCCAACGTCCATCGGTCCGTCGGACTGTGTGCCCCGCCCATTACCACTTCAGGTTCGCGATTCGTAAGGCTATGCCGGTGACTTTAGTTCTGCTACGGATCTCCTAATTTCTGATTTGATCACGTAGAGAAACTCCAAGCATAGCCCTTTCCATCGCACGCTGAGTGACTGAACTTTCGTATAAGGCCCATAGTCAGCGACCACATTTCGGAGCCGTATAGTGTAAGTTGTGTATATTTCAACAGTGGAGAAATATTCAACTACTATTGTCTCCAACACCCAAGTAGAATATTCAAGTAAGTGTCATTCAGGAAATCTTAGTGTTGGTGCCTTAGTCAGGGATATACAGAAATTTTAAAGTTATTGAGAGGTACTTCCTCCACCTACTTAAGATTAGGATCAGTGAGTTCATTTAAGCATTCTCCAGGGTGTAGTTATTCTTATTAACCCTGATTACAGACGCACTTAAATTCTATGGTCTTAATTTGATTAAAAAACCTTTCTGTGAGTTTCCGTCAGCTCAAACTTGCAAAGAATGCTGGTTCAGGATCGAAATATAACGCTATCCAGAATCTTCATCCAACGTTCCGCCGTCTACTTGTCACCAGACGAGGTTATGATGTATTGCGATCGAACTGTTGTTCAGCAGGAACCTTAACGCCGAATTGGCTTTCTATTGTGTGATGTTTGCGATTGGCAAACGTGCACTACTGTGACAAGTAAACGACGTTGGTTGTTTCCTTATTTGTAGATAAAGGCATTCTATGATTGGTATTCTATTGTTTGCCAATCATATATCATATCACATTCCTTATACGATTTTACTAATATTTATATATATTGATTCTTTAAATTAGACAAAAATATACTATTTCCCAAATTAAGGAGACACGTCGCGAACACTTTCTGTATATTTATTAATTATGGTAAATTATGAGAGAAATGCGTGTGATACTTATATACAAGGTGATAATGGAGATTTGATAGTAACTAATAGAAATTTACATGTGTAATTCTAAGCAGACGAATCCGCGGGATCAGCTAGTATAACATATAGGGGAAACCGTGAAATAAATGGGACACATCGACCCATATTGAAATATGCTGCAGCACGTCTGAAAGGGGGTGAAGTGTGAAAAACTTTTCACTGCAGTTGGAAAATACTACTGAGAATTTTCTCGCCTGTTCCTTATCGTGAAAGTTAGTTAACATAAACTTTGCACAAGTGCCTGTCCGCAGTTTTTCTCATGCATACATTCTACATAGAAGGCGACAGTCACATTATTTAGGAAAAATGTATAATTACTAAACGTCTAGTTGGTTTGTTTATTACGCTCGCCTTGTCTGAACCTGGACTGGTGAGAAGCTTCAGCGGTGGCTAGTTACCACCCTACTATCAAAGATGTGCCGCCATGTGTAGAAGCCAAAAGAGGTATACTATATGGTTTCATATTTCAACTTCTGAATCGATTATTGTAGAGACATAAATGAAACCCTCTAGATAATATATAAGCTGATTTGTCTTGGGAAAATCTTAGGTTATTAGCAGTCTATTAACATCCCACACAGGCCTTAGAGCCACAAGGGGCTTAGAGCATAGCCCACGTTGCTCCAATGCAAGGTAGACATATCCCAGAGTTACTTCTGCTTCACCGAAAACCATAATGATGCATCGAAAAGAACAATTAAGCATGTAAGTTTAATTTTATTACGAGAAACTAAACTCCAGCCATGACTAAATGCTGGTCAGGTATGTAGAATGAAGGAAACCTTTCCAATACCGGATGTATATTGGCCTCATGCGGAAGTTTAGAGTCACTCAGGGATGGAGAGAAATTGGAGTTTTTCTGTGTTTTCGAATCAAAAATGAGGAGATCCGTTGAAGAACCAAAGACACCGACATAGGCATACGAATCACGAAGCTGAAGTGGCAATGAGTAGGGCATATAGTTCGAAGGACCAATAGACATTGGGGCTTGAAGCTGCTGAATAGCAACCCACGTTGTAAGACACAGTGTAGATAGACCCCCGCAATGTGGATCGATGACATAAAGGACCTTCGTCCAGCGCTAAAACACAGCAGAAACCTTCTTTATCCATGCATAAGATACCAGAGGATCAGCCTTCGCATTACCTAATATCCAGGATGAATCGCAGAACAATTCGATACACTGCGAATGATTTTCATTTTGTCTAGAAATTTCTATTCTATGATATCATACTACTAAGTTAGTAGTATGTCTCTCAGACATGTTCCAATCTACGCTTAAGCTGTTATACATTAAGTTATATCTGTTTGAAACTCAGTAAGGCTAAACACTGAATCAGCATTCTGTGCACCAGAGTATGGTCGACTCTGTGATATAGAGTTAAATTTAATATTTCAACAAAGATATACTTATTGTTACTGGATATGATTACAATTTATTTATAACTAGCTTTATTCTACGGTGTAATTGTGTAGTTTTCGATCCCGTGGGGGTTTGGGGAAATCGGTTCTTAAAATGAAATAAGAATCATAGATTATTATGGTTTGCGTCCTGTTCTGAGAGGATCCTTCCACAAAACCCAGTGGAGTGTCACATTTTTTACGTCACTCGTCCAAACAACCGTCCCAAGCAACAGTTCGAAAGACTATATTGACGAAATTGTTCCGCTCGTTAAAGTTACCTCGTATTGCATAACATTTCGTAATATTGTGTTGATGAGTTTAATTTTACAAATTAAGACAAATCAATTACTGTAAACTTTTAAATAATTGAAAATAAAATAATAAAGAAATTTATTCAAAACAAAAATGGCTTACGTGACCTTAATAACAATCCATACTCTACGAGCGCTAACGAGCAAAAATGGGCGATAATTTTTTGCTTTTTTCGAAGTGTGTAGTTTCTGTTAGCCCTACTGTCTTTGAAAGCGTAACCGAGAGGGGTAGAAGCTTCGCCGTGAGGTGGGCCCGTAGAAAGGCCCTGCTGCGTCGTGGGGGAAACGTTGCTCTAAGGGTGCATCCTGCGAGGCTCGGACTTAGGCTTAGAGCAACGTTTCCTGCTGCTGAAAAGTTCAATCGGACAGGTGCTTAGTGTTGACACCCATGGGTCCGCGGCCAGGGTGCGTCAGATAGCGGGGACCTCGCCTTCGCCGGCGAAGACGCTGTGTATGTGTGATTGTGTACGGGGTGTTGTCAATTGTAATCTGGTCGTCAAGGACGTGATTGGGCCGCCTCTTCCTAGGCGGGATGTTTAGCCTAATCCCATAAGAGGCGGCATTTCTAATAAGAGGGTTGGGGTGACTGATGGCTCTCTTGAAGTAGTCTACGGAGAGCGTTATAAAATAGCTGTTGACCGTTGCGAGGTCGCGATCTCTATGGAGATCGACATTGGGTATGAACCAGCGGGCGCCCGTGTAATGGGTGATAACTTTTTTTTTTCGAAGTGTGTAGTTGCTGTTAGCCCTACTGGCTTTGACAGCGTAACCGAGAGGGGTGGCGAGCGCAGAAGCCGAGCGGTGGGCCCGTAGAAGGGCCCTGCTGCGTCGTGGGGGAAACGTTGCTCTAAGGGCGCCTCCTGCGAAGCTCGGACCTAGGCTTAGAGCAACTGCTGCTAAAAAAGACAATCGGATAGGTGCTTAGTCTTGACGCCTATGGGTCCGCGACTGGGAGCCGCGGCCGGGGTGCGTCAAATAGCGGGGACCTCGTCTTCGCCGGCGAAGACGCTGTGTGTGTGTTTTAGTGTACGGGGCGTTGTCAATAGTAATCTGGTCGTCTGGGTCGTCAAGGACGTGTTTGAGCCGCCTCTTCCTAAGCAGATGGGCGATAACTCCAAGTGTCCGCCTTATATAGGCGACCGTAGGGTGGAGAGTGAAGTTTTTTGGAGATTCCTTACAGTAGTTCTTGGTTTTTTTTAAGTGTTGCCATTATACTCGTATTACTCAATAACTTCTATTGTCACCCAACTATTTATAGTCTAATTCAAACTGTAGTTAGATTTCTCAATTAGAATTTTCTTGATATTTTTTTTTATTTATTGGGTCATATCTCGAGAAAGTCTTCTGGAAGTTTGTTATATGAGAGTATGTCCCGAAAACATTGTTTGTTAGACCCAAAAAATGTAAATGATCTAAGAAAAGCATATGTCTATCTTTTAAGGTTTTTCTTCGGTATAATCTTTTTTATGTTAACCAAATACCAAATTTGACGACCTCGCTGGCGCAGTGGTGCGAGTACTCGCTTTGCTAGCAGAAGTCCCGGGTTCGATCCCCGGTAGGACGAATTTAGTAAATTGTATTTTCTCATTTGTCTGAGTCTGGACTCGTGGGAGGCTTCAGCCGCGGCTAGTTACCATCTTACCAGCAAAGACGTACCGCCAAAATAAAGAGATTTGTGTTCCAATACGATGCTGTGAAGAAACCATAAGAGGTATATCGCCTCTTACCAGATTAGCGTGTCTCCACTTTAAGCTGTATCATCACTTACCATCAGGTGAGATCACAGTCAAGTGCTAATCTGTCACCAATAAAAAAAAAATATTCTTTCTCTGCCTCACTTATGAGATGTAGACGGAGTTACGCTATCTTCTAGTGTTAGGAGACTGCTTCCAAAACGAATACAGACTATAGACAGATAATAGGATGGGAAAAAATTGATCCAGCTCAGGCCGCGTGCGTTCGTTGACCCGAGCGTTAGCTGTTTTTTTGATGATGCTAAAACGTTTTATAAATATGGTTTATTTTAATCAGGATAGAATTTTGCGTCCCATTGTCAAAGGTGTCATTAGTGCTATCATCTGTCTTCGTTTTCGGGAACGGTCTCCTATCAACTTGTATAAAATTTATTTATACACACAGTGGTAACAATGATGTCACAGTTTTATAGTTTCTCACTTCTAGAATACTTAAATCCTTATAAAGTTTAACACATTTACTATCAAATATTAATTTTGATCTTTATGTCCCGTGTATAAGATTCATAATCGCCTAATACAATACATTATTTGTTGTACCCAAAAGATTTTTGAGGCGCGCCGTTGTATGAAATTGAACGTATGTGAAATGTAAGCTAACAATATGTTATGTCGTTTTTTGTATTTCGTTTTGTACATTGAGATGAGATTGCTTCGAGCTAAAAGCACTGATATTTAACTATTTACACGTAAAAAACTAAATAAAGAAGCCTTTTATTTGTAGTCACAATTAACTATAATAATATTGCACAGAGAAATATTGCAGAAAATTGTTCTAATCCTGATTGGTTAATCACCAGCTACACCCCTGCTGAACCTTACTTAGCACCCGCGATCGCCTTCTCTCCCACTCGTCGCGGTCGCTTGTGCGTGCCGGTTAAGAGAGTAGAAAAGGCCCCTGATGAGTTGGAAGGGTTACCAAGGGTCTTAGACTCCCAAGCGGAGTAGATCCCATAAGTAAGCTTGGATTGTGACTCTGAACAAGAAAACAGTGAACCCCGAACAACTGAAGCATTGAAACCCGAAGACCGAATCCCGAACAGGGATAACCCATGACAACCACCGGTTAACATGAAACGATAGTTCTGTCTCATTTCGGCCAATCAGAAATATAAGCATCTCTTTCTTTTTAAGTCATAACGTGTATTATCTATTTCACTTCTCGGTAACTGTCATAACATATGCGTAGAGATAACACCAGACAATAAAAAATCAGTTCCAAAGTGACCGTTACTGATAGTGCGTGTGTCGCGTCGAAGGTCTTTAAGTGTTTTTGTGATATTTTATAAACTGTGAGTGTTTATTAGTGATTATTTGTATATTTGATTAAATAAATGATGTGAATAACAATAAAAACTCTTGACGTAAGTTAGATATGACCCTACAAATGCAAGATGGACTTTTTTCACTATTTTAAAGTTTAGCACAACACGACGTTACACCAGTGTCTTAATTTAATAAACATAAAACAACATGCATAGTTTAACAATTAGCAAACCTAAAAATCATAGCACTTCATAATCTTTCGTGAATATTTAAGTCCCAAGGGCCAATTTACCGTCAATCGACCCACGGGGCAATCTAAGCAAAACGTCCGTGCGGGTTGGGGCAGTCGAAGGTGTGTGTTTTCACGGCTAAGAGACTTCCCTTCAACCTCGCACCACGGTTTCAGAACTCACCGGCTCCGAAAACATCTGGATCCTTGGCGTCGACATTTCGAGTGACGAGGAAGGCAAAGCCAAATTGGCTTCTAGAAAGCTCGGGGTGCTCAACAGAGCCAAGCGACACTTTGCGGTGGAGCATAGATTGCTCCTGTATAAAGTGCAAGTCCCATCGCACTTAGAATATTACTGTCACCTATGGGCTGGAGCCCCCTAATACTAACTCCTTCCATTTGACCGGAAACGGGCAATTCAAATTGTAGACGACGTAAGTTCTCTATGCGTGTTCTACCGTATCTATCACGGGGAATGTTCTGAAGAGCTCTTTAACGTCACCACCACCGTCACGGTTTTACGATCGGGCTACTCGACGGACAGATAAATTTCATCCATATAACCTGGATGCCTGACCTTCAACCACAGATACTGTTCACGCCGTCCGTGACCATGTCGTGGAGACTACCAAGGTCGCCAGACCCATGATGGCGTGGTTAATCTCGATCACCTTGGACGGCGGGAGGAGATAGTTTTATTAGAGATTCGAGAGGTGTCGAACAGCTATTAGGGAGCTCTCACCTACCTCGACTCCAGGCGCCCCACTCCTCGAAGGCGTCGACTCAGGCAGGTGTCTGTTCACGTGAATGTGTGTACTGTAAAGTGTAGTTGTGGAATGTATAGAGTATGTAACCTGCCAAAGCGTCGCGGCTGTCCGTGATCGGCGACGCTGGTTCACTCTTCCGTTCCCTAACTCCAATGGAGGGAAGTCTATTGCGTCCAACGCGTCGAGGATTTCAGCTAACCCCCCGAACCAAAAGACTCGTAGGATCCCGCACTTCCTTCCGCAAATCACTCAAAATCCCGCGACGGCCCTAGATCGCGGCCGTCCTCAAAGCGCTTCTGAGTTTGTCCTTTCCAAAGGATTCTTACCCCACTGGTAAACTATCTTCAAAGAGTATATGCCTACAGAGCAACGATACCATCGTGCGCGAACAGATACCCTCGATCTTTTTTTCCCACGGACCTGTAAAATGTGGAACGAAATACCCGGCAACGGTGTTTCCGTAAGGCTATGATGCAGATGTGTTCAAGAGGCGAATCAACTCCTACTTATTATCCCTGCAAGGCATGTGATCACACGGTGATCACTTAACATGAGGTAACCCGCCAGCTCTTTTGTCTGCCATAACCATAAAAAAGGTTTTCCGTAAAAAAGCGTGGGCAGAACCGAAGCCCCAAAACCCTATACAATCCACTGATTGTTTGAAGCTCAATTCCTCCTTCTTCCTCAATTATAGATAAATCGCAGTCATATGTAACATCAACTAGCTGATTCCCGCGGTGTCACTTGAGTTCACGATCTTGCGGGAATATGGATGGTTGGTTTACTTGAAGTAAAAACACCTTCATTTTATAAGCCAGCTGCTTCCTGTTAGGCAGGCATAGTACACAAGTGCACTCTCTATTCCTTCACTCTCATAGTCCGATTTGACGAGAATCCGAGACGACCGGAGATAATTACTAGTATATGCAAGTTGTGTATGTTTAAATAATGAAGTGTACAGGGGACTGTATTTGTTCTTAGGGCTTCGATTCTTGGTGGTTTAGGTCTTCTGATCGTCGATCGTTCGGGTCTTCAGAGTTTATTTATTTAGAAAAAGATACACCATCGACTTATCACTAGACATTCTTATAAATTTACAACGTAGATTCGTTCAGTATGACTCGCCATTACATGTGTATACAGCACTATTGAATATAAATTTAAATTTAATTTAATTAAGTGAAGAAAACTTAATGAATACCAAAACTTAGTCCAAAACTAAATCTAAATACGGAGAACGTGCGTAATGATTTTGACAAATTTTAATCTTCCAACATTGGTCCTAGAGCAATTTAAATTAAATATATTTATATGGTTCCTTGGGACAGAATTAATTTGGCCATGTAAAGTCTTATAAAGTGTTTTCACATCATAAATTTTACGCAGTGATTCTAAAGAACTCAGTTTAAAATGAGATAATCTAGAGTGATGGTTTGAACGGTAAGGACAGCTTTTGTCCATAAAAGCCAGAAACCTGAGTTCCAGATGGGGGACGCATACTCGAGACTACTTCTTATAAGGGATTTATACAAAATTAGAACAGTCTTCGTTCCTTTTTTCGTTCTTCGTGGTCTTCGCGGTTCTGCATTCTTCAATGTTCATAAGTCGTGATTAGTTGTAGGATCCACTCCAAATGGGAGTCCCCTTTTATACAAATCTCCCACTAGGCACACGCATGCGGCCGTGATGTGTGCGGTGGGTAGACCAATCAGAATTAGTCTACATCGGCAACGTGTTATGCTCGCTGTCCAAGATCGCCAATATATTTAAATTGATTCACTTAAAACTATACAAAGTTTACAGAAAGCTTTCTTAAAAACCACCTTATCCCTTGGTGGAATTTACATGAAAACAGGTTTAGTAATTCTTGTGTTATTAAGGGTAATATCAGTACGGGTCCCTTAAAAAGTATACGCGCAGTGAAACTTAATTCCCCTGAAATTTTAGTGGCATCCAAACATAATATGCTTTAAGCCTATCCCGCGTGAGCAAAGTCGGTTATATTAAAGCGTATTACAACGTAACACCCGTATTAAATGCGACATTATAACGTTATACGGTCAATTTTATTTTACGAGCGACTAATAGACAAATTACATTTTATATGGACCCTGGAATAACATTTGGGGAATTATATGGTAGTTTGGAGAGGTCATGTCTCTTTATTTATAACTAGCAATGTCCTGCGGTTTCACCCGATCTCGACCTGACACTAAAAACTGTATTTCACTTCGATTTTCATGACTTCCATAACATCATTCACGTATCCCACATTAGCAAATTTAAAAATACTTTACTAATCGTTCCTGTGATTATAGCTTGATTATTATAAATTGTCTTATAACTGCCTCATTGGTCTAGTGGTTAGCATGTTCGACTACAGACATGAGGTCCTGGGTTCGAGTCCCGGGTCGGGCCAAGTCAAAAATCAATATTGAGTTTTCTATCAATATTTTCTCAATATTTGCCCGAAGTTGGGAAGCTGGCGGTGTGATCCACCCCCGTGCCTCGAAGAGCACGTTAAGCCGTCGGTCCTGCGCCTGATCTCTCCCCGGTCGTATCGGAGTCCCGTCACATCGGACTATGAGAGTGAAGGAATAGAGAGAACACTTGTGTACTATGCCTGCCAATGCGCAGTGGAGCAGCGTGGTGGGTCTCTGCTCTACAAATCCTCTCTCTCCTATGAGTGAGGAGGCTTGTGCCCAGAAGTGGGACGTTAATGGGCTCCTACTTACTTATTATAAATTGTTATAAATAAAAATAAGAATGAATGAGCTGTGGTCAACGTTATCAACGTATGGGGTGAGCGGTTGTCTGATCAAAGCATTGAAGTCTCTCTCTGAGGGTTCTAGTGCTTGTCTCAGAATAAACGGGTTCGACAGGGATGTGTTGCGTCACCATAGCTATTCAACCTATTCATGGATAAATGTTTGACAGATTTAAAAGAAAGTATGTTTGGGTTAAGAATGGATGTTTACTTTACGCTGATGATCAAGTAATACTTGCATCATCTGCTAATGAACCTTTGAAAAGGAAGGAAATTAAAGTGAGTGTAAACGAAACGAAAGTTATGCTTTTTGAAAGAGATTAATCTATGATGAAAGACAAAAGATGGAACATGTGAAAGTGATATTGAAAGGAGAGTGAATGCAGGGGATATGGTAAATGGTACTCTGTGCGCCTTTATGAATAGCCAGAGAGTGTTCCGAAGGGCCAGACTGGCTGTGCATGCTGGAGTGTTGGTGCCAACACTTATGTATGGTAGTAAAAGTTGGATATGGCAGAAGAATCACATGAGTATAATAAATGCGGTAGAGATGAGAGCGTTGAGAAGTACTACAGACATGAGGTCCTGGGATCGAGTCCCGGGTAGAGCCAATTCAAATATAAATGTTGAGTTTTCTATTAAGATTTTCTCAATAGGGAAGTTGGCGGTGTGATCCACCCCCTTGTCTCGTAGAGCACGTTAAGCCGTCGGTCCTGCGCCTGATCTCTCTCCGGCTTATGGAAGTGAAGGAATAGAGAATGCACTTGTGTACTATGCCTGCCAATCTGCACTGGAGCAGCGTGGTAGATCTATGCTCTAAAAATCCTCGCTCCTCGGAGTGTGGAGGCCTGTGCCCAGCAGTGGGACGTTAATGGGTTGCTACTTACTTTTTGTTTACTTTACTATCTCAGAACTTTCCTAAATACAACATTTGACGTAGTTTTGTATCATACAAATATATAGATAATTATGTATGTTGATATACATAAATAAAATATGTAAATATTTATACAATCATACACTACAAATACATTCTATAATACTGTAGAGAATTTTTTTGTATTACAGAGCAGCACGATTTACCAACACAAATAACTTAAAACATAATAATTGGTGGCTAACGTTGAGAGAACTGAATTTCTATAATACATAACATTTATAACTTCAAATAATGAGCCATTTATGTCTAAGCACGAATGAGAGTATTTCCCTCATAAGACATGCAATTTATGAAAAATTACAACGATTTATAGCAAAATGGTGTCAATTACAATATTTAGAAATCCAAATACGGTTTAGTCAAATGACAAACAATATTCCTTTTTTTGAATATTATTTTATTTTAGAAATACTATCACATTCTAAGGGTTACGTACATATTGGACATTAAAATTGCAAGATATAATTTCAAAATAACCTTGAGATAAAGTTCCGAAGTAAAATTAACCTACTTACCCAATTTTGTTTTCGGTACTTGCTCCGCTATCAGCTTTTTGAAAGAGGTTGGCCTCTCGGGGAGCTGAAATAAAACGAGCGACTGGTGCGAACTAATTAAACTGTAATTTTATATAAAATCTCAAATATTCTGTACGATTTTTTCCTATTTTGTGTTAAACAATTTCGGAGGTGTGCTTAATTAAAAACGAAATCGTCTTGCTGCATTGAGAAAAGATAAGGTAATAGAATCCTGGAAAATACCTTTATAAAAACTTAAGGAAATTGAATTTTATAACTTGTCCGTGTCTGGACTGGATGGTGGCTTCGGCTGTGACTAGTAATCACCCTAGTAAGCAGAGACATACCGCTAAACAAACAAAATTTGTGTTCCATAGAAACCATAGAACCTAAATTGTCTCTCATGAATTTAGCGATCTTCACATCTTAGAGTATAGAATCACATACCATCAGGTGTAATCACAGTCAAACGCTAACCTATCAGCAATAAAAAAAAGGAAATAAGCCGCCCCGTAATCGGGGATTTGATAAGTTTTTATTTAATAACTTGAGTGTTAAGAAGAAAGCTTTCACTTTTATTTTGTTTTTTATACAGACCTTCCTTCCACTTGCCACTTGCTCTTTCGCTTCATTCATCCTCATTCTCATTAGACCTTTCATACAAGTTCGTCAGTTTGGATTTGGTCTAAGAACGTTCGCCTTGGTCTTCCCCTTCCAACTTTCGCATTCACACTTGTGGCATAAATCATTTTTGTCAGTCTCCTTTCATTCATTCTCTCTACATGTCCAAACCATCTTCTGTTTCTTACTCTGTCACTCAGTTTCAATCCACTCATACTTCTTAACGCTCGCATCTCTATCGCATTTATTTTACTTTTGTGATTCTTCTGCCATACCCAACTTTCAATACCATGCATAAGTGTTGGCACCAACACTACTTCATGCACAGCCAGTCTAGCCCTTTCATAAAGGAGTGCAGAGCACCATTTAATATATTCCCTGCTTTCACTCTCCTTTCAATATCACTTTCACATCTTCCATCTTTTGTAAATTTAGATCCCAAGTATACAAATTCTTTCACCTCTTCCACTCGTTCCCTATCTATCAAAATATTGCCATTCATCATAGATTCATCTCTTTCAAAAAGCATAACTTTCGTTTCGTTTACACTCACTTTAATTTTCTTCCTTTTCAAAGGGTCATTAGCAGATGATGCAAGTATTACTTGATCATCAGCGTAAAGTAAACTTTTGATGAGTAATTCGTTCATTCTTACCCCATACATACTTTCTTTTAAATCTGTCAAACATTTATCCATGAATTGAACAGCCATGGTGACGCAACACATCCTTGTCGTACCGTTTATTCTGACACAAGCACTAGAACCCTCATAGAGAGACTTCAATGCTTGAATCAGACTGCTCTCCCCATTCGTAAATAACGTTGACCACAACTCATTTCTCACCACTCGATTATAGGCCTTTTCTAAAGCTATGAAAGCGCAATGAACTTTTTGGTTTATGATTATTACAAAGAAATCTTTTTTCGTTTTTTTAATTTCAAATGTTCAAATTGTTGATACGCAACGTCTATATTCCTATTACGATTAGGACCGGAAATTTCAATAATATATTTATGTTTTTGTAAGTTTGTTTTGAAGGCGGTTCTTTTTTGCTAAAATTTCTATTTATTATAACATCAGGAGTTTAGCGAAGATTTAAGAAATTACTTATTCTAAAATATCACGGGAACAGGAAATTTTAAGCCGAGGCAAAGCCTAACAAGGTTTATTAGTAGAATATAAATATAACGCTCGTTGTAAACTCACGAGTTACGTACATTATTCATGTTTCGCCTAAATACGAGGAAATCCCAAAGTGACTTCGCTCGAACAATTTAATTGGGTAGGCCTTTAACAGATTAAAATTTGACTGCTTTTCCGTGTCCTTATGAATATTTTAACGGATGTTATTAAATTATAATGAAATTTAAGATTTGTTCCCTTTTGGAAATTTGCGGTTTAAGAATTTACATTGGGAGCATGTACCTTGATATAAAAAGGTAAAAGTGCGTGCGTACAGCAAGCTAATTTTTAAGTCATGTTTTTATTAATACAATTGTAAAGCATTTTTTTTTTCGATGTGTGTAGTTGCTGTTAGCCCTACTGGCTTTTACAGCGTAACCGAGAGGGGTGGCGAGCGCAGAAGCTCTGCCGAGGGGTGGGCCCGTAGAAGGGCCCTGCTGCGTCGGGGGAAAACGTTGCTCTAAGGGCGCCTCCTGCGAGGCTCGGACCTAGGCTTAGAGCAACGTTTGCTGCTGCTGAAAAAGACAATCGGACAGGTGTTTAATCTTGACGCCCATGGGTCCGCGACTGGTGGCCGCGGCCGGGGTGCGTCAGATAGCGGGGACCTTGTCTTCGCCGGCGAAGACGCTGTGTGTGTGTTTGTGTATGGGGCATTGTCAATAGTAATCTGGTCGTTTGGGTCGTCAAGGACGTGTTTGGGCCGCCTCTTCCTAGGCGGGGGGCCTGTAAAGCATTAGATTTCCGAGACTTATAGGGAGGGAAATGGGAGGATATGAAAATATAAAGGGTCAAAAATTAATACACTTATTGAAATATTAAATAAAAATGCTTCGTGGTTGATTGACAATATTAGAAATTATTAATAAAAAGAGAATTCATGAAATATATTTTATGAGAAATAGTATATTAAATGATAGGTTGCAAGTTAAAATGAAACATGTTTTGACGGTCTCATTGGTCTAGTGGTTAGCATGTTCGACCACAGACATGAGGTCCTGGGTTAGAGTCCGAGGTCGGGCCAATTCGAAATCGATATTGAGTTTTCTATTAAGATTTTCTCAATATTTGCCCGAAGTTGGGAAGTTGGCGGTGTGATCCACCCCCGTGCCTCGGAGAGCACGTTAAGCCGTCGGTCCTGCGCCTGATCTCTCTCCGGTCGTGTCGGATTTCCGTCACATCGGACTATGAGAGTGAAGGAATAGAGAGTGCACTTGTGTACTATGCCTGCCAATCCGCAGTGGAGCAGCATGGTGGGTCTATGCTCTAAAAACCCTCTCTCATATGAGGGAGGAGGCCTGTGCCCAACAGTGAGACGTTAATGGGCTGCTACTTACTTACTTACTTACTTACTATACAGATACCACATCAGTAATTTATTTATATAACTATCTCCATTCAACAGTATATTATAATGTTGTTTTTAAAAGTATATTGAAAACAGTTACATAGTGTGTAAAAAAGAGCCTTTATTGCCGTTTTTTTATATTCTCGGCTTTCGGTTCTTCCTTCCTCACAGCTTGTCTTTCCATCTGTACTAATCGTTTGCTGTACATAGCTACTTTAGTCCTGCTACATTCTTCAGATCTTCCCATCGGTTATTATTGCCATCCATTTTAAATATTACGAATAAAGCTTTGAAAAGGTAAGAAATGAAAGTGAATGTAAACAAAACGAAAGTGATGCTTTTTGAAAGAGATGAATTTATGATGAATGGCAATATTTTGATAGATGGGAAACAAGTGGAAGAGGTGAAAGAATTTGTATACTTGGGATCTAAATTTACTAAAGATGAAACATGTGAAAGTGATATAGAAAGGAGAGTGAATTCAGAGAATATGGTAAATGGTGCTCTGCACGCCTTTATGAATGGCCAGACGGTGTCTCAATCGGCCAGACTGGCAGTGCATGCAGGAGTGTACGTGCCAACACTTATGTATAGTAGTGAAAGTTGGGTATGGCAGAAGAATCACATTAGTAAGATAAATGCGGTAGAAATGAGAGCGCTGAGGAGTATGATTGGATTGCAGCTAAGTGACAAGACGACATAGTGACTAAAACTGAGAAAGGTATGCTTAGATGGTTTGGTCACGTGGAGACTGACTAAAAGGATTTATGTGTCAAGAGCGAATGGGAAAGTTGAAAGGGGAAGACCAAGGCGAACGTTCCTGCACTAAATCCAGGGCCAGGGATAAGGGCCAGGTCAAGAGTACTCTAAACCGACGAATTTGTATGAAAGTTTTAATGAGGATGAAAGAAGCGAAGGGGATATGCAAGGATCGTGGCATGTGGAAGGATGTTGTCTCTACCTACCCATATGGGAATGAGGCGCGATACTATGTATGTATGTATGTATGCATTTCCCCTACTTTTCTCACATAATATGTATCGCTCATTGTCATGTTCATTTCTGCAGACTGATTTTGCCTTCCCGAATTTGGTCTTTTCTTTTATTGTTTTAAAATTGTTTTCTTTTGTTCTTGCTCGTTCAGGGTTTTATATGTTAGACATGGCAAGACGAACACGTTATGTTTCTCTGTAATTGACATATAGTATATAATTACATGAAAACACTGGCGCAGTCATAGCGATCCCCTATAGAAGTAAAAACTCACATAAAATGAATTTATACAGATCAAATCAATAACTTATTTATGTTATTTATAAAATATTTTGAAACAGTCATTTAGTGAAAGACTACAGTGATAGCTTTGAAAACTTGGGAATTATTGAGTAATCTAGTGGCACATAAAATTACCAAAAACATTATGTAATATTACGAAATATGCGATACGAGGTAACTTAAACGAACGAACCAATCTTGTGGGGATAGTCTTTCCATCTGCTTTGTGGTATAGTTGTTATAAAGATAAATAGTGTTAAATTGTTTTAATGCCTATAGTCAAGTAATTATTAGTCTAGTGCATGTTGTGTGTATTTTAATAATCGAGAGCATAAATGTTGTTAAGTAAGGTGAGTTGGTATTTTTATAATAATGGTATCGAATATAATACATGAATTCAAATGATCCAAATTCAAATATGACATAACTATCTCTCTTTCTACCTTCGCTACATTATGTTTCCCTCTAAACTTCTGTTCGCCTCGCCCTAACGCTTGTAACGTTTTCGTAACGCTCTCGTCATGTATTCACCGACTTACTTCCGAATCAGTTTTATCTTTAAAATTATCCGAGTATATATAATTTTACTGTAAATTCTTATTTCATTACTATCCGATTCTGATGATTTGTTTTCATTTTTATGGGTTTGTTACGTTTTAGGAATTTTCGTTATATAGTATTATTTTCACTATTTAGATGAAGTTGCACGTCTCAACTAATGTATATAAACATTCATCATCTGAATAAATTACAGTTAATTGTAACATTTCTGGTTATAATGTCGTACATACACACATTCGTAGCATCACTCTTCACTCCCATAAGGTAACGCAGAGACCACCTCCTACCACTTACCACGATCCTTGCATATCTCCTTCACTTCTTTCATTCTCATTAAAACTTTCATACAAATTCGTCGGTTTAAAGAACTCTTGCTCTGGCCCTTATTTCAAATTTTCTGGATTTGGTCCAGGAATGTTCGCCTTGGTCTTCCCCTTCCAACTTTTCCATTCAGTCTTGACTCATAAATCCTTTTCATAAGTCTCCTTTCATTCATTCTCTCTACGTGCCATCTGAGTATACCTTTCTCAATTTTAGTTACAACATCTTTATTTATACCACAGCGTTCTCTTATCACACTATTTACTTATATATACTTCTCAACGCTATCATCTCTACCTCGTTTATTTTACTTTAATGATTTTTCTGTCATACCCAACTTTCACTCTCCTTTCAATATCACTTTCACATTCTTTCACCTCTTCCATTTGTCCCCCATCTATCAAAATATTGTCATTCATCATAGATTCATCTCTTTCAAAAAGCATATCATTCGTTTTATTTACATTCACTTTCATTCCTTTCACTTTCAAAGCTTCATTCATAATATTGACTCTCTGGTAGCTCATTAGCTGATGATGTAAGTATTACTTGATCATCAGCGTCGAGTTAACATTTGGTGAGCAATTCGTTCATTCTTAACCCATACATACCTTCTTTTAAATCTGTCAAACAGTTATCCATGAATAGGTTGAATAGTCGTGGTGACGCAACACATCCCTGTAGAACACCTCTTTCGACAGGTAACCACTCCGTGTACGCTCCGTTTATTCTGACACAAGCACTAGAACCCTCATAGAGAGACTTTAATACTTGGATCCGACAACCGCTCAACCCATACGTAGATAACGTTGACCACAGCTCATTCCTCGCCACTCGATCATAGGCTTTTTCTAAATCTACGAAAGCGCAATAAACTTTTTGGTGTTTAGCCAAACATTTTTCAGTTATGCACCGTAAAGAAAAGATCCGTACATCCCATTCCTCTTCTAAATCCCGCTTGTACGTCCGATATATTCTCATCAGTTTCATTAATCACCCTTTCCATCAATATCTTTGCATACAATTTGCCGACGACACTAAGAAGGCTGATACCGCGGTGATTTTTGCACTCCTGGTGTGACCCTTTTCCTTTATATAAAGGGATAATTATGGCCCATTATAATATAATATCGTAACATTAATATATGATATGTTCGGATAAAAATTCGCCTGGTTAACATCAAAAATTCATTTTAAACGAAAGTTTAACAGAATATGTATAAAATCCGGTTAACAGGGATATTTTGCATATAGGTATTTTTTTAAAGAAAACACGTTATCCTGGAGGAGATAATCGCATGCAAATTTTACGGTTAGTCGGGTGTTTTTTGTGCTTCACTCTACACATATAAACAGGAGCTTAATTTCATGTAATCCAAAAATTTTGTGGCGTCGAGACAAAGCTGATTGCTTTGATAACATATGGGTTTTAATGTAGAATCAAAAGAAAAATGTTCTATATTGAAGAAGGCTCAGAAAACTCTTTAAGATCGTCATCGGCCTGTCTTTTACTTTACTTATCAATTCGACTGTATTTTGTGTTTGTTTGTTACCTCATATCTTCCGACTGGGTGGACCGATCTTGATGATTTTTTAAATGAAAGGTGGTGGTCGTCATAGGGTCCCATTTTTTTGAAATCCAGTTCTGATGATGGCATCCATGAGAAAACCGGATAAGTATTAAATTTGCATTAAGCATGTGCGCGACAAATGGACGAATAACTCAAGATCACGCCAACCGATTTTGATGATTCTTTTTTTAATGGAAAGGATATACTTCAAGGGTTGTTTTGTGATAGTTTGGTTAGGTTATGATGATGGATTCATTGACAAAGGGACGGAACCCTTCAATTGTTAGGAGCAAATGAACGATACTCGACAGAATCTTCTATAGACTACCGAGATATTTGAGTTGCCTACCGTAACTTCGGTATGGTCAAGTGCTAGTCGTAGTTAAATATGAAGATCAATGGAACTCCTCAACGGCTTACAGTAAGAGTGTGGTTTTTGGCAAAATCTATAACTGTCTGTAATCAAATGCCAATGACCTTACGTTTGTTGCTGCATTGCAATATTTGAAAGGTGAATTATGTGTGAAGCCGTGGTATAAGGGTTTCGGGTTCGATCCCGGGTGTGGCGATATTAATGTAAATTTAACTTTGTAAAATTGTTTCATTTAAACGGTGTTGTCTCATATGAGAAACGCGTTTCAGGTGTACATATATTGAGACAAATTTGTTAGTTTACTTCAGATTCACTAAAAATCAAAAAATAAATAGAAATTTTAACAAAAAAAGAACCGCCTTCAAAATAAACTTATAAATACATTAATATGGTTTAAAAAGTAAGAAATAATTGCGTATTCTTTTATAGTGTTCTTCGTATTGTTATATTCGGAGTCGCTGTCAGTTAAGGAAGATGTTCCCCGAGTGGCCACTTGGCAGCTCTCGCGTCTCTCCCACCTATAGTACTCAGACTCAAAGATAAAAGCGAAAGTGCTTTATTGGTGTAGTATCATTCACCTTACCCAAACATCGCACATCGCTTCAGCGACGACCACCACTTCGCTTTACTAATGACCCCACCACACTGGCTTCGTTAGCAGAAGTCCTTGATTTTATTGCCAGTAGTTAATTTAGGAAATTGCAATTTATGATTGTCTGAGTCTGGACGCTTGGAAGGCTTCGGTTTTGCCATTTCTACCAGCAAAGACGTGTCATTACGATGTTGTATAGAATCTATAAGACGAAATTTTTCGACGAAAGCTTTCTTCTTTGACTGTATCATTACTTCCCAGGTAAGATTACAGTAAAGCGTTAACCTGTCAGCAATAAAAAAGAAATAACGACATTTCTCCCGCAAAAAAATGACTGCCAAAGTTTATTACCTGCGTGATAATAACACCTTATCAGAGCTCATTATTATTTCAGCCCTGGTAAGTTGAAAAAAAAATGGGGTTAATTTAAGTAATATATAACAGGACAAGATGGCGCGAGGCAATATCTCTGAGCTCTCATTTACATACAAATGAGGCGAAACTACGGCAAGGAGGTCATAATGGATGACATTTCCTCCAGATATATATAACATGAAACAATGAAGTTCAAAATATCATTCTCGTATCTAAATTATTAATGTACTGAATAAAATTATGAGGTACCTTCACCTGAATCAACTTTACAAGTAGGTCCAGTGACAAATTGTCACTTCTTATGGTTTCTATACGATGCTAGTGTCGGAACGCAATTTTTTTGTGGTGGCATGGATTTTTTGGTAGGGTGGTGGGCAACGACTGAAGCCGTCATTCAGTCGAGACTCAATTAAATTAGAAAATCCTGCCAGAAATCAAACTCAGGACCTATACGATACTACTGATCGCACCAACGCACTTGTGAAGCTGTCCAAGGTTAACAATTAACAATTTTATTGGCTTAATTTTCCTCTTCGTCGTTGGTGGCAACACCGCCCCACCCCTTGTGTAGGTTCTTCCTCTAGACACCGAACGGTGACTTGAGGAAGAAGTCGATGTGCTTGCCAGAGTCACTACTTGCTTGCGATAAATACACCTCTGTCTAATCTAGATACGAGCGTGATGGATCTACTTAACAAGACCAGCTTGCGGCGCTCCAAGAAGTCTTCAATCTTTAGACCTACCAAGGCCACGGTGTACTTGAGTCTCCACACTTCGCACTTGTTCCTCAGACAATATTCACCGATTCAAAGCGACTATGGGGCCTCACGTATGTCATGGAGAAGACGGAGGGCACACGGTTATTTACCATGATAGCTGGATGGATGAGATGGATGGATGGATGGATGAGATCCGTAGTAACCAAAGTCACCGACATAGCAATACGAATCGCGAACCTGAAGTGGCAATGGGCGGGGCACATAGTCCGGCGAACTGATGGACGTTGGGGCCGGAAGGTGCTGGAATGGCGACCCCGCACCGTACGACGCAGTAAAGGAAGACCCCCCCCACAAGGTGGACCGACGATATAAGTAGGGTCGCCGGTAGCCGCTGGAGCCAGGCAGCGCAAGATCGGGCCTTGTGGAAATCATTTCGTGAGACCTAAGTCCAGCAGTGGACGTCAATAGGTTGAAGCGACGACGACGATTTCACTAAGAATACTTTGCTTATTGACTTCAAATTTGGCACAATGACTGCTTTCGCAACGTAGTCGTGCAACAAGAACGGGTTTTTACTTATTACTACGATATTGTGAACTATGGGAGTGACATTTTGCAAAATTGTAAAACCAAATACAAACCAAATGTGAAAACATATTGCTATTCTTCTTTATGCTTAACTACTCTTTCTTCGTCTGCTTTTTCTTTTTCTTCTGTTTCTTCTTCGTCGACTTATTCTACTGCGTCTTCTTCTTCCTTATTATTTCTTGATATTTCAATTTTGGCAGTTAGATTTTCGATATCGCTAGAGGAAATAATTGCCATGCCAGGGGGTACACATCTTTGTCTATTTGTCCGATAGTCATAGTATGGTACACGGGTATGCGATCCCGGCTCCCCGAGCTATTACTGAATCTTCTCTGGTCTTCCTCCCATTCGTTCCTCCCATTTATTCCATTTTCCTACCCACTTCCTGCCAGTCCAAGGTGTACCGTGCCGAGGGACTCATGGCTAGGGGCATTTGCCTAGTCGCAAGCGGTGGCCCTGGGACCGGGCGAACCCAGAAATAGGCTAGCCTTATTCTGGCATGCGGGGCTCTGCCAGAATGGACCTATGTTCCCTTGCTACTCGTGGGAACGCAATGGTGATATTATTACATTCCAAAAATGGCGGCGATGAGATTCGCAATCCATCACGTCACGTTCCTAATGGGGGCGAAAAGCGGGCTACCGAGAGCCGCTTTGCTACTTTGAATGTAAGAGGAGGAATGAATGAAAAGATTGATGAAGTATGCCAGATGATGCATGATAGGTGCATAGATGTACTCTGCGTGAATGAGACAAAGAGGAAAGGATGTGATACCACGAAACATAGCCCTTACACAGCTTACTGGTCTGGTGTAAGCAGTGATAAGAGAGGCTGTCAGGGAGTTGGTATCATACTTTCCGAAAGAATGGATGATTGTGTGAAAGAAGTGAAATACGTGAGTCCTAGACTCATCTGGATCAGGCTAAAAGTTGGACTTACTCGGATCTTTGTCTTGGGTGCTTATGCTCCGACGGATCTGGGCACCAGAAAGTCCAATAAAGCCCAAAAAGAAATAGATGAGTATTGGGAAAGTGTGAGTGATACGTTGAATGAATGTGAACCGAATGAGCGAATAATTATGTTAGGAGATTTTAATGGATGGGTAGGTGTGAAACGTGATGGATATGAAAGGACTCTTGGTATGTTTGGTGACAAACGGGTGAATGAAAATGGACGAAGTTTGCTTGGAATATGTGTGGAACATAGTCTTTTTGTGGCAAACACTATGTTTGAGCACAAGGGGATTCATGTGTATACAAGGGAAGAAGGGAATGCTAGAAGTATGATTGATTTTGTAATTGTGGACGAAAAACTGAAGAAGAAAGTTCTAGATGCTCGAGTATACCGCGGGGTCGACATCGATACTGACCACTACCTGGTCGTTGCCCGAATCGGTGGTCTTTTTAATCGGTGGCGCCATAGAAAGAAGGAAACCTCGAGCATTCTTGAACGAATAAAAGTGGAGAGATTGCAAGAAGAGGATGTTAGAGAAGAATATCTGAAAAATTTGAGTGGGCGATTCAAGAGTGAAGACGAAGGAAATGAGATTGAAAGTTTATGGAATAAATTTAAAGATGGAGTGGTTGGTGCTGCTATTGATGTATGTGGCGTGTCTAAAAGGAGGAAAGGTAAGAAAGAGAAGAATTTGTGGATGGACAAAAATGTTCAAGCAGCTGTGTGTGAAAAGAAGAAAGCTTGGTCCGATTGGTTGGCTACAAAAGCGAACCAACGAATGCAAAAGGCAACGAATGATGACGTAAAAAAGGCAAGAATGGAATACAAAAGGGTGAAAGTAATCGTGAAAGAAGCTGTAAGAAAGAAAAAAGAAGAATACAGTGATATGTATGATAGGAGACTTTCTGATGATTTTCAGTCAAACAAAAAGTTTTTCTGGAAATCAATACAATTTGCCCGAGGGAGATCTACTTCCTCGGAGCTTTGTAAAATCAGAAGTTTAGATGGAAGTTTAATAAAAGGAGAAGAATGGATATTGAAGAGATGGAAGGATCATTTTGAAAGTTTGTTTGAAAGAAATGAAGCAGAGGTAAATATGGCCTCTGCGGATAGCAATGAATGTAAGACAAGTGATAGCGAGATTAGTATGGATGACATCATGAAAGCGATAAAAGGTATGAAATCAGGTAAGGCTGCTGGGTATGACAGAGTGTCAGTCGAGATGCTGAAGGCTGGCCGCGGGATTGTGGTAGCTCAGCTGTACTGCCTTTTCAATATATGCTGGGAGAAAGGTCAAGTCCCAAGAGATTGGAGCAAGGCCGTAATTGTCCCTCTATATAAAGGAAAAGGGTCACAGCAGGAGTGCAAAAATTACCGCGGTATCAGCCTTCTTAGTGTCGTCGGCAAATTGTATGCAAAGATATTAATTGAAAGGGTGATTAATGAAACTGATGGGAAAATATGGGACGTGCAAGCGGGATTTAGAAGAGGAATGGGATGTACGGATCAGGTCTTTTCTTTACGGTGCATAACTGAAAAATGTTTGGCTAAACACCAAAAAGTTTATTGCGCGTTCGTAGATTTAGAAAAGGCCTATGATCGAGTGGTGAGGAATGAGCTGTGGTCAACGTTATCTACGTATGGGGTGAGCGGTTGTCTGATCCAAGCATTGAAGTCTCTCTATGAGGGTTCTAGTGCCTGTGTCAGAATAAACGGAGCGTACACGGAGTGGTTTCCTGTCGAAAGAGGTGTTCGACAGGGATGTGTTGCGTCACCATGGCTGTTCAACCTTTTCATGGATAAATGTTTGACAGATTTAAAAGAAAGTATGTATGGGTTAAGAATGAATGAATTACTCATCAAATGTTTACTCTACGCTGATGATCAAGTAATACTTGCGTCATCCGCTAACGAGCTACAGGAGATGCTAAATATTATGAATGAAGCTTTGAAAGGGAAAGGAATGAAAGTGAATGTAAACAAAACGAAAGTTATGCTTTTTGAACGAGATGAATCTATGATGAATGGCAATATTTTGATAGATGGGGAACAAGTGGAAGAGGTGAAAGAATTTGTATACTTGGGATCTAAATTTACAAAAGATGGAACATGTGAAAGTGATATCGAAAGGAGAGTGAATGCAGGGAATATGGTAAATGGTGCTCTGCATGCTTTTATGAATAGCCAGATGGTGTCTCAAAGGGCTAGACTGGCAGTGCATGCTGGAGTGTTGGTGCCAACACTTATGTATGGTAGTGAAAGTTGGGTATGGCAGAAGAATCACAAAAGTAAAATAAATGCGGTAGAGATGAGAGCGTTGAGAAGCATGAGTGGATTAAAACTGAGTGACAGAGTAAGAAATAGTGTGATAAGAGAACGTTGTGGTATAAAAGAAGACGTAGTGACTAAAATTGAGAAAGGTATGCTTAGATGGTTTGGGCATGTAGAGAGAATGAATGAAAGGAGACTGACAAAAAGGATTTATGAGTCAAGAGTGAATGCGAAAGTTGGAAGGGGAAGACCAAGGCGAACGTTCCTGGACCAAATCCAGGACATTTTAAATAACGGCCAGGTCAAGAGTACTCTAAACCGACGAACTTGTATGAAAGGTTTAATGAGAATGAAAGAAGCGAAGGAGATATGCAAGGATCGTGGCAAGTGGAAGGATGTTGTCTCTGCCTACCCCTATGGGAATGAGGCGTGATGTTATGTATGTATGTAAATAATTGCCGTAAAAAGTAATACTGGTCAGATCCATTAAATTTTAAATATTGCACACATAAAAATTAAACCACGATCTAAATTATGAATCCATCATTCGTATAACACCGTTCATTGAATATTCAATGAAATTCTTAATTAATTAGAAACGCCGAAGTATCTCCAGCGCCACGAAATTAATTAAAAACTTCTCATGGCGAATGAGACATCGGATTCGAGCATTTCGTTGTACATTCCATGGTATCATGTGCTCTAATTAAATAACTTTAAATGACCTATCCTGGAATTGAATTCCAGGAATTACATCCGCTGACAGTTAATGTAACTGCCATTAAATCCAGGAACTCTAACACTGAAGCGAGTACACGCACCATTGCAACAGTGACTGAAATAATTTATTGTATATAGATTTACCCACCATTTCAGCTACGAGGTTTCCATTATCACCACTACGTTAGAAAAGTCGTTAGCTATTAATTATTTGAGCAAACCACGGCGTTAATGAATTATTCATATTGTTTTCAAGTTAGAATGCATAAAGTGAACTTTACTGGGAGTTTGCTAATAAGAACACAAGGTGTTATGCTTCGGGGATGATTAACGACAACAGAGGGGAAAATGTCAGGTAAGTAGCAGCTTACTATTGGGACTGCCCAATGCTAAGCATAGGTCTCCTCAGTTATCTGACCTGATATAGTCTTGCCAATTTCTACTTAGCATTGTACCAGAAGACAAATTTCAAAATACAATTTCCCGTCGACAAACGAGCCCAGGACCTCCGCTAGCAATTATCAAATAGGCCTTAAAACTAATAGTATTTCAATTGTAGTAGTATATTGATATTTAAACAAAATAATCTGTATTTCCATATAATATAGCTCATGGTAACCAAAGCCATTTATAAAAGCTAAATCTGTTATATCTAAGTAAAAAAAGTAAGTAAGTAGCAACCCATTAACGTTCTACTGCTGGGCACAGGCCTCCTCACTCCAAGAAGCGAGGGTTTTTAGAGCATAGACACACCATGCTGCTCCACTGCGGATTGGCAGGCATAGTACACAACAATTGTCCTCTCTATTCCTTCACTCTCATAATCCGATGTAACGGAAATCCGACACGACCGGAGAGAGATCAGGCGCAGGACCGACGGCTTAACGGGCAAATATTGAGAAAATCTTAATAGAAAACTCAATATTGATTTTTGAATTGGCACGACTCGGGACTCGAACCCAGGACCGCATGTCTGTAGTAGAACATGCTAACCACTAGACCAATGAGGAAGTTTCGTTATATCTATCTGGTTCTGTTATATCTATCTGGTACTTAAAGTAATTAGCAGCCTATTAACGTCCTACCATCACTTTCGTTATAGTGCTTTTTTGAAATTGAATATTGCCTTTATGAATATCCAGATGGTGTCTTAAAAGGCCAGACTGGCCGTGCATGGAGGAAAGTTAGGTATGGCAGAAGAATAAACGCGATAGAGATGAGAGCGTTGAGAATTATGAGTGGATCGAAACTGAGTGACAAAGTAAGAAATAGTGTGATAAGAGAACGTTGTGGTATAAAAGAAGATGTAGGGTCTAATGTTGAGAAAGGTATGCTTGGATGGTTTGGGCATGTAGAGAGAATGAGTGAAAGAAGGAAGGGGAAGAAGGCGAACGTTCCTGAACCAAATCCATGACATTTTAAATAATGGCCAGGCCAAAAGTACTCAAAACCAATGAACCGTATAAGGAAGGCGTAAAAGCGTAAAAGCGAAGGAGATATGCAAGGATCGTGGTAAGTGGAAGAACGTATTCTCTGCCTACTGCCCCTATGGGAATGAGGCGTAATGATATGTATGTATGCTGTTCCAATACGGATTAACAGGCTACACTTTCTATAGAATTGAAACGAAAAATTCACCAAAAAGCACAATGATGGATTGGAATGAGCAATCAAGCGCATACGAATAAATTTTGGTCTGAAAAGATCTTCAACTAGGTTGTTAATCGAGTCTCATTAAATGATTTGCATACGGGTAGATCGCATAAGCACTTTACAGTGAACTGGTACACTCAGTCTTTGAACCGTGGAAAAGCCGCTATGTCTTAGCTACATAGAACTTGGAGAAATAGGTGAAATGAGATTAGCGTCCTCTATGGTAGTGGTGGAGGAAAATGATTCTGATATCGTGAACAGTACATCAGACCAAAACGAAATTTCTGAAGAAACTCAATGTCACAACTAGGCTTTTCAGTATCTGTCTAAATAAAAACTCAACTGTAAAATTTAATAGCAAAAGCAGAAGCAATTGACAACTATTATCCAGACAAAATTGATGATCAGGCGAGGTTGACACGACCCTTGGACATCAGGAAACGATTCAAGGAGTCACGCAAATTGTCATTATTACACAGACAATGATGTGAAGATGATTTTAGGCCACTAAACATACTCATTAATTCATTTAATAAAAATGTATCAATGTAAGTTGTCACTACATTACCAAGGAACTGCTACTATTAAATTAAATTGTTAAGCTCACCTATGAAAGGGAGTGGAGGGCAGTGGAGTTCTGTGAAAGTTTTATTTCGCTGAAGGAGGCACATGAGAGGCACAGGGAGAACGCTGTAGACGCTCCGTTACTTCGGCGCAGGAGTTTGGGAGGTAGGAGTCGTAGGAGGCGGAGGTAGGAGGTTTGCGCTTCTCCTTCCTCCTTCTTAAGTTTCGCAGAGGAATCATGCGGATTGCCAGGGTAGATTGCGTCTAACGATTCTCTGGTGCTCCAGTAAATTAAGCGGAGGGTATCGCTGGGTTTTAGTGGGTATTCTGGTTTACCAGCGAGTCCCACACTGCTGATAAGATTTACTCTGATCAGGCATTTCCCAGCGTTAAAAAAAGCCTGTAAGTTGTATCAAGGGGTCAAGTCATGTGAACAGAGCGCTTTCATACTACATAAATAACAGTTCTTTGAGTTCATAGTCGGATTGTCGGAAACCGGGGCATGCCTGGGGCAGGTCAATGAACTTTTCTACCTGTTGGCTTAGTTCAAGTTTATGCTGTGACTTTGCTACACGAGTTTTATTGTACATTATTTGCTACGACTTTGAAGATTAGATGGTTTGAGCACGAGATAATGAATGAAAGGAGACTGACAAATAGGATTTATGAGTCGAGAGTGAATTGGAAAGTTGGAAGGGGAGGAACCAAGGGGAGATAAACAAGGATCGTGGCAAAATGGCAAGTGTCGTGATGCTATGTATGTATTGAAGACTTTGTTGTTGATAGTGTAATAGTTTATCTAGTTAAGATCGTATTCTCCCTTCCAGACAGAGAAAACTGAGTATTTCTTAATCTGTGGGAGGCTTCAGTGGTGGCTAGTTGTATTCTTGCATGATTGTTAGACTTTAAATTATTAGTTACATTGATAACGCTAAAATGTTGTGAATATTAAGCAATATAGCAACTTTTAAGGGTAGAACAATCGAGTGGAGAAATAATACTTAATTGTATAGATTTAAATAGTGAAGCGAAAAAAACTTGTTTGTTAACATAAGGCGGGGTTTTAGTTTTAAGTAAGTATAAAGCATAGGGACTTATGGTTTTCCGTCGACATAGTCATTATGGGATCCATAATTTAATTTCTTATACTGTGGGCGTTGGTGGGTAATGTTGGTGCAATCAAACACTTTATTAATTAACTCAGATTATAATGTTCCCGATATCAATTTACACAAACTCATTAATAATAATAGGTAGGAACGCGACAGTTTCAAAAGTGGACCGCACCGGCGGGCCGTCACCCGAGAACTGGGGAGACGCGCGCCGGATTGTCACTTATTGACTCGGCCCCGCCAATAGACAGATGGTGCCAGCATTCCACAGACTATAGCATTCCGACATATATACATGTATTTTGGGCACAAGTTTATGAAAAGAAAACGTAGAAGACATCTTACAAGGTTCAGGACTCAATTTTTCCAATAAGAAACCACAAGCATTATAGAATATATTTTACGACTCTGGATTCTATTGTCTCAAGAAGAGTCTATGGGTATAAGTTTTTGTCAAGATATCATAGAAGACATATTAGAAGACTCAGGCTTGCATTATTTCATTAAAAGTCCTTAAACACTAGTTTTAGGGGAGTTTATAGAAAACTTCTTAGAAGATTCATGACTCAAGAATCCATATATCGTCGCTTCAACCGATGGACGTCCACTGCTGGACATAGGTCTCACGAAATGATGCCACAAGGCCCGATCATACGCCGCCTGGATCCAGCGCTCTCCACTTTCTCCGCGGCAGTAATATCCTATGCCTAACCCTAATGCTCTCAAAAACTTCTTTTAACCCACTTTTATGCCGATAAATGGCGGTATATCCATTTCTCGCTGACCTAAATGTCACAGACCGATAACGGGCAGCAGCGTTATCGGTGAGAAAGAGTCAGCAACCCGCCTGCCAAGCGTGGTGATTACTGGCAAACCCACAAATGATGACGACAAGGCAGCAACTGCCCCATATATACATAGATTTTAAGACGAATCTTAGAGGGCTGATGATTTGATTATTCAAATCAAATCAAATCAAAATATCCTTATTCAAGTAGTCTTATTACAGCACTTTTGAATCGTCAAATTTTTTTTTTCTTTTCTTTTCCACACTCTAATTCTAATGTACGTCTGATGATGATACTCCAGAACGACTTAAAATCTAAAGTTACGAGGGTTCCTTCGCGCCCTGATCCGAGAAGAGCCCACAACAAACTCAGTCGGGTATTCTGTTTTTTTTTTTTTCATCATCATTACAATATCATGTTAGTTTAATATATTTCAATTCAAATTAGAGCAGTTCGTTCACTCCCACGCGTTTTTATCGTCTAAGTACTCTTGCAACTTATAATACGATTTTTCTATCAACTTTCTTTTAACAAAGACTTTGAATTTATTAATTGACATTTCTAAAACGTCTTGTGGGAGTTTATTATAGAAACGTATACAGTTACCCTTAAATGAGTTGTTAATTTTATGCAGCCTACTAGAATTTACAACAAGTTTGTTTTTGTTTCGTAAGTTATATGATATACATTCACTCCTTTTATTTTCATAGAAATCCGCTAGTATATTTATTATTTCATGATTTCCTCTTTGCGATGTTATAAAAACAATATTAATCCTTAATTTAAAGGCTCTGGGGGTTCAAGAGAACTCTGTAAATAAAAGTTTTAATTGAATACTTGCGTTACTTCACCTCGGTTTATTTCATTATTTATCTGCATAACAGTGGGCTCTCTCATCTCGAATGATTAAAATTACACAAACTTTTTCATTTAAATGTTTATCCTACGTTCCTTCAGTAGTGCATTAAAACTTTTTTATGTTTGTAGCTGCGGTTTTTATATTCATTCTTGCATATTATAAAAGTAAGTCGTTCGCGATAAAATCATAATCTATTAATTGTATTTTCGTGCGAATTTTTGTTATAAGATAGAGGTATTCTTGAGGAATGTTTATGTATATAAGTTTTGTGTTAATTGGCTTTAAGCCACCTGGTAGATTTCATCGAAAATACTACCTAAGCTATAAAGGATATAACAATATAATGTATGGCAGAATAGCTCCTCTTTTATAGATCTACAAAAAAGTCTAGGATGACATAAATCTATCTCTTAAGGATAACTCAGTAATCATCTTTTAAATCATGGATTAAAGAAAGTTATATAGACGGATACAATATTAATTTATGTCAATTTAAATACGGTATTGTTCTCGTGTTCAAGTATAAATTGTAATGTAAATGTATTACTAAAAAAGAGTTGCTGACCTACGCAAATTCATTTTCGTTACGTAAGAGAGAGGGTTAAAGAGAGAAGATTAACATAAAAGATGTTATAGTGAGTTAACCTTCTTCTGTGACACTGTCATCTTCCAAAAAGAGGCATTAGAGAGGGAAAGGGAGATAGCGTTGCCAGAATCCGCAGTATTACCCGCTTACTTCCATTTCATGACTCAGATTCATTTGGAGTACCAAAGCAGAATGCGTCAGCGAACATCTGCATAGGAATGAAGAGGGTTATACTAGATATCTAGATTCTGGTGTAGCCAACGACTTCCAGACTCTCAGATGGAGGTTAACTCCAGCCAACGTGCGCAAAAGTATTTCCCAGCAAAAAAATTCAACCTTATTGCTGCCACACTGCTGTTTACAAAAATTTTCAAATGTTAGAAAATGTTAAATGTTTTGAGTACTCCTATCAGCTCGCAGTTTAATAGCAATTTTTTTTTGAAATTCACTAACACTACCTAACTTGACGAGGTGCCTGAAGTCTTCGAACAGTGCGTGTTGTCATTGATCAAATACGGATCGAAAACGTGGTCGCTGACTATGGGCCTCATTCGAAAGCTCAGAGTCACTCAGCGTGCGATGGAAAAGGCTATGCTCGGAGTTTCTCTACTACAGAAGTCACAGACATAGCTCTACGAATCGCGAACCTGAAGTGGCAATGGGTGGGGCACATAGTCCGACGGACCGATGGACGTTGGGGCCCGATGGTGCTGGAATAGCGACCCAGTGTAGGGAGACCCCCCACAAGGTGGACCAACAATAAAAGGAGGATCGCCGATAGCCCCTGGAGCCAGGCGGCGCAAGATTGGGCATTGTGGGCATCATTCGTGAGATCTATGTCCAGCAGTAGACGTCCATCGGTTGAAGCGACGACAATAACGACGACTTAACTTGAAAACATTTTGTAACATTTTGATCAAATGTTTGTTTAAAAATGTTTACTAATGTTTATAAACATTTTAAAATAGCAGTGTGGCATCACTAATAATAGACATATGCTGTTGTGGATTTATTTTTAGAACTGTTAAAGGGAAATAATTCTGTCATATATGAGAGAGAGAGAGAGAGAGAAAACACTTTTATTGTACACCACAAGAAAAATACATAGAGAAAACACGAAAATACAAAACAAGTAGTACAATAAGGCGGCCTTATCGCTATATAGCGATTTCTTCCTTCTTCTTCTTCTTCTTGTTATATGATCGCATTCCTACACATCGGAAGCTCTCAAAAGGAAGATTTGACCTCAATTTTGTACAATTTTTCATTGGAAGCCCGTTCCTATTGGTCTCAGATAGCTTTCTTGATAAATGGACTATCTAACAATAACACAATTTTTGAAATCGGTTCAGAAGTTTATGAGATAATCCCGTTCAAACAAACAATCCCTTTAGCTTTATAACATTAGTATAGATGATTATAATGTTACATAATTACATAGCGAAATATACGTGTTTCAAAAACAAATTGAATTCAAAGCGAGTTTCTTATCTGAAATAAAAATCTGTAATTTCCAACTCCTTCGCTAGTTCGTTGTGCTGAGCTCGGTGCAATAAGACAAACAATACCTGCCCAGCGGTGGGGGTGGGGGGCATACATAAAACGCTTCGCAGTTCTCGATAACGCTGAACATAATGGGCTCTATAAAATTTCACAGTCTCATCCAGTGGTTTTCAATTAAAACTTAAGCTGCTATCTTCGATAGCTAAGGCGACCACGAGATTTAAAGTTTATCAATGATTTCCATAAATAGAATTCGCTGTCTGTTCACTAAGATCTTTTAAACCAAGCACTCCAGGTTAGATGCAATATTTGTGCTGCAGAAAAGGGCCGTTCGTGCGATTTACAATATGGGTCCAAGAGAGTCGCTAAGAAACAAATTCAAGGCAGTTAACATAATGACAGTTCACTGCGTATACATATTAGAAAACTTGTTGTACGTACACAAAAACATTGACTCTTTTAATAAAAAGAGTGAATGTATATCATATAACTTACGAAACAAAAACAAACTTGTTGTAAATTCTAGTAGGCTGCATAAAATTAACAACTCATTTAAGGGTAACTGTATACGTTTCTATAATAAACTCCCACAAGACGTTTTAGAAATGTCAATTAATAAATTCAAAGTCTTTGTTAAAAGAAAGTTGATAGAAAAATCGTATTATAAGTTGCAAGAGTACTTAGACGATAGAAACGCGTGGGAGTGAACGAACTGCTCTAATTTGAATTGAAATATATTAAACTAATATGATATTGTAATGATGATGATAAAAAAAAAACAAAATACCCGACTGAGTTTGTTGTGGGCTCTTCTCGGATCAGGGCGCGAAGGAACCCTCGTAACTTTAGATTTTAAGTCGTTCTGGAGTATCATCATCAGACGTACATTAGAATTAGTGTGGAAAAGAAAAGAAAAAAACAAATATTTGACGATTCAAAAGTGCTGTAATATGCCTACTTTAATAAAGATATTTTGATTTGATTTGATTTGATTTTAGGTTTTATGGACGGTATGGGATCTACTCCGTTTGGGAGTATAAAGTGAAATCAAAATATTCTTTATTCAAGTAGGCTCAAAAAGCACTTTTGAATCGTCAGTAGTCTGTCTATTGGTAATGCATCTACCACCGATTCGCAAAGTTCAATCCGCTGAGATGAAACCTGTGTATTGTTGTGTGTTGTGTGTATTGTTTCTGTGTTCAACTGGAATTTATATCGCTTAAATAATCTTCAACTATATGCCTTTTTAAATATGACGTTTTTGATATATTTCTTAAAGTTATGTGGAGCCAAATCTAAAACTGATTGAGGTATCTTATTAAAAATGCGTATTCTCAACCGGACAAATGATTTCTGAACCTTCTTCAAGTCATAATTGCAAGTTTGTTTATATTTCTTGTATTAAAATTGTGTATGACGGAGTGCAAGAGTCTGTGGACCGCTGGCGCCATCTTTGTGTCGGCGTGAGGGCAGAGTCAATAAGTGGCAGTCCGGCCCGTCTCTCGGCAGTTCTCGAGTGGCGGTCGGCCGGAGTGGTCGACTATTGAAACTGCCGCGTTCCTAGCTATTATTGTTAATGAGTTTGTGTAAATTGATATCGGGAACATTAAGTGATTGAACATTATAATCTTTAATTAACAAAGTGTTTGATTGCACCAACATTACCCACGAACGCCCAGAGAATAAGAAATTAAATAATGGATCCCATTAATGACGATGTCTGCGGAGAACCCTACGCCACTGTGCTTTATGCTTCTCCGGTTCTCTCTTATTCTCCGTCATGTATGTAACATTTTTTGCTGTATAAATGAATATTATCACGGATATATAAGATATTATTAAATATATATTGCGACGGTACTGTGAGAGTTGATGTCTTTAAATAATCTCTTAGAGAAGCACGAGATCCTAATTGATATATGACCCGTATTGGCGAATGTGTCGATGCAAACTCTAGGAGACTTTTGTACTGCTTTCCTACCCGGCACGTACATTCTGCCGTATCGAGCGGGAGATAAGATGATTAATCAATCAGAATCAGTCACCGTCAGCGACGTGCTGGGTTTGATACTCTCGTTCACAGTTTTCAGGTATAGACATCATATTTGACGATTCAAAAGTGCTGTAATAGGCTTACTTGAATAAAGATATTTTGATTTGATTTGATAGAGTTATTCAAGAGATTGGTTTATATGTATAATACATACATTGTTCTCGCCGTCGCTTGGCTATCAAAAGATGCCGCCCTAAAGGCTGGGGCCCATTGCAGCTATAGGGCCAGCTGTCAGCCAAATCGTCGGCGCGGAGGGGATGAATCTCGGAGAGATTCGAGAGGTGCCGAACGGCTAGTAGGGAACTCTCACCTACCTCGAGTCCAGGCGCCCCTCTCCTCGAAGGCCTCGACTCCGGCAGGTGTCTGTTCACGTGAATGTGTGTACTGTAAAGTGTAGTTGTGGGATGTACAGAGTATGTAACCTGCCAAAGCGTCGCGGATGTCCTTGATCGGCGACGCTGGTTTACTCTTCCGTTCCCTGGCTCCAATGGAGGGAAGTCTATTGCGCCCAACGCGTCGAGGATATCATCTATTCCCCCGAACCAAAAGACGCGTGGGATCCCGCACTTCCTTCCGCACAAAAACTCAAAAATCTCGCGACGGCCCTAGACCGCGGCCGTCCTCGGAGCGCTTCCGAGTTGAACCCTTTTTCCAAACCCAAAGGATTCTTACCCACCGATAAGAGATCTCGACAGACTATATCGCGCCATGCCCACAGAGCAACTATAACATCGTGCGCGAACATACATATTATAGCAAACTAAGCAGAGATTTTCCATCTTCAGAAGTAACATCGTGGATGATGGATAGTTTTAATTTTTGAAGTGATACAAGTTGATACTTTTAAGGCACAAACCTTCTAAGAAGTATGTACCTCCTAGGGTAACTAGTCACGGCCGTAAACCTCCGATCAGTCCAGACTCAAATAAATTAGAAATTATTACTTTACCTACAGGTAGGTAAAGGTACAAGGGTTCCTTCGCCCCCCTGTTCTAAAAAAATAAACATAAATTCAATACTGATTATTATAGGAAGCTTTTAGAACACGACCTCGCTGGTGCTGTGGTGCATATACTCGCTTTGCCAGCAAAGGTCCCGAGTTTGATCCCCGATAGGATTTAGGACATTGCATTTTCTAATTTGCAAGAATCTCGACTGGTTCTCTATCAGCCGTCGCCAAACAAATTCCGGTACGATGCTTTGTAGAAACCATAAGGAATATATCACGCAAATAGCGCTTTTTAATAATTACGATTAAGATATTACAGAATGGCGTAGAGTCAAATGTTACGAACGCTTCTTCGTGTCCTATTCTGTGAAGAACCCACAACAAACTTAGTTGTTGTACAGTCAGCTAGTTGTTAATTGAAAGATCATTGACTAAGTGACAACTCTAGGGCTATCTTCGTCTTAGCTGTAATTTTAACTCCTGCCTAGAGTAAGGTAATAAATTTGCAAATCCGACCACACTTAGAGTATTGCTCTCACCTATGGGCTGGAGCTCCCCAATACCAACTCCTTCCATTTGACCGGATGCAGAAGTGGGCAATTCAAATTGTAGACGACGTAAGTTCTCTATGCGTGTTCTACCGTATCTATCACGGGGAATGTTCTGAGGAGCTCTTTAACGTCACCACCACCGTCACGGTTTTACGATCGGGCTACTCGACGGACAGATAAATTTCATCCATATAACCTGGATGCCTAACCTTCAACCACACTTAGATACCGTCGATCTTTTTTCCTACGGACGTGAAAAATGTGGAACGAGCTCCCGCCAACGGTGTTCCCGCAAGGCTATGATGCAAATGTATTTAAGAAGGCGAATCTACTCCCACTTATTAGGCCGGCAACACATCAGTAGTACCTATGGTGCTGCAGGTGTCTATGGGCGGCGGTGATCACTTAACATCAGGTGACCCGCCAGCTCGTTTGTCTGCCATAACTATATAAAAAAAAGGTAAGAGTAAGTAGCAGCCCATTAGCGTCTCAATGCTAAGCACAGGCCTTTTCACGAATGTGAAAAGCCTCTCTCCTATTGCCTCTGAAAAACCTCTCCCCTAATTAGGTTTTTAGAAGACTCACCACGCTGCTCCACTGCGGATTGGTAGGTATAGTACACAAGGGCACTATCTATTTTTTCACTCTCTTAATGCGATGTGACGGGAAGCCAACACGATGAGAGAGATCTGGAGCAAGTCCGGCGGCTTAACGTGCTCTCCAAGAAACGGGGATGGAGCTCACCAGCAACTTCGGATAAATATTGAGAAAATCCTAATAGAAAACTCAATATTCTTTGAATTGGTCCGATCCGGAACTCGAACCCAAGACCTCATGTCTGTACTCGAACATGCTAACCAATAGACCAATAAGGCCTAGGAATATCCTTCAAAAGACCTAAACGACATTATTATTGTCACCCTACAACTAACTAGGGATTTCATGCCACAGTTAGCACTAACTTATTCCATGTAATTTACTCACATAACTTAAGCGAGCTTAATCATAACATTGCGTAATAATTAACACGTATTGAGCATTAATTAACAATAGATGCTGATAATTAATATCATTAACAACCTTACCAGATTAATATTAGCTGTAGCCTGGTTAAAATTAAGGGTATACAGTGATGAGCTGAGTAAGTGACACTCACGTAGTTCCTAATTCCGTGGGAAAAAGCTGAGATAAATTTTCAGTGAGTAGTCTTTTTTATATTTTAATAGCTGATCCGGGAAACTTCGTACTGCTTCAGAATCAATGGATAAGAAAGACAATAGCAGAATGTTTCAACTTTAGTTCGAAATGTGGTCAAACTTAAATATTAAAGATCAGAAATTATTGATTCTCAATGTCAAATGTGAAAAAGAAGTGAAAAAAGGGTATACTTTTTGTGAGCCCCTTCGTAAGTTCACTCTTGCGAAGACTTGCCGGTTCAGGATAAATGAAAATGCCACCTGATTCTTCACTTCTACGCTCCGCCGTCTATTTGTCACCAGACGAGTATTTAAGTACGAACTGTTGTTTCAGCAGGAATATTGTTTACCGAAATTGGCTATCTATTGTACGATATGACAAACGTGCACTATTGTGACAAGCAAACGACGGTGGTTGTTAATTTATTGGATAAAAAGTACAGCCTATGATTGGAGTTTTATTCCTCACCAATCACAGGGATTACATTTATTACACAAACAACTTTATTCTCGGAAATGACAAATATGTATATATGCTATAGTTATATCTGTATACTAAGTTATAAATATCTAAAGAGACTCTAAGTTGAAACAAAATATACTATACAAAAACGAACGATGCTTAACAATATTATTTACGTTGTATTATTTATAAATTAAAGGGAAACGTCGCGAACACTTTTAAATTCAATTTGATTTCTAAAGGATAGGATGAACATGGAATATTTGACGAATAGGATTAGTTTCTAAGGGAAAGCGAAATTGTTGTTTTTACTGTTTTATTGAACAATAATTTCATATATACTCACCTTTTAAACATTCCCTTAACTTTCACAAATGATTACCAAAATCAGTTCTTGAGTTATTGGAACTTGTGAAAGTGACATTGAAAGTAGAGTGAATGCAGGGAATAAGGTAAATGGTGCTCTGGATGCCTTTATCAATAGCCAAAGAGTGTTCCATAGGACCAAACTGGCTGTGCAAGTGAAACTTGGGTATGGCAGAAGAAGCATAAAAGCAAAATAAGAGCGTTGAGAAGTACGAGTGGATTGAAACTGAGTGACTAACTAAGGAATAGTATGATAAGAGTATAAAAGAAGATGTAGGGACTAAAATTCTTATGGTAGGCTATGCTTAAGCGTCAAAGCGAACGCTCCTGGACCAAATCTAAGACATTTTAAAAAGGGATCAGGTCAAGCGAAAAATATATAATAATAATAATAATAATAATAAATCTTTATTTCAGACCATAAGTCCATACAATATGTTAATTTTTCTTAAACCTACGTTAGTACAGTGTGTTAGTAACAGTAAACTTAAACTAGGTTAGTACTTAAAAAGAAAATTTTCCTTAAACTACACTTAACCTACACAGAGCCCACACGCCTTCCCCTCGTGCTTGTGTGTGCATCGTTCCAGGACCCCCAGAAGGGGCCATCCATCCTGTTCGCCAACACGCTGAGGAGGGTGTTGCTGCTACTGGCAATTCGGTTCATCAAGGACGCGGTCCGTTTGCGTATGATCGCATAGAAGTCATCTACACGCGCATCCGCAAACATCCCCGATGCACTGCAACTTCGCGGC
>JACTOM010000844.1:1207995-1229674 GCA_015832385.1 Elymnias hypermnestra | reverse complement strand
AATTCGCCTTATACGCTCGAACGGAGCACTGAACAAGTGAACAAGAACATAAGCGTGAATTCAGAAGAACAAGAAAATACAGTCCACGTGATCCTGGAGGAATTTGTTTGTATTGAATCCCTCCCCAACACAACTTATAATACGATTTTTCTATCAACTTTCTTTTAACAAAGACTAAATATGATAAACTTATATAATAATAACATTTATTTGTCAAATGTGGTCAGTTGTAGATGTTACAATATACAATATAAGTGTCTATCACATTTTACCGTTTCCGGTGTACAAATTTTGTTCCTTTTTTATTGTCTAGTTTTAGCAATATTACAAATCAAATTATATTATAGATAGTTAGGTTGTAAAATATGTAAAATAAAGTCAATCAATAATAAAGTTATACAAAAAATTTCCTAACGTAAAAATTATGTCATTTTTAAGTAGATCTCTCTCTTCACACAAAATATTAATTAAAAAAATCAGACTGATTCAAACATTAGTACCATTGAAATATTCCTCAACTTTACACTTACGTATCAATATCCCCTTATGCATATGATATTGTAATGTTGATGCTAAAGACTGTAGTTATGTATTTAAAAGTGAATAAAAGTGCCGACATTAATTAAACCATATTATTCGTACCTCTGGATTAATCCTAATGTTATTGAACATTTCATTAAAGGCCGTTTCAACACTTGTAAAATACTATTTAAATTAATAAAATCGGATAATCTATTTAAAAGATTTAACAAATTTAAAAATCTAAGGAAAATAAATTTGTTTTATTTTTCATTTGCTTTGGCGGAAATCTAGGCGTAAAGGTCGAGTTTTTTTTGATATTCTTTATGTTATGGTTAAGTTTTGTACATTTTTTTACGAAGGATGAAACATTTGTCAGCTATTAAAAAATAATTTATTTTTATAACAGTTATAGTAAAATACCTGTAGATCGTTATGTCGTCGCTTCAACCGATAGACGTCCACTGCTGGACATAAGTTTCGCGAAATAATGCCCACAGGGCCCGATTTTACGCAGCCTGGTTCCAGCGGCTACCGGCGACCCTTTTTATATCGTCGGTCCTGAGAATCCGGCAGGAAACCGAATAGGGCTTTACTCTTTTCTATCCATGTTATATTTAATATAGAAATACAATTGCATCATCAATATCCATTTACATTAAATATAAAAAGAAATAACACTGAATTATCAATAAAACATATTAATAAGAGAAAAGTTTTAGTTTAAAGAAATACACTTAACTTAGTATTGCAGAGTAGCCCGATTTACCAACACAAATAACTTAAAACACAATAAATGGTAGCTGACTTTTATTAAAACTAAGAACTGAATAATTTCTTCGATACATAGGCTTTTACAAATGAGGCAATTATGTCTAAATACCAAAAGAGTGGGCCAAATACATTTGTTAATTACCTTATTTATTAAGAAACATTTAAGAAAATTAGATACATCTAAAGGCCCAGGTTCTGATAATATTCCACCACTCTTTATAGTTCGATGCGCTAAAGTTCTCGCGGAACCACTGAGTATACTTTTTAATAGATCTTTCAATGAAAGTTCAATACCTGGAATTTGGAAAGAAGCGCCCATAGTTCCTATTCATAAAAACGGCTTAAAACCAAAAATTGAAAATTACTGACCAATTTCTGTCTTAAATACTTTAAGTAAATTACAAGAAAAAATTGTTTACACTCACATTTACCCTTACATAAGTAAGGTCATTCCAGAAGAACAACACGGTTTTTTCAAACGTCGTTCTACTTTAACAAACCTAGCAATTTATACGTCACGTCAGGTATATTAAAGCATATGGGCAACCGAACGCAAGTTGATGTAATCTACACGGACTTTCAAAAGGCCTTTGACCGTGTAGATCACAGCATACTTCTTCAAAAACTATTAGCTGTAGGCGTTTCAGGTGATTTATACCGTTGGTTTGAGTCATACATACTAAATAGATCACAAGCAGTTATTGTTGGTAGCAGTAAATCTAACTTCATTAACATAACATCGGGCGTTCCACAGGGCTCGTTGTTAGGCCCTTTACTCTATTCAGTGTACATTCACGACATAGGCAAGAGCATAAAACACGGGAAATTCCTTCTTTATGCTGATGACACAAAAATATATAAAAATATTTCGAATACTGCTGACTGTTCTTTACTTCAAGCTGACCTGAACAGCTTGACGCAATACTATAAAGACAACCATATCACAGTAAATACAAAGAAATGCATACATATCACTTTCACACGAAACACTAATGACATTAAATCAAGGTACTATATCGATAATAACATAATCAACAAAGTTGTCACAGTAAAAGACCTGGGACTAACTCTAGACAGTAAGTTGACATTTTCTGAACACTTCCAAACAATCGCAAACTCAGCTTATAAAAATCTTGGCTTTATCATTAGAACATCAAAATCATTTCACGACAAAAATACCATTAAATTACTGTATTTCTCATATGTTAGAAGTGTACTGGAGTATTGTTCTCCCATCTGGAATCCACAACACGTAACATACTCTTTTATGCTAGAAAAAATCCAACGGAAGTTCATGCATTATCTCGATTTTCGCACAAAAAACACGTACACAGATTACACAACATCTTGCAAAAAGCACAACATTCCAGCACTAACAGACCGTAGAACAATCGCCGATATGATGTTATTGTATGACACATGCACTGGAATTCTACAATGTCCTGATCTGACGTCAGAAATTTTACAGTTATCTAGTTATCTGTTCCTCAACGACGTATACGCCACACGAAGCCTATTTCACGTTCCAAGTAGCCGTAATTCGTAAAGTAGTAATTCGGTCGCTTGTCGGTTACCACTAACCTATAACAATCGATTTGAAGACGTCGATCCTTTTTGTACATCTAGAATCACTTTTAAAAACTTAATTTAAAAAAAACACATTATAACCCAACACAACATACGCACCTACACAAACACAACACTGCACATCACTTAGTTCTTTTCCACTTAGTCTAAGTTAAGTGTAAATAAAGTAAATCCGATTTGGCTTAAGTAATAATAAACTTGTAGTGTATGTTTTTACCAAAGATGAAGCTGTGGATTTAGTAAATAAATAAATAAACTACCATTCCCTGTTAGTTTTTAATTGTTACAATTGATATAATTTAAATAATTCTAATCATTTATGAAACATTACAACGATTCTATAGCAAATTGGCATCAATTTCAATGTTTAGAAATTCACCAATGGGAAGGCCTTTGTTGACGAACCGTATCATTTATTTAAAATATATTATACATTATTTTATGTTACATATACTATTACGTGCATAAATAACGGATCGCTTTAAAAATATCTGGCTTGGACAAGGCTAGCCTGGGACAGACAAGGGTGGAAAAGGATGGAGGAGGCCTTTGCTCAAAAATGGGCGTTCCAATATTGACTCGTCTTAAATGAAGAAGCATACCATTGACATCGACATATAATAATGTAATTAAACAGACATTACATAAATCTTAATTTGAATATTATATTAAAAGTAACTGCAATGACATATGTACACGAAAATTTAATTGGAAAATAAAGGCTTTATTATTATTATTATTATAATTTAAAAATATAGAGATTAGGGACCAAAGTATGATCAAAGTGGGGAAAATAAGGCACTTAAATATAGGACGTCTTAAACGTTTTATTTGTTTGAAACCTCCAGGCGCGTTTTACTTTGGCTATTGGTTTTAGGTCTTCACAAACTCCATTAAAGATTTGTGATATAAAGCTTTGATAGTTTCTTAAGCTTATTACATTTTTAAAATTGATTCTTTTTTCCTTCAAAGATAGGTTTTAATTTCTGCTTGCATTTACTGTTTGTAAAATAATTTGATTTTGCGTCGATTGCCCTATGAGTCGGATGACGCTAAAGTGGCTCTTGGGACTTAAATATTCACGAAAGACTACCAAATGTTATGATATTTATGTTTGCTAATAGTTAAACTATACAATGTTATGTTTTGTTTATTAAATTAAGACTCTGGTGTAGCGTCATGTTGCGCTAAACTTTGAGACAGTGAAAAAAAATTCCGTCTTGTATTTATAGGCTCATATCTTAAAAATTAAAACTTACCTCAAGGGTTTTCATAGTTATTCACATCACTTTATAATCAAAGACACAAATAATCACTAATAAACACTCACAGTTAAAATAATACCACAAAAAAATTTAACGACCTTCGACGCGACCCACGCCCCGTTAGTAACGGTCACTTTGTAACTGTTTTTTTTCCTGTTTTTTCTTTTGTTTGGTGTTATCTATATGTCTGTATCTCGAGAAACGAAATAGATAATACACATTATGACTTAAAAAGAAAGAGATGCTTATATGTCTGATTGCACTAGTTAAGACAGAACTATCGTATCACGTCAACTAGTACTTGTCACGGGCATTCTACTGCAAAACTTTATAACAGCCTGAAAATAAGATATGCAATCAAAAACGCAATAAATCTACGAAATTTGATAGAATATTTTAAATAAATTAACGTAAAAAGCCCTTTTTATCTTCGTCATTACAATATGATTTCTATTTATTATAATTAAGTTGAGAAACTCATCCATTTCGAGTCCAGTTCTATATATCAAAAGTTGTATTGTTGTATCAACTTTTGACTGAGTCTTTGCGGTGTCTTCTCTAGTTTTTTTAATTATTTATTTGCAAACAAACAGCGTCCATTTTTACGTTTCATTATACGCTTAAAATAAGGCTATGAAAGATTTACATAAATAAAAATAATATAGTAAAGCTTACTTAAATAATGATGCAAACAATTTTGTGTGTAACTGTGTGTGTGAGAGAGAGAGAGAGAGAGAGAGTGTATATATTATAAATAAATATTTTGATACCCCCAATGAAAAACTTTCCTTTTTTTAAATCTATGAGATATTAAAAGGTAACTTTTAATTCTTTTTCATATTGCGATTTTGCTAAATGAGAGAAGTCTTATTTTAAATATTTGCATAATTTTGAAATGCATTAAACACGGACAACTTTTTAATTCAAATAATGGGCTTTAAAAGCTCCCCACGTGTAAAGATATGTTGATTTCATTACAAGAAAACGAAGCTAAGAATATAAATATCTTGTGTCTGATAAAAAATAGTATAAAATAAAATCTGCGACTGACACAACGAGATAAATATAAAAAAACGTGATCCTGAAATATTGTATTTGAGCTGTCACAACAGTTTCTCGTATTTACTTCTAAAAATAAGAAGGCACCTAAAGCTATTAACATGACAGCCTTCCCTTCAGCTATTTCTACGAGAAATACAATATTTAAATTTGTATCTCAAAGCATTTTGTAGTGAGTTCCCGATCCCGTGGGAATATGACTTAAACTGTTCTTATTGAGCGTCTACATCGCGAGGTAAATACGTATACCTACTTTCGAGTCAATCAGACAAGTAACTTCTAAAATATCACAGTAAGTGAAAGCTTTTCACATATATATCCTGATCTAAAGGCAGTATTGGGAAATCCCATTCTTATTAAGCGTCTACATCGTAAAAGTACCACAAATGCCGACTTTAAAATCAATCAGGCAAATAGTTTCGAAGATGTTACAATAAGTGACAGTTTTATGCATTTAATGGGGATACCATTCGAAAGGATTTATGGAAACTTCTTCGTGGTGAACGTCTACGTTACGACAGGAGTAACTATGACAAATTTTAAGTCAGCTTGATTTATAATTTTACTCCTTTCTCATTTATCACGAAATGTGCGAGGTAATAAGTCTAATGGACTTGAAATTTGGCATAGTTACTCGTATAACAACGTAGACGCTTACACAGAGCGTGTTATTAATATTACCGCTTGACTGTTATTTTTCTTCAAGATAAGTGGTGATACTTAGGCTTTCTCGTATTAACTGTAGCAGAAGGTAAAGCTTTTTCTTGGTGGCATAGTTTCCTTGCTTGTAGGGTGGTAACTACCCAGGGAAGCCTCCCAGCAGTCCAGATTTCACAAATTAGAAGACACAATAATATTTAACCACGAAATACCATCAATAGTGCCCTAAAAGCCTATTTACATACATACATACATAACATCACGCCTCATTCCCATAGAGGTACGCAGAGACACCATCCTTCCACTTGCCACGATCCTTGCATATCTCCTTCGCTTCTTTTATTCTCATTAAACCTTCATACAAGTTCGTCGGTTTAGAGTACTCTTGACCTGACCCTTAATTGATATGTCCTGGATTTGGTCCAGGAACGTTCGCCTTGGTCTTCCCCTTCCAACTTTCGCATTCACTCTTGACTCATAAATCCTTTTTGTCAGTCTCCTTACCTTTACCTTTCTCAATTTTAGTCACTACGTCTTCTTTTACACCACAACGTTCTCTTATCACACTATTTCTTACTCTGTCACTCAGTTTTAATCCACTAATGCTTCTCAACGCTCTATTTGATTAAAATTTTTAAACATTTGAGTTATTGGGTGTAGAATTAAAAGGCTTTTAATGTTTCTGAAATATCGTAAAGAGTGTTAGCCCATTAGTGTACGTAAGACTTCACGTAATGAGTGCTTCATTAGTGAGAGTGGTCTTTTAACTACATTTTATATGTTATGAGGAAACCCCTTTCCTTTTATAAAAGCTAAGACGTAACCTCAAGTAAAGGAAAAACCATTGACTTTAAAAAAACAGGGAAAACCGTTAAATGTCGCCTTGTATTTGGTCCTTAATTTACAATCAATGGAAGTAAAATCGCTGCTTTTTTCTTATCAAAAACGTTTGCGATTTAATTAAAGTTATCTAAGTTGTAACACGTGAGTTTATTGTCTTTCGTCACGACGCGCAGACTTCTGGTGAAAGGCGATAGCTGCCGATGAGAGGCGCAGGCATTTTGACGAAGAAAGAAGAGGGGCAGTGGGGAGTTTAAAAAGGATACGAAGCCAGATAGGGTGCTTGTCTATTGTTATCTGCTAAAGTGTAATACTGTGATAGTAAAATACAAATTAATAGTAACTCTGAGTGTTTAAATTGTCTTCGTTTGTAATAAAGTATTTTGTCTGTAGTAAAACCATATTTGCTTGAAACAGAAAATATGTATTACATTTCAATGTATCGTAATGTCTACTCAGTATTAAGGAATTTAATACCTTGTCTTATTACGATCGGCTTATATAGAAACAGTGGTCTTCTTCTGATATACAAAACTTTATTGTAGTTGTAATCATTTATAGTTCATTATTATATATCAATTGGGATCTCGCGTTTCCTTAAGAGAAAAATTCAAAGAAATATCAATTCTCACAGTACCGTCGCAATATATACTAAATAACATTTTATATATCCATGATAATATTCATTTATACAGAAAAAGGAGCGAAACACACAATTTTAATACAAGAAATAAAATCAAACTTATAATGCCACATTTTAGAGTGAAAAAGCTTCTGAAATCATATATTGGGTTGAGCATACGCATTTTTAATAAGATACCCGAGTCGCTTCTGAGTTTGCAGCGACGTAGTTTTAAGAAATATGTTAAAAACTTCCTAATAAGCTAAAGTAAATTAAAGCACAGCCCATGTACGCAAATTTTTTGTTATTGTCTCCTTATTTCATTATTTATTCCATTACATAGCTTTAGATTTTTCTTTTTTATTGTTTACTTTTAAAATGTTTTACTGTTATTGGCAGCATACGTATTTAGGTGCGAACTGAAAAGCAGCTTCGAGCTGAGTTTTTCGCCTTTTCGCAGAAATGTTATAAATATTATATAATAAGTTTTTGTCCTACAACACATTGTTTATTTTTTTGCGAATAAAGATCTTTATTATTATTATTATTATTACAAAAAACATATTATAATATCGAAGATTATTTAAATGACAAAGATGTTTGGACTTGACTTCCAGTTGCATGTGAAAGCTAAGCTATCCACGTTGCAACCTTCAAAAACTATCGTTAAAAGAGTAACCATCGAGTTTCTTACCGGTTTCTTCTCAGTTATTTACCAACTGACAGACTACTGACGATTCAAAAGTGCTTGTTGAGCCTACTTGAATAAAGAGAGTCAATTGATAATCCTCCAATGACTGGCCTTATACTATCCTCTCGAAATAGTCAAATGACGAACCATATACAATCACACGGCTTGAATAATTTTGCGATATCACCTAAATTATTCATTTAAATTATATTATACACGCTGAACCCGCGACTTGGTCTGCGTTGAATGTTTTTTTCATAGGTTTGAATGGGTAGCAATTTCATTAATTTAGGCAAATTGCTTCATAACTGACCTCTCCTCGGCAAAAGGAATATTCCTACCAAATTTCAAGTCTCTACGCCTTACGTGATGAGTCAATAACAACCCCGCAATCCCCCTTTCGGGTAAAATTTCGTAAAATCCGTTCTTAACTGATCTCTACTCAGCAAAAGGAATAAAAGTAAGTAAGTAGCAGCCCATTAACGTCCCACTGCTGGGCACAGGCCTCCTCCCTCATATGAGCGAGGGTTTTTAGAGCATAGACCCACCACGCTGCTCCACTGCGGATTGGCAGGCATAGTACACAAGTGCACTCTCTATTCCTTCACTCTCATAGTCCGATGTGACGGGAATCCGACACGACCGGAGAGAGATCAGGCGCAGGACCGACGGCTTAACGTGCTCTCCGAGGCACGGGGGTGGATCACACCGCCAACTTCCCAACTTCGGGCAAATATTGAGAAAATCTTAATAGAAAACTCAATATCGGGACTCGAACCCAGGACCTCATGTCTGTGCTAACCACTAGACCAATGAGGCAGCAAAAGGAGTATTCCTATCAAATTTCAAGTATCTACGACTTATGGTTCCAGAGATATCCAGGTATCTATGATAACGGCTGATTTCTTCTCGGTTTCTTCCCAACAGACGGCCAGACTACTGACTATTTTGATTTTGATAAACCTTACTAATGCATTCGAGTTATTGAACACTAACACTGTCTATTCCAATTACCGCATTGTACCTGAAAATTTATTTAGAAGATAAAAGCTTTTCTGACGCTTCGAACTTACTATATGTCCATTTCCTTTTAAAGTTGTTGTTCTAACAAAGAAAGTCGCTAAGAAACAAATTCAAGGCAGTTAACATAATGACAGTTCACTGCGTATACATATGAGAAAACTTGTTGTACATAAAAACATTGACTCTTTTAATAAACAGAGTAAATGTATATCATATAACTTACGAAACCAAAACAAACTTGTTATAAATTCTAGTAGGCCGCATAAAATTAACAACTCGTTTAAGGGTAACTGTATACGGTACTATAATAAACTCCCACAAGACGTTCTGCAGATGTCAATTAATAAATTCAAAGTCTTTGTTAAAAGAAAGTTGATAAAAAAATCGTATTATAAGTTAGTGTAATGATAAGAAAGTAAGTAAAAGAAGAAAATATATATATATTATTTGACGATTCAAAAGTGATGTAATATGCCTACTTGAATAAAGATATTTTGATTTGATTTGACTGTGATTGGTAGAGTTATTATTTTCCGAGTGGGGAGAGAGAGTTTTATAAGGGTATAATTGATGGTATCGCGTGAGAGCCTAATTTATTAAATATTATTACTTATCTTGCTTAATTAATTGAGCTTTCAATATTTATATATTGTTATATTTCAACCAATTTTTTTAAATAGATTTACTCGAACATAAATATTAATTGATCAATCTACAGAGCCAGGTAAATCAATTAATCAGTGAAATTGGCTCAAATCCTTATTTAAAATATAAACGCCGGCATTCATGATGGAGTGTTCTTACTGCCAAAATTTAATGATCTATAAATTGAAGTACTTTTATTGATATTAATTAATATTGGCCGCTTATTTGAGGCATTAATACAGAGAGGATTTTGCAATAACGATCACTAATCATAAGTGATATAATCTGCCTTAAAATTAACAGTAAAAATGATCGTCTTTTAGTCAAGATTGATTGTAGTACCTCATTAAATAGCTCAGAGTCACTCAGCGTGCGATGGAGAGGGCTATGCTCGGAGTTTCTCTACGCGATCAAATCAGAAATGAGGAGATCCGTAGCAGAACCAAAGTCACCGACATAGCTCTACGAATCGCGAACCTGAAGTGGCAATGGGCGGGGCACATAGTCCGACGAACCGATGGACGTTGGGGTCGGAAAGTGCTGGAATGGCGACCCCGCACTGGACGACGCAGTGTAGGAAGACCTCCCACAAGGTGGACCGACGATATAAGGTGGATCGCCGGTAGCCGCTGGAGCCAGGCAGCACAAGATCGGGTCTTGTGGGCATCATTTCGTGAGACCTATGTCCAGCAGTGGACGTCCATCGGTTGAAGCGACGACGACGACGACCTCATTAAATATATATTACTCAAGACACCCGACAAACTCAAGTTCCCCAGTAATGGCCAAACTGAAGGTCTACGAAGCCGACTTTCGCTTCAGACTGACGTAAACTCCTGTCTGGATTACCAAGTACCTTCTGCTCATGGTAGTAGAGGAGAAGGTTTCTGATCCAGCCCAACAAGTGCCTACGTAAAATAGAGAGCAAAGTGATACCACTGTTCTGGTCATCGCGACTGTCTCATTGGTCTACTAGTCAGTATGTTCGACTATGGACATGAAGTCCTGGGTTCCACCTCCGTTCCGTTGATCCTGCGCCTGATCTCTCTCTGGTCGTGTCGGATTCCTATCACATCCGATTATGAGAGGGAAGGCATAGCAGTGTGGTTGGTTTACACTTTAAAAACCCTCTCTTGTATGAGTGAAGAGACCTGTGCCTAGCAGTGGGGAGTTAATGGACTGTTGCTACCCTATCTTACTTTACCGTGACACCAGGATGCCTAGCATGGAGGTATTCCTCTGAAAGTTAGCAAGGAGCTTGTTCCGCCACGTGAACAACTCCCTAGATACACAAACCCTGAGCATTCCCTGTCTCGTAAGCTTCTCTTGTTCTGACGTAGAGTTTGATGACGGCGAAGATGATGCGATAGCAGAAACGACACCCGGATTGGATCATCTCACTGGACTGTCTTATTGGTCTAAGGGTTAGCATGTTCAGCTACAGACATGGGGTCCTGGGTTTCGAGTCCCGGGTCGGGCCAATTCAAAAATCAGAACTGAGTTTTCTATTAAGATTTTCTCAATATTTGCCCAAAGATGGGAAGGTTAAGCCGTCGGTCCTGCGCCTTCTCTCTCTCTGATCGTGTTGAATTGCCATCCCATCAAACTATGAGAGTGAAGGAATAGAGAGTGCACTTGTGTACTATCCGGAGTGGAGCAACATCATGGGTCATCATGGCCTTTTAAACCCTCTGTCCTATGAGTAAGGAGTCCTGTGCCCTGCAGTGGAACATTAATAGGGTGCTACTTACCTTACCTTACTTTACTGGAGTGGCAATCAGTTTGTATGATTTGGGGCAAACTAGATTACCAGGCATCAAATCGATGCCTTAGGAAGATGTCCAGATAAGAAAACATTGCTTCCAGATCAGCACCATTCAACTCCTGGATCGAAATATATGTTTATTATAGGTACCGTGGCAAATTGTTTCTGGAGTTTATTCTTTTTGTTTCTTCATTGAACAGCGTACCACTTTGCTCTACTGCTGGCTATGCAATAAATTATATTACATAAAAAATAAATATCCTTACTTGATATTGATAATTTGGCCATGTTATTCTACATAATACAGGTTAGATAAGAATTTTATCTTGCCTTTTAAAACTACTCACGTACTCGTCATAGATCTCGACCTCGCTCGAAAATCCTTTTACGACGTAAAATCGCATATAATTCATGTACTTAAAAGCTTTAGTAAATGGAGGGTTCAATTTAAAATCAGATAGAAAATCCCTCATACCTGAACATTTGTGCAATAGCACTTAAATAGCTTATTACACAGTTCAATAGAACATTTCTTTAATAGAAAACTCACGTGAAACAAAACACAAAAGAGGCCTTTTAATAATAGGTATACAACCTTGTATAGATATGGTAATGAGTATCGTCAAATGTGGCTTTGTATTTGGTCCTAATGTTAGAAATTAGGACCAACAGTAGCTTATTCGCTGCTGCACCATCATCAGGAGCGGTTGTATTCTGATTTTATAATATAGGACTTTTGTGATCAGTTTTAAAATTCATCGTCAAATCTATAACACAGTGTGTCTTCTTAAATGCCTGGAGAACTCACATACATACCTTCCAATCAAATAGAATCAGTACAAATGGATGAAATGGATATAGGGAGGTATCACAGTTAGATATATGCCATTTCAGACTCTTATAAATCTATATAAATAAATATTTGTAAGTTTGTTCGAAGGCGGTTCTTTTTTTGTTAAAATTTTTATTATTTTTAGTGAATCTGAAGTAAACTAACAAATTTGTCTCAATATATGTACACCTAAAAACGTGTTGCAATGCAGCAACAAACGTAAGCTCATTGCTATTTGATTACAAACACTTATATTTTCTTTCTTAAACCGCACCCTTACTGTAAGCCGTTGAGGAGTTCCATTAATCTTCATATTTAACTACGACTAGCACTTGACCATACCGAAGTTACGGTAGGCAATTCAAATATCTGGATAGCCTATAGAAGATTCTGCTGAGTATCGTTCATTTGCTCCTAAGAATTGAAGAGTTCCGTCACTTATTCATAGAATCCATCATCAGAACCTAACCAAACTATCACAAAACAACCCTTGAAGTATATCCTTGTCCATTTGTCGCGCACATGCTTAATGCAAATTTAACACTTATCCAGTTTTCTCATGGATGCCATCATCAGAACTGGATTTAAAAAATGGGACCCTTTGACGAGCAGCACCTTTCATTTAAAAAAAAATCATCAAGATCGGTCCACCCAGTCGGAAGATATGAGGTAACAAACATAAAAAAATACAGACGAATTGATAACCTCCTCCTTTTTTTGAAGTCGGTTAAAAAGACAAGTTATAGCCAATCCGCAGTGGAGCAGCGTGGTGGGTCTATGATCTAAAAACCCTCACTCCTTGGAGTGAGGGGGCCTGTGCCCAGCAGTGGTACGTTAATGGGCTCCTACTTACTTACTTACTTACATAAATACTTGACCAATTATATACTTAAATATTTTTCCAGAATCACTCTATCTATATGTGGTAGTTGTATGAAAATTACTTCAGTATTTCTAATGTTTTAGATGAAATCTCCCAGGCGGTTAGATTTTATCTGACACTTCCAATAGTTATTCTTAAATTTACATAAATCCTAAACGAATTAAATACATAGATATTTCTCAAGAACCACTCTAACTATTTATGACAGCTGTATGGAAATCCGTTCAATAGTTTTAATGGTTTTATTGAAAGCTCCGAGGCGATTAGATGTTATCTAACAATTCCAATAATTGTCCTTAAATTTCAACCAATTTACATAAAACCTTGACAAGGTATACAATTAAATATTTCTTAAGTACAATTCTATCTATTTACGATAACTGTATCAATTGCCTCATTGGTCTATTGGTTAGCATGTTCGACTACAGACATGAGGTCCTGGGTTCGAGTCCCGGGTCGGGCCAGTTATCGTAATCGATATTGAGGTTTCTATTAAGATTTTCTCAATATTTACCCGAAGTTGGGAAGTTGTCGATGTGCTCCAACCCCGTGGCTCGTAGAGCACGTTAAGCCGTCGGTCCTGCGCCTGATCTCTCTCCGGCCGTGTCGGATTCCCGTCACATCGGACTATGAGAGTGAAGGAATAGAGAGTGCACTTGTTGTGTACTATGCCTGCCAATCCGCAATGGAGCAGCGGGTGGGTCTATGCTCTAACAACTCTCGCTCCTCGGATTGAGAAGGTCTGTGCCCAGCAATAGGACGTTAATGGGCTGCTACTTACTTACTTATGAGAACTGTATAAAAATCTGTACAGTAGTTTTAATGTTTTCAATTTCGCCTTAAATACATAAAACTTTGACACATATACATAAACCTTTTTCGAAAACTACTCTATCTATTACAGAAAACAGTATAGTAGCTTTTGAGCCTTTCACCTACGGACGCTGTGCAGGAGTTTGTTTAAAAACATGAAGACCCTAAAATGATGAGTGGCAATATTTTGATAGATGGGGAACAAGTGGAAGAGGTGAAAGAATTTGTATACTTGGGATTTAAATTTACAAAAGATGGAAGATGTGAAAGTGATATTGAAAGGAGAGTGAATGCAGGGAATATAGTAAATGGTGCTCTGCACGCCTTTATGAATAGCCAGATGGTGTCTCAAAGGGCCAGACTGGCTGTGCTTGCTCGAGTGTTGGTGCCAATACTTATGTATGGTAGTGAAAGTTGGGTATGGCAGAAGAATCACAAAAGTAAAATAAATGCGGTAGAGATGAGAGCGTTGAGAAGCATGAGTGGATTAAAACTGAGTGACAGAGTGAGAAATAGTGTGATAAGAGAACGTTGTGGTATAAAAGAAGACGTAGTGACTAAAATTGAGAAAGGTATGCTTAGATGGTTTGGGCATGTAGAGAGAATGAGTGAAAGGAGACTGACAAAAAGGATTTATGAGTCAAGAGTGAATGCGAAAGTTGGAAGGGGAAGACCAAGGCAAACGTTCCTGTACCAAATCCAAACATCGACGCAACGTTGCCTGTCTGTCGGTGTTCTACAGAATTTATTTCGGAGATTGTGCGTAGGAACTGTACGATCTTGTTCCTCCATGGCCTTTTTACTTGAGAACATTAAGGCACAGAAACGATTGGCATCACCAAGCGTTTTGCCCAATCGTTTCTTAACCGCACCGCAAATTAAATGCTTTACCAGCTTCCGTGTTTCCTGACTCCTACAATCCGGGTACTTTCAAATGTAGAGTGAATAGGCATCTCCTTGGCAAGCGCGGTCCACCCTAGGCTGCATCCATACTTAACATTAGGTTTGATTGCAGCCAAGCGCCTGTTACGAATTAAAAAAAAAACTAGGACATTTTAAATACGGGCCAGGTCGAGAGTACTCTAAACCCAGGAACTTGTATGAAAGGTTTAATAAGAATGAAAGAAGCGAAGGTGATATGCAAGGATCGTGGCAAGTGAAAGGATGTTGTCTCTGCCTACCCCGAAGGTAATGAGGCGTGATGCTATGTATGTATACCCTAAAAGAGGTATTCACAGATATCTCCAAAATCAGTCGGTGTAAATAATTCGTTAGAGTTTTGAATCTACGTACGTTTGATAGAATATCATATCTGTATCCAATAAGCGGCCGACTTTCGCGGCATTCATAAAAAATGTATTCAGCGCTATTTCCGAATCGCAAAAGCTTTGAATACGAAAGCTGCACCTGTAAAAAATGCACGAGATGAATAAAATATCATATGTGGCAAGCAAAATACAGGCTTCATTTTTTATATATCACCGGTTAAAACGAGACAAGTACGATGCTGTTTTATTGAATACTAGCTTTATTTATCCAGAGTTTTTTAAAGCGCTGAAATCTTCTAAGATATTTATTTTAACAAAACACTATTTATATATCTCGAGTTTTTTAAACCGCTGATATCTTCTAAGATATTTATTTTAGCAAAACATTAATAAAGGCAGTTTTGATCTACATGAAATATACAACGTATGTAATGTCTTTAATTTAATTAGGAATAATTCTATATTGGCTTAGAAGATAAAAATGGTTACAGTGGATTACTTTTTTTTAGATAAATATATTCACAGTATATAACCTTTTTTATAGATCTTTTAATATATACGATTCTCCGGTACAATAATATAATCTATCTTGTAAAGTTTATCCATCGTTTGTTTATATTACAAATCTTTGAATATGACTTTGATACTATCTATTGTTGAAAACTGTGTGAAAATACATTGAAAATGCTACAAAATTAAATTAAAGTAAAATCGTTAAGTTTTTCACACACTTTTCCAATTACAAAGGAAAATACAGTTTTCGGAGACTGTTATTTCAGGCACCTTTTAGTTCTTTGAAAGGCATGTTAAACACAAAAAAGGCTTCGCAGGAATTTCCATCTGAATTTCTCCTAGCGATCCAAGCACATTTGGACCATATAAAAACGTCCAGCATAAGTTATTCATAATAATCTTATGTTACCAGACAGACCTGGTCCTGGTACAAAAATGGAAGGAGAGCCTCGGGTCACTAGCAGCAGGCGTGGCCATTGTGGCGATCTGACCTCATCTGGAACAATGGCTTTCCAGAGATCACGTGTAAACAGTGTGATTCAGCTATCGATTTAACGCATCACACTGTGGCAGATTGTGCAGCCTGGAGACCTCAACGTCACCTCCTGGTGGCGCTGATCGACGGTGATCTCTCGCTGGGAAGCATTATAGCTGCGATGCTCTCTAATGAGAGGATGTGGGCAGGAGCATCCTACTTCTACGAGACCGTAGTCTTGCTTAAGGAAGCCCATGAGTGAGAGAGGGACAATGCAGCAGATGCTCTCCCTCACCGCCGAAGGAGGCGTTTTTGCGCGCCTTCTCCCGCCTCCTTGAATCCTCAGACTCATCTGAGGTATCAGGGAAGAATGCGAAAGTTGTATACCTGGTGCCTCACTTATAGATGAAGATGGTTCTGCTGGGTTTTCATGGTATTGCGAGGTTCTTCTCCCTCACCGAGTCCCACACTCCTGACCCATGGGTCGGGATTTGTTCATAAAAGCATTTCCTAGCGAAACAAAGAGGCAATAGTATTTTGTATCAATTTTATTTTGAAGTAAAATCTTTTTTATGATGATAAATGAGACAGCCGTCACACTGCGAGTAAAATAAATAATCATTAAAAAAATAGTTTATTTGCTTAACAATTTGTTACATAAAACATACTAAGTTGAGATTTTCTAGTATATATTAAGATACCTGTGTCAAAAATTCTCGCACTCTCCAAGGGTTACATTCTAATGTAATATAATATAGTTGAACATACATACATAGCATCACGCCTCATTCCCATAGGGGTAGGGGTAGACAACATCCTTCCACTTGCCACGATCCTTGCATATTTCCTTCGTTTCTTTCATTCTTATTAAACCTTTCATACAAGTTCGTCGGTTTAGAGTACTCTTGACCTGGCCGTTACTTAAATGTCCTGGATTTGGTTTAGGAACGTTCGCCTTGGTCTTCCCCTTCCAACTTTCGCATTCACTCTTGACTCATAAATCCTTTTTGTCAGTCTCCTTTCATTCATTCTCTCTACATGCCCAAACCATCTAAGCATACCTTTCTCAATTTTAGTCACTACGTCTTCTTTTATACCACAACGTTCTCTTATCACACTATTTCTTACTCTGTCACTCAGTTTTAATCCACTCATGCTTCTCAACGCTCTCATCTCTACCGCATTTATTTTACTTTTGTGATTCTTCTGCCATACCCAACTTTCACTACCATACATAAGTGTTGGCACCAACACTCCAGCATGCACTGCCAGTCTAGCCCTTTGAGACACCATCTGGCTATTCATAAAAGCATGCAGAGCACCATTTACCATATTCCCTGCATTCACTCTCCTTTCGATATCACTTTCACATGTTCCATCTTTTGTAAATTTAGATCCCAAGTATACAAATTCTTTCACCTCTTCCACTTGTTCCCCATCTATCAAAATATTGCCATTCATCATAGATTCATCTCGTTCAAAAAGCATAACTTTCGTTTTGTTTACATTCACTTTCATTCCTTTCCCTTTCAAAGCTTCATTCATAATATTTAGCATCTCCTGAAGCTCGTTAGCGGATGACGCAAGTATTACTTGATCATCAGCGTAGAGTAAACATTTGATGAGTAATTCATTCATTCTTAACCCATACATACTTTCTTTTAAATCTGTCAAACATTTATCCATGAAAAGGTTGAACAGCCATGGTGACGCAACACATCCCTGTCGAACACCTCTTTCGACAGGAAACCACTCCGTGTACGCTCCGTTTATTCTGACACAGGCACTAGAACCCTCATAGAGAGACTTCAATGCTTGGATCAGACAACCGCTCACCCCATACGTAGATAACGTTGACCACAGCTCATTCCTCACCACTCGATCATAGGCCTTTTCTAAATCTACGAACGCGCAATAAACTTTTTGGTGTTTAGCCAAACATTTTTCAGTTATGCAGCGTTAAGAAAAGACCTGATCCGTACATCCCATCCCTCTTCTAAATCCCGCTTGCATGTCCCTTCAATCAATATCTTTGCATACAATTTGCCGACGACACTAAGAAGGCCCATATCGCGGTAATTTTTGCACTTCTGCTGTGACCCTTTTCCTTTATATAGAGGGACAATTACGGCCTTGCTCCAATCTCTTGGGACTTGTCCTTTGTCCCAGCATATATTGAGCCACCCAGCCTCCAGCATCTCGACTGACACTCTGTCATACCCAACACTTGAGAATACACAAAAGATTGAAACTTAAAATTAATAATTAAGGAATAAAAATTCAAAATTTGCAAGCTTATTGCTCTCTCTCTCTCTCTGTGTGTGAGAGAGAGTGTCTGTGTGCGTAGGCTAATGTGTGTTTGTGTCATATTTGTAAAACAGATCGCATCATCACTTCAGAGTTCTTCTGAAATTTGTTCTTTTAAATGCATTGTCCTTTATCCTATAAATACGTAAGAGTTCACCGAAGATGAGTAAAGAACAAAATGTTTAGGCCTTATTGTCTTATTTTAATAATAGCTATATTAAAAGTACACAATGGACTCTAAATAATGAAATCTCATTGGTAATAAATCATCCCCTTTCTTGGCTAATTATGAAATAACGTTCGCAGCGACCGTGGGATTAATAAATTTCCTTTGATATCCCATTGCTTGGAAGTTAAATCATTATCAACAACACAATAAGGTGCTCGGATTATCATGGTCTCTGAGTTTTAAATTAAACACCCTGTTTATTTAGAATTTATTCCAAAAATAATATGATTAGTACGCAATAACATTTTATCTGTCATGACGATAAATACAGCATTTGGTAACTCATAAATTCTTTGTAGAGAGAGACAAATACATTTACAAAATACGATAATGACACGCCCATGGTGCGCTTACTCTTTGACTAGGTAACGTTTGTCAGCCACAAGTGTTGAATGCAGATATGCAATTTTGGCGTCAATTATAAAAAGTTCCTGGGATTTCATAAACAACAATTAGGTATCGGTGTAGTAAATATTGTGAACCATCAAAATCAAAATATTCAAAAAGGACTTTTCATACGTTTCTGTCCGTTGGTAACGAATCTACCACCGGTTCGGAAAGTTGAATCCACTATGAAGAACCAGGCAAGAAACTCAGCGATTAATCGGATTTTAATTAGCCCTACTGGCTTTGACAGCGTAACCGAGAGGGTTGGCGAGCGCAGATGCTCCTCCGAGAGGTGGCCACGTAGAAGGGCCCTGCTGCGTCGTGGGGGAAACGCTGCTCTAAGGGCGCCTCCTGCGAGGCTCGGACCTAGGCTTAGAGCAACGTTTGCTGCTGCTGAAAAGGGCAATCAGACAGATGCTTAGACTTGACAGATAGCGGTGACCTCGTCTTCGCGGACGAAGACGCTGCCTATGTGTGAATGTGTACAGGGCTTTCTTAATTTCCAAATGACTTGGCTACGGTGGGTTTTAGTGGGTATTCTGGTAAATGCCACATTCCCGTCTGTCTTCCAGGCAGGATGCGGAAATGCATTTCCTAGCGACAAAAAAAAACTGATCTAAAAGCTTTTTTAAGCGAATGTTACATGTTCAAACCAACCAAACTATAATTATAATAAAATGTAGCTAAATGAGTGAATATATAAATATAATATGAATATATAATTATAATGTATGCGGAATTTGAAGCACGACAATTAGTGCACAATATTTGCGATGTAAAATGGCGTCTACACGTAAAATAGACACATGTGGAGCATAATTCTGGTAGACTAGAGACAGTTGGATGTTGGGTGTTATTGAGTAATATAGTGGCAACTCGAAATGTTTTTCAATACGAGGTAACTTTAATGAGCGGAACAATTCATTGCATAAATATAGACTTTGTGAAGTGAAGTAATTATTAGTATAATGTATATTTAAATAGTGGAGAGAATTAAAGTTGTTAGTTAACGTGTGTTGGTTTTATTATAATTCTCTTTTTCATTATTTTAAGGCACAGATTGTTAATCGGTTTACAATCGAATCGGACTTGACATTTTTGAGTTGACAGCTGACATAACACCGAGCGCTGGGTGGCGGCCATTACTTGTTCGGATTTCACAGAGAGCGCACGCGCCCACGTGTTCTGGTGTTGTGTTGTTGTAAATGTTTTAAATCTAGTTATACTTTGTTAATTATCTAAAACTATAAGTGTTGATTTATTGTAGCGAAATTAATAAAGAAGGAACTAATTGTGTCGTGGAATATTTTATTGAAATATCCGACGTTGATCTTTTTTTTTATTATTGTGTCTGATTAGCGCTTGACTGTGATCTCACCTGCTGGTAAGTGATGATACAGTCTAAGATGGAAGCGCGCTACCGGAACACAAATCTCACAAAAGCTACGGCCGAAGCCTGCCACCAGTCCAGACTCATACAAATTAGAAAATACAATTTTCTAAATTCATCCTACCGGGGATCGAACCCGGGACCTCCGCTAGCAAAGCGAATACTCGCACCACTGCGCCAGCGAGGCCGTCGAATGATCTCCTCGCCCGACTACCCACATTAAAGTAACAGCCTATTAACGTCCCAATGCTGGGCACAGGCCTCCTCACTCATAGAGAGAGGGTTATTAGAGGATAGACCCACCACGCTGCTCCACTGCGGATTGGTAGGCGTAGTACACAAGTGTACTCTCAATTCCTTCACTCTAAAGTCCGATGTGACGGGAATCCGACATGTTCGTAGAGAGATATGTGGATCACACCGCCAACTTCCCAATTTCGGGCAAATATTGAGAAAATATTAATAGAAAACTCAATATTGATTTTTGAATTGGCCCGTCCCGGGACTCGAACCCAGGACCTCATGTCTATAGTCAAACATGCTAACCACTAGACCAATGAGGCACCAAAACCCAAGATTGTAATGCCTCATCATGTCAGGATACGCCTTTAAGGCGGTTTTGGGTCCTATTCTCTTCTCACAATAGTATACTGTAACATATTGTGTATTTAAAAAGGTAATAAAAGACATGACCTTGTATACAGACAGCTTCCTTGTCATAATCAAAGAAATTTCTGTTAGCTGGGACAAGTTTGGACGAGGCCAAGTAAACTACGATAATATCCGGACCCGCAAACCATGGACAAATATAACCGTTTTGTTTAACCGTATCTAAGCTATTTTAAGACGTTGCTCAAGTAAAGATTTGTAAATGAAAACTACATACATAACATTACGCCTCATTCCCATAGGGGTAGGCAGAGACAACATCCTTCCACTTGCCACGATCCCTGCTTATCTCCTTCGCTTCTTTCATTCTCATTAAACCTTTCATACAAGTTCGTCGGTTTAGAGTACTCTTGACCTGGCCCTTATTTAAAATGTCCTGGATTTGGTCCAGGAACGTTCGCCTTGGTCTTCCCCTTCCAACTTTCGCATTCACTCTTGACTCATAAATCCTTTTTGTCAGTCT
>JACTOM010000844.1:1162600-1194303 GCA_015832385.1 Elymnias hypermnestra | reverse complement strand
ACCAGAGTGATCCAAAGACTGGCTCCACACCCGCCAGGGATAATGAACTCCGACCCGTGCTATGAGTTCCCCTCCCTGGATAGGGATTCCTGTTTATAGTGCGCCTGCGGCGTATGATCTTTCGATGGTTGTGTCATCGGGACTAAAGCCCGGATATGTTTTGTCAATATGTAGAGCCAAGTCTCTAAGGTATATTCAAACGAGGATCGAAATCCATATATTTTGTTAGCCGAAGCTGTGATGAGGCATTAGCCATGTTTGTAATGCGCAAAGCGCGATTTCGTTATAATGGGATATATAAATCACCAATGCATCTTGTCAGATCAATTACACAGATCAGGAGTATCTGGCAGGCGGACCACACCGCATATATTACACATGTTTTAAGTCCAGTGTTAGACTAGATCGATGTATGTATCTCCACCTCGGTGGGATTCGTGGTATAATAATAATAATCACATATTTTAAGTCTTGTGATCGACTGCATAGATGTATAATATGTCACCACCTCGGTGGGAATGTTGTATAATTATATAATATGTTGATCCACATATGCTAGGCCTCACACCCACACAGAGTGTCCAGTCGCTGAGCTCTCAACCCAACAAAAGCATTGGTTCATTATATATTCGTGGCAAGCCACTGAAAGCAAAGGGATATGCAGGCCACACTGTCTATAAGCTAGCCCGCAGCCTTGATAATAAAGGCCCGACCAGCGGCCCTATCTCTATGACATGCTACAATGTCATTTTTATTACATTTAATATTAAGCTAAGAGATTGTCCCTAACAGACGAACACTTCACATGTGAGCAAGCCCACAAGATCAGTGTTCATTTGTCCATCACTGCTACGCAGAAGCTAACGCAACGCCTAGCAACATTCGGTCATGGCTCTAGCACTACCGATTAACGATGACGACGCTTATAGCGCCGGATCATCAATCAGTAACATTTCAGAAACCACATTGTACTAGCACTACTCTAGAGTCCTAGGCGTCCAAAGTTATGCGAGGCTCACTGCCATAGCCGAGGCTACAACAGGCCTGAAACACAACCCGTATCACCCAAAACAACTACAGTAACTTTGATTGTCTGCCGTCAAGGTGGAGCGAGGCTCGCTGTAACACAATGGCCACAGGCCTGAAACCCCGCCCTAACGACGAACAGCCTGGGGAAGCCCTTGAGCGAGGCTCGCTATAAAGATCGAAATCAATACAGGCCTGAAACCCAAGACGACCCCAGTACGCACCAAAGTAATATTCAGTACGATGTCTTACACTACTTCGTGGAGTCACCCCCATAAAGTATCATTTAAGACACCATAATAAGCTGGAGTCGAACCCCAACCTCTCCTAGTGAAAGGTAGGATCGCAACACCAACTGTAGGCATGCCGAAGCACGCTCGTTCGAAATAGTCAAGATAAACTCAACTAATATGTGTATCGCCCCAGTAGTAATGTATGACATTTATTATTTTATTTATAATATTTAATTATAATTTAAATATTGTTTTAATATTTAAATTCGGTCCCTCTATTCGCTAGGCGCATAATCTCATACAATACATGCAGTCATACATTCGCGACATCTCCGTGCCGCATCGCTTCGCGCCGCTCACCACTCCCTATATATGCGCGGAGGCTGTCGTGACGATCCGCGCGGTTCAATACACGAACGCGCCCCGTCTATACGTGAATCCGACTTTAATGATATTTTGTAATTATTTGCTTATTTAATCTTCTTAATATATTAATTTTATTTTATGATTAATAAATAATATATTTTTATACTCTTTTTATAATATGTATGAAAGTATGAAAAATCCATAAATATATTATTATTTATGTACGGACGAGTCCGTTACAAAGCGCAATAAACTTTTTTACATTGTAAAGTAATAAATAATAGATTTTTGTTAGCAATGCAAAAGTTTAACCTTCATATACAATATGTTACTTAGGAAAAAGACATTAAATTTTCGGTCGCAAGTTTAAGTGCTAATAAAACACATAATATCCGACGCACCAAGTGCCAAATGTACAGGAAAGAATCCGCGCAGTTAAGCTGAAAAATTTTAGTTTTTCAGTTTTTTATGATTTCGGGCGGACATGATGTTATTTACGACATTAGTGTAATATTTTAGCCTTTTGGGTAGATTTTTTTTTAATGTCCGATATTTGAAGGCGCGTCCTAGAATGTGGCGTTACAATCATGGGTTTTGTCTGCCATAATGTGGGTAGTCGGGCGAGGAGATCAACGTCGGATATTTCAATAAAATATTCCACGATACAATTAGTTCCTACTTTATTTCTCCTCCTTGATTCGTTTCCTCAGTTTTGGGGGTCGTGAGAACCACCTCTGATGAGCAATTTTCTTTTTATAATGGAACGCCATTTGTCTTTGCTTTCCACGGCATGTAAGGCATCTGGAAGTCTGTAATGTGGTGCGGATCTGATCGAACCAACGCATTGGGCTCCGACCTCTTGCTCTTTTCCAGTTATCATCTTGTTTCCTGGCAATGTACCCAGAGTACTCAAGTATTTTTTGAGGCGGATGGGAAAAGCCTAGTTGTAACATAGAGTTTCTTAAGAATTGATGCGTTGGTCCGATGTGCTGTCCACGGTATACGAAGCATTTTCCTCCAACACCACATTTTAAAAGCATCAAAGTGATTACGGTCTGATGATCTCAAAGTCCACGTCTCAGCACCATAGAGAAATATTGAAAAGACGAGGATTCGTAATAGTCTAATTTTAGTTTTAAGAGATATCCGCTTATCCTTCCAAGTTCTATGGAGCTGAGACATGACGTTTTTCGCCATTCAGATACGCCTCTTTACTTCGATTTCACATGAGCCATTATTGCTGATTTTGGAGCCGACGTAGATGTAATTTTCCACGGTTTGAAGACTGAGTATTCCAGTCCCCTCCAAAGAGCTCATCCGATCTACCACCATAATCTTGGTTTTTATTTTATTTATGCTGAGGCTCAAGCAGCCACTCTCTGTTGACATTATTTCCAGAAGTTTTGTCATTTCGGCTTCGTTTATTTCTTTATTAATTCCACTATAATAAATCAGCACTTATAATTTTAGATAATTAACAAAGTATAACTAGATTTAAAACATTCCACCAGAACACGTGGGTTATATTGCGCTTTCGTAGATTTAGAAAGGGCCTATGATCGAGTGGTGAGGAATGAGCTGTGGTCAACGTTATCTACGTATGGGGTGAGCGGTTGTCTGATCCAAGCATTGAAGTCTCTCTATGAGGGTTCTAGTGCCTGTGTCAGAATAAACGGAGCGTACACGGAGTGGTTTCCTGTCGAAAGAGGTGTTCGACAGGGATGTGTTGCGTCACCATGGCTGTTCAACCTTTTCATGGATAAATGTTTGACAGATTTAAAAGAATGTATGTATGGGTTAAGAATGAATGAATTACTCATCAAATGTTTACTCTACGCTGATGATCAAGTAATACTTGCGTCATCCGCTAACGAGCTTCAGGAGATGCTAAATATTATGAATGAAGCTTTGAAAGGGAAAGGAATGAAAGTGAATGTAAACAAAACGAAAGTTATGCTTTTTGAACGAGATGAATCTATGATGAATGGCAATATTTTGATAGATGGGGAACAAGTGGAAGAGGTGAAAGAATTTGTATACTTGGGATCTAAATTTACAAAAGATGGAACATGTGAAAGTGATATCGAAAGGAGAGTGAATGCAGGGAATATGGTAAATGGTGCTCTGCATGCTTTTATGAATAGCCAGATGGTGTCTCAAAGGGCTAGACTGGCAGTGCATGCTGGAGTGTTGGTGCCAACACTTATGTATGGTAGTGAAAGTTGGGTATGGCAGAAGAATCACAAAAGTAAAATAAATGCGGTAGAGATGAGAGCGTTGAGAAGCATGAGTGGATTAAAACTGAGTGACAGAGTGAGAAATAGTGTGATAAGAGAACGTTGTGGTATAAAAGAAGACGTAGTGACTAAAATTGAGAAAGGTATGCTTAGATGGTTTGGGCATGTAGAGAGAATGAATGAAAGGAGACTGACGAAAAGGATTTATGAGTCAAGAGTGAATGCGAAAGTTGGAAGGGGAAGACCAAGGCGAACGTTCCTGGACCAAATCCAAACCGACGAACTTGTATGAAAGGTTTAATGAGAATGAAAGAAGCGAAGGAGATATGCAAGGATCGTGGCAAGTGGAAAGATGTTGTGTCTGCCTACTCCTATGGGAATGAGGCGTGATGCTATGTATGTAAGTATGTATGTACACGTGGGCGCGTGCGCACTCTATGAAATCCGAACCAGTAATGGCCGCCACCCCAGCGCTCGGTGTTATGTCAGCTGTCAACTCAAAAATGTCAAGTCCGATTCCATTGTAAACCGATTAACAATCTGTGCGCCGTCATATTTTATACTTAATGGAATCTTTAAAATATATTTACGAAATATTTGCGATATTTTATCCGGAATTACGTTGTTAATAAGTAATTAGAAGTTTATAAATAAAACCAAGGAATTGTTTTCCTTTTTATACATTTTAGTAAAGGACCCTGTAAACCTTTAACGTAAAAGGCTTTGAAGCTTATCAGCTCACCGCGTACGTGCACTATATAAGGAAGATCAAAGGTTTATTATTAGAAACTATGTAACTAAACGATTTCAAACATTTACCAGTAAAATAACTTCCTTTAAAGCCTCCTTTATATCGCAACGAAACGATATCTGTACTGGTGTTTAAGGATTTTACACATCGAGCTGCATTGATCTCAAATTTGGATGCCAGTGTCACTTACTCCAGAATGATAGAGAGATTAAGAGGAAAATAATGATAAATGAATGATTGTAGGGTAGAACAGCAACAATCGACAATATTTCTCTACTTAATCATTTAAAATATGTTTCATTTCCGACACACAACTGAAAATCGGCTAATTAGAAATTGACGCGTATTTTGTCAATTTATTTTTCAATCGTTCAATTACTGTTTATATCTGTTGCATTTATTTAATGTTTTTAATTTTGTATCGAGTCCTTAATAATAGAAAAGTCTTGCGCATTGTAACCTCTGCAGGATTGTAAACGAATACTCGGACATCTACAAGTATTTGAAAATCTCTAATGGATCTAGACTTAGTATATGAAAATGGCAAAAACAACTAATACCATGGTGAGTTTTCTGTGGGTTCTTCTAAGAACAGGACGCGTATGTGTCGTAGCTTCAGATTTCTGAGTCGTTCGTGTATATTATCATCTGTAATAATATGTACACACATAACTACTAGTGGTGTGCGTATTACTCGTTCCGAATCGATAGTTAATATTCGATTCGAAGCTCGAATCGAATATCTTGAAATTTTCTCGAATAATTAAGATTTTTTTCGGAAGTATTCGTAAACTATTAAGTTATTAGTGAATTTTCGAGTGTTTTCAATTCAGATTTTCTTTATGTTCAAAAAAATCCAAATCAAAATATTCTTTATTCAAATAGGTTCAAAAAGCACTTTTGAATCGTCAGTAGTCTGTCCGTTGGTAACAAATCTACCACCGCTGATTCCGTTGAGAAGAAGCCGGCAAGAAACTCAACGGACCGTGGGTTCTTCACCAGCCTATTGCTGGAGGTTACGGGCCTCGAGGCTAGCCTCATTACCCGGGCCGTTACTCTCGCGTGCTTTCCAAGCACGCGGCTGAATTTCAGCCAATCGAGGCTGGAGCGCGCCCACGTAGTGGGCGCGGCCTGTGGTTTCTTCTTGGATCTTGGTGTCAATGGTATTTTCCGGTGCTTTCGTCGTCCTCTGCTACGCCATCCTCTTCGACTGGATTGGGCGGAGATGCGAGGAGCTCCCGAGGTTGGGGACGCCCGTTCGCTGGTAGAATAGTGAATGGGGCGAACCCGCGGAGGTGAGTGTGTTGTCCCTGGTCCGCGCGTTTAAACATGCGCCGGGCCATTGTTCGCACGAAGACTTCCACGGTGGGCGTCCTCGTGTCCCGATGAATGACGTCATTGCGGACGTATCGGGGGGCTCCTAGAATCAGGCGAAGGCATTTGTTCTGTACGACCTGAAGCCTCCTCCTCTGGTATTGTGAGCAGAACGAATACCAAGAGGGGGCCGCATACGTTAGTCGCGAGCGAATGTAGGCGGCGTAGATCTTCAGTTTGACACCCGTTGGCAGCTTTGAAGTAAGCGCCTGGTGCAGCATAGCCTTAGCTGCCAAGGCATGGTTCACCGCCTGGTCGACGGTGGTTTCCATGCTTAGCGACCGGTTTATGATGCACCCCAGGTATCGAACCGAGTTCTGCCACTCCACACTCAGCCCGCGAATCTGAAGACGACGTATCGGCCGGCCGTGGCCGAACAAGATGGCAGCGGTCTTCGATACGTTGACCGACATTCTCCATCTGTCCAGCCAGGCGGGCAGCAGGTCCAGAAACTCAACGGTTGCTCCTTTAAACATAGTTTTCATTTCATGTGCAACTGGAAATAAATCCAAATATCTCTGTCGCTTAAATAATCGTCAATGCCTTTTGTAACACAAAATGATTTCTAAACCATAGAAAAACTAACTCTAAAATATGGCATTACAAGTGTGTTTTTATTTCTTGTATTAAAATTGTTTGTTTCGCTCCTTTTACTGTATAAATGAATATTATTATGGATATATAAAATGTTATTTAATATATATTGCGACGGTACTGTGAGAATAGATATTTCTTTGAATTTTTCTCTTAAAGAAACGTGAGATATATTGTCTGTGTAATTGATTTTTAAGTCGAATATTTCGATAAACGATGTCAATTATTTAAATAGAAACAATTGGAAATCCAGAGATATTTAATTAATTCGCGAATTATTCGATTCGAATTTGAAATCGAATATTGATATTCGATTCGAACGATATTCGCACACCCCTAATTAGTACCTTACCGGTGTTATTACGTAAACGAATTCGCGGTATTTTATAATCTTTAAAGGATCTTTTTTCATAGAATTTAATTCCGAAATATGCCAGTGTCACTTAAGATCCTTAGAAGCCTTAAGAAACGAAATAGATCTCGGCGGAATCCTATTCCTTTGTAAGAATGTTACATTAATTAAATTCCGCTATCTTTGACCTTTATTGTACGGGTTGGGGTGCCAGTGTAAGTTGATATTTAACACTCTCTATTTGCTCCCATCTTGAAACTAGTCGAGAGCAGTTGAATGGGAGCCGGGGGTCAAGTGTTAGTGGACGGGTTTAGCTTTAAAAATATACAGCTTTTTCCCCAAACAAGAGATGTTTTCGCTGTTTACTTGCGACAGCTAACCCTGAACAAGAGCTGGCGTAAAAATGGATAAAGGCAATGAATAAAGGAATAATTTCAGGTGTTTACTTTGACGCTATTCGCTTTTGTCCTTTAGATAGTCAGGCCGCGTTGTAACGGATATAAATGTACGGACGTTTTTGCGTCGACTGCCCCACGGGTGGAATAACGCTGAAGTTGCTCTTGGGACTTAAATGTTCGTGAAAGACTCGAAGTTTCACATCAACAAGTAGCATGTGGTACATCAACCGGTTTAACGCTATTTCGGAAATTCTCAAATTTAAACAAAACTTCTGTTTAGTCGTCGTTTCCACGACGACTGTGATTGGTGGACTTATTATTTTTGAGTGAGGCGTTTTTACAAGTGGGTATGAGAAATGTAGCACAGTTTTTAGTTTATATCCACGTTAGTATTGTATGAAAAGTCATTAAAGTGTGTAATATAATGAAAATAGTTTTACTTAACCTACAAATTAGTGAGCGACTTAAATTTATTTTAAGACGTTTCACCACCAAGTCAGTTATTCACCGTGTTGCGGACGGGAGCTGCGAGCCTAGCGCGTCGCCGGCGGCGACTAATTCTGATTGGTCAACCGCCGGCGATACCCCCTCCGCACCTACCTCAGCACCTGCGCTCGCCCTATCTCTCGCTCGGTACGAGCGTGTGTGCGTACCGGGTGAGAGATTTGTATAAAAGGACACTCCCATGGTTCGATCGGACACATTTCGCCTTAGACTCCCGAGCGGAGTAGATCCCAGTACTAAGCGCGACTTGTGACCATCGAACCAGAACTCTGCGAACCGAACCACGAACAACTGAACATCCGAACCCGCAAGAACTGAACGACCCAAGCACGAACACGGACGACCGAACCCTCAAGACCTCGCATCAAGCAACGAAGAACTGAAGATCCGAAACTGCAAGACCTGAAGACCGAAGCGCTCAAGAACTGAACACCGAACCCGCAAGATCAAAGCACCTGATCCAATACAGTCCACTGAACCCGGAGGGATTAGTTTGAACCAGAATCCCTCTCCATCGCACCTTAATGATACAAATTCAACCCCTTTGTATGATAGAGTACATCATTATTGCTTTGCAAAATAGACATTGTCACGTAATTGATGAATTGAAGGTACATACGTGTGGCTGACTTTATGTGTCAGTAAAGTGAACAATACCTTTGTATTGTACGAAATCAAACCGTGTGTATGATGATTGCCATGTTGCTGACAACTATACGTATAAATAGCTATTTTGTATTAGTTTGTTATGCCTAATTATATAAGTCTAATAACATCCTAAAGGTTCAGTGGACTGTATTTATTTTTGTTCTTGATCTCACAATTCCCACTTATCCCTTAGATTGTCCGGCGGCGTCTTATTGGCCCCCGTAATTTGTCGATTGTCCCGCGGATCTAATGACGCTAAAGTGGTCATGAAAGATTACCAAATGTTACGGTTTTTATGTTTGCTAATAGTTAAACCTTTGTTTATTAAAAACACTGTTGTAGCGTCATGTTGCGCTAAACATTGAGATAGTGAAAAAAGTCTGTCTTGTATTTATAAGCTCATATCTCAAGAATTAAAACTTACCTCAAGGGTTTTCATTGTTATTCACATCACTTATATAATCAATAAAAAAAAGTCTTTAAGTTTATTTATTTGTGGGAACAAATAAATAAACTTAAAGACTTTCAAGGCGACACACGTAGCGTTAGTAACGGTCACTTTGTAACTAATTTATTTATATTGTTTGGTATTATCTCTACTCATATTTTGTTACAACAGTTGGCGAGTAGCGAAATAGATAATACACATTATGAATTAAAAAGAAAGAGGTGCTTATATTTCTGATTCACCGTGTTGAAACAGAACTATCGTGTTATGTCAACCAGTAGTTGACAGTAGCAATCTAATGGATAATATACAGATATATACTTATTAGTAACTTTAATTGGTCTCATGGTCAGCATGTTCGGCTATAGACATGAGTTCCTGGGCTCGAGTCCCGGGTAGAGTGAATTCAAATGAGACATTGAGATTTCTGTTACGATTTTATGAAAATTTTCCAGGAGTTTGGAAATTGTTGGTGTGCTTAACTCCCGCGTGCCTCGTAGGGCAAGTTAAGCCGAAGGTCCTGTGCCTGATCTCTCACCACGATTTTTGGATTGTCTTCACATCCCATTATGAAAGTGAAGGAATAGAGAGTGCACTTGGATATAGCCTAGGTTTATCTGGGTCTATGATCTAAAAACCCATTCTTTTATGACGAGGAGGCCTATGCCCAGCAGTGGGACGTTAATGGGCTACTATTTATCTTACTAGCTGTCCCAAACCAATTCGTTTACCTACACTTATATGTAAAAATAAAATAGAGTATTGGAAAAAAGCATTACCAAAATTGGTGGAGCAGTTTCGAAGTCCACTGAGGGCAAAATTCAGGGTCAATTTTGACAACTCTTTATTTTAAATGTTCGCTGAATTCCAAGGATGGTTTTTATGGCGAGAAAAGTTCCAATAATTGCAGGGGAAGACCCTAAAAACAACCCTTTTCTGATCCCCAAGTAGACCTTCAATGTGAACGGGTTGACATATATAAACGAAAAATGATCTCTTTTGAAAATCCCTAAAACTTATTATCCGATTGGCTTGAATTTTCGATTTCGCGACTTAATCTAACTAAGAATGGATTTCTCCATATTCCCACGGTAACTACGCGGGGTAAGCAATATACATAGGAACCCTATGTAAAATACGAGTTTCCTGTATCGGACCACTTTTCACACTTGATTAAGTAGTAAATGCCAAGGCGTAGATGCTATCAGAGCGGCAATGTTCGTATCTCTCACGTAAATGGAAATAGCCTGGCTTATTAGCTATTTAAATGGAAAATCTTTGACTTTTTAGAGGAAACTTGCAAGGGATTACGTAAATTACTATGTATTAGTGTTAAATTTAACGTTTACTTTAAGATATGATCAGAGACCAAATATTTAAAATTCCTCTTGAGAAATATTTATTTCAAATGTCCCAACACCAATGTAAGGTACCAATCACTGTTCTTGGAATCTGCACCTTTGACCAACTACGCCAAAAAGACATTCATTTATCGAGCATGTCACATTTATAATATGTCGATATCATGCACGATAAAATGAATGTTCTCCGCCGACATCTTCATTAATTGGATCCATTATTTAATTTCTTATTCTGTGGGCGTTCGTGGGTAATGTTAGTGCAATCAAACACTTTATTAATTAACTCGAGTTATAATGTTCAACCACTTAATGTTCCCGATACAAACTCATTAACACTAATAGATAGGAACGCGACAGTTCTAAAAGTAGACTGCTCCGGTCGAGCGCTACTCGACAACTGCCGAGTGACTCCGCCGGACTGCCACCATTGACTCTGTCCACGCCGATAGATGGCGCCAGCGTTCCACAGACATCTGTCCTCCGACATATTGATTGTATTTTATATAAAATAACTCTATTGTAATTTTATAATAAATTGTAGCTATGTATATGTGTTAGTAATTAGTGGAAATTTGATTGATTTTTGTGTATTTAGTTGTAATGTACTTTTAAGTTATATAATGATTTGATTGCTAACTATCCCACGTGACTGCGTTTAACCGAAACCACGGGACATCGCTTTTTAAATCTACAATAATACTGTATTGTATAAAATAGCGTGGTAAATAAAACATATTTCTGTAAAATGTAAAAGATAAGAATGGTTACTGCGGTTTCTCTTTTAGAGATAACTATCAATTAGAGCGTGGTCCATTCAACCTTCAAAGTGTGGGCGTCGGTGCGTAATGTTGATGCAATCAAACACTATTAATTAACTCAGATTATAATGTCCAATCACTGATATCACCGTTCCTCATATCAAATACTTTAACAACAATAGTTAGAAACGCGCGACAGTCCCAACAGTCGACAGCTCCAGTCGAGCGCTACTCGAGAACTGCCGAGAGACGCACTGGACCGCCACTTATTGACTCTGCGCCACTCCGACAGATGGCGCCAGCGTTCCACAGACTATAGCGCTCTGACATATTTATATCATCTAAGATCACAGAAAAAAATGTATATTATTAATGACACTCAAATGGAGTTACGGGCTATAACTAGTGAGAAATAAATGCGATGCATTTTATGCAATTGAATATAATGAGGGTCAATATTTGCATCATCGTTAAATTCAGCATTCTGACCTCTCAGCTCACTGTTTACAGACTCTCGTACTGTTAGTCTGAAAGTGTTTAATATTGTACAGCTACACTATATATTTCACCTCGCTGACGCAATAGTGAGTGTGTTTGCTTTACTAACAGAGGATTTGTTTGGTTCCCCAAGAAACCCTCCAGCAAAGATGCACCAACAAGCAACATTTAGTTGTGCAGAAACCATAAGAGGTACATTACATCTGAACAGCGCGCTTCCACTTAAGACTATGATCTCTTAATATCAATTGAGATTGCAATTGTTATGTATTTGTGAACTTTGTAGTAAGTCTATGATTAGATCTATGACAGATCCTATCCCTGCCCAATCGCAGCTTCCTCGCGGGGGGAGGGGAGGGGAGGGGATAGACGCTACAATGGGTGGGAAATAAACCACGTGAATAACAATATAGGATATAGGATGATGAATTGAATTACCGAAACAATAACAACTATATCTCATAGTTTTAACAAAAAAATAAAGTTTTTCATTAGGGGTATTTAAACATTAATAAGTACACACACATGGTTACGGATATATACACACTATCTCTCTCATTTATTCACAGACACACACACAAACACACACACAAAGTTGTTTGCTTTATTATATAAGTTAGCTTTACTCTGTTAATTTTTATTTATGTAAATAGACGTGATCTGTCATGGCCCATAAAAAAAGGTGGTGCTTGTCATTGGGTCCCATTTTTTTAAACCAGTTCTGATGATGGTCGTCGCTTCAACCGATGGACGTCCACTGCTGGACATAGGTCTCACGAAATGATGCCCACAAGACCCGATCTTGTGCCGCCTGGCTCCAGCGGCTACCGGCGATCCTCCTTATATCGTCGGTCCACCTTGATGATGGTATCCATGAGAAAACCAGATAAGTCTTAAATTTGCATTAAGCCATATGGACGAATAACTCAAGATTACCCTTAAGAAAGGATATACTTCAAGAGTTGTTTGGTGATAGTTTGGTTAGGTTCTTATGATGGATTCCATGACAAAGTGACGGAATTCTTCAATTCTTAGGAGCAAATGAACGATACTCGACAGGATCTTCTATAGGATATCCAGATATTTCAGTTGCCTACCGCACCTTTGGTAAGGTCAAGTGCTAGTCGTAGTTAAATATGAAGATCAATGGAACTCCTCATCGGCTTACAGTAAGGGTGCGATTTTTATCAGAAAATATAACTGTCTGTAATCAAATAGCAATGAGCTTACGTTTGTTGCTGCATTGCAAAACGTTTTTAGGTGTACACATATTGAGACAAATTTATTAGTTTACTTCAGATTCACTAAACTTAATAACTAAATGAAAAAATTATTTAAAATTTCTACAAAAAAAGAACCGCCTTCAAAAATGGTTTAGAAATTAAAAAATAATTGCGAATTCTTTTTTAGAGTTCTTCGTATTCTGATATTTCGAGTCGGTGTCAGCCAAGGTGCCTTCATGTACAAGCAATAGGTGTGAGTGGCGCCGGAGCTGCCAAGTCGACACGCGGGACACACCTACCTTCGCTGACGCCGACTCCGAATATATAAATACGAAGAAGACTAAAAAAAGAATACGCCATTATTTTTTACTTTTTAGAGCCTATTAATTTGTTTGGAATAGTTTGTTTTGAAGGCGGTTCTTTTTCTGTAAAAAAAAAATATTTATACTATATCATCTCTTCCAACGTAATTCTTATGATATAACTACTTCAGCTACTCTTTAGCTCTTCTTGATAAAGTAAAACATTTATAGCGTAGCTAGTAATCTATGATGAATGGCAATATTTTGATAAATGGGGAACAAGTGGAAGAGGTGAAAGAATGTGTATACTGGGGATCTAAATTTACGAAAGATGGAACGTGTGAAATTGATATGGTAAATGGTGGTCTAAAAAGGGTTAGACTGGCTGTGCACGCTGGAGTGTTGGTGCCAACACTTATGTATGGTAGTGAAAGTTGGGTAGAAGAATCACAAAAGTAATATAAATGCGATTGAGATGAGAGCGTTGAGAAGCATGAGTGGACTAAAACTGAGTGACAGAGTAAGAAATAGTGTGATAAGACAACGTTGTGGTATAAAAGAAGACGTAGTGACTAAAATTGAGAATTGGTTTGGGCATGTAGAGAAAATGAATGAAAGGAGACTGACAAAAAGGATTTATGAGTCAAGAGTGATTGCGAAAGCTGGAAGGGGAAGACCAAGGCGAACGTTCCTAAACCAAATACAGGACATTTTAAATAACGGCCAGGTCAAGAGTGTGCTAAACCTACGAACTTGTATGAAAGGTTTAATGAGTATGAAATGTACCAACTATCGAAGTCAAAAGTCAAAATATCTTTATTCAAGTAGGCCTATTACAGCACTTTTGAATCGTCAAATATCGTTTTTTTTTTCTATTTATTATTTAAATGAATGACTGATGATAACATAAAAGAACGACTTACAATCTAAAGTTACGAGGGTTCCTTCGCGCCCTGATCTGAGAAGAGCCCACAACAAACTCAGTCGGGTGTACGTTTTTTTTTTTTTTTCATTATCATCATTACAATATACGAGTATATTTTTAATTTATTCTATAATATATAGATAGATAGATAGATAGAAAATACTTTATTGTACACCACACAGGAAACATAGAATAGAAACAAGGTAAAAGAGAAAAGAAAATAATGTACAAGAAGGCGAAAGAAGAGAGAGAGAGAGAAATTAATTCACTCCCACGCTTTTTTGTCTTCTAAGTATTCTTTCAAATTATAGAATGATTTCTCAATTAGTTTTCTTTTAATAAAAGATTTAAATTTATTAAGAGACATTTTTGTAACTTCTTCTGGGAGTTTGTTATAGAACCGTATACAGTTACCCTTGAATGACTTGTCAATTTTATGTAGCCTACTAGAATTTACAGCAATTTTATTTCCATTTCTTAAGTTATATGAGGTGCATTCACTTTTCTTCCTAAAAGAGTCAATATTTTTATGGACGTACAACAAGTTTTCTAATATATATACGCCGTGAACTGTCATTATTTTTACTGCTCTGAATTTGTTTCTTAGCGACTCTCTTGGACCCATATTGTAGATCGCACGAACGGCCCTTTTCTGCAGCACAAATATTGCATCTATATCAGCAGCATTACCCCAAAGTAAAATGCCATATGACATAATGCTGTGAAAATAACTGAAATAGACCAGCCTGGCAGTTTCAACGTCCGTAAGACGGCGAATTCTTTTAACCGCGTAAGCCGCAGAGCTGAGCCTGTTCGATAGACCTCTTATATGGAGATAGAAGAATATTTCTTTCGGAAGATATTTCTTATTATCAGAGTTATGTTTATAAACGATTCCCTTTGTTTAATCGTTTTAGTATAATGAAGATCTAAGTGTGGCAAACGGCAGCGAATTGTTGGAATCCAAGCGACTGGGATGCGGTGAGATAGTATTGACGTCACATCCGCCATTATCCGATCCCCACAGAACTGCGGTCCTTCTACACAAATCGCTGAATTGCCAAACGTGGGCTGTAATAACGTAAAAGCATACGTGACTAATGATCGAATTAATACTGATTCATTAGTTTATTAATCAGTTAAGTTATATTGATGACTGCGAGTGTAGAAATCCAACTAAAAGGTTGTTAAAAATACTAAATTGAAAGTTTTATTTCCATTTCCTATTATTTTTCTGTCCATTGCAGTTAGCTATGTAATGGTAAAATGAAAGACGTTTTGCAGAGCAGCCAAGGCCAATAAAACATCGCCATCAGCTGTTTCACTTGTAGTAGTTTTAGGTAATAATAAATTTTTGAATCCATTGTTTGCTATTTTTTCATCTATCTATCGCATAACGCATTAAAGCCGGCCGCCAAGTTGTGAAAGAGTGTGAATTGTATTTTCTAATTTGTCTGAGTCTGGACTGGAGGTTCGGCCGTGGCTAGTGACCACCCTACCAGCAAAAACGTACCGCCAAATCAAAGAGATTTGTGTTCCAGTATGATGCTGTGTAGAAACTGTAAGGTGTATATCGCCTCTTCACAGATTATCGCGCTTTCATCTTTGACTGTATTATCACTTACCATCAGGTGACATCACAGAGAAGCGCTAATCTGTTAGCAATAAAAAAAATACAATGCCAATATTTCAGCGTCAATGGCTAACACCAGCTCTTTTACTTGCATAGTAGAATAAAAAATACAGGATGTTTTTAAAATGATTTTATTTCTATCGCTTACTATTTTTCCGTCCGTGTGTCATATGTCGTATTACAGCCGGTTGCAAATTGAGGGTTAAGTAAAAGACACTTAGCAGAGCAGCAAAGGTCAGTATAGCAAAGGCCATATAAAGGTAAGGTAAGTAGCAGCCCATTAACATCCCACTGCTTGGCACAGGCCTCCTCACTCATAGGTGAGAGAGGGTTTTTAGAGCATAGACCCACCACGCTGCTCCACTGCGGATTGGCAGGCATAGTACACAAGTGCACTCTCTATTCCTTCACGCTCATAGTCCGACATGACGGCAATCCGACACGAACGGAGAGAGATCAGGCGCAGGACCGAAGGCTTAACGTGCTCTCCGGGGCACGGGGATAAATCACACCGCCAACTTCCCAACTTCGGGCAAATATTGAGAAAATCTTAATAGAGAACTCAATATCGATTTCGAACTGGCCCGACCCGGGACTCGAACCCAGGGCCTCAATTCTGTAGTCGAACATGCTAACCACGAGACTAATGAGGTAGTCTAAAAGGCGTTATACTGTTTTAAAAATAAAACTCTTTTCTATCGCTTGATATTTTTCCTTCTATCTATCGTATTTCGCATTACCGTCGGCCACGAAATGATGGTAAAGTGAATGCTTTTGCAGCCAAGGTATATATCAGCATCAATATATCGCATCAGTTGTTTCAATTTGCAACCTTGTTTCATAAAACAATGCGTTTTAAAGTGAAACTATTTTCCATCGCTCCTTATTTTTTCTTCTATGTATCGCATGTCGCATTACAGCAAGCTGTGGAATGGTGGTGAAATGATACCAGGCTAATATCTCGTTACCTTGGGCGAACCAGCTGTTTCACTTGCATCTTGACGCTGTATTCGCTTTGCTAGCGGAGCTTTGATCCCCGGTAGGATGAATTTAGGAAATTGTATTTTCTAATTTCTCTGAGTCTGGACTGGCGGGAGGCTTCGGCCGTGGCTAATTACAACCCTACCAGCAAAAACTTACTGTTAAACAAAGAGATTTGTGTTCCAGTACGATGCTGTGTAGAAACCATAAGGGGTATATCTCCTCTTAACAGATTATCGCGCTTCCATCTTAGACTGTATCATCACTTACCATCAGGTGAGATCACAATCAAGCGCTAATCTGTCAGCAATAAAGAAAAAAAAAACGAAAATTTCAAAAGATCCAATTGACCAAATTCTACGAAGCTGCTTCAGATATTTTTATGTTACTAGTGATCTTATTATTTGCAATAATAATTATATTATATAAAGGATTCACCCTGTTCTGAGAAGAAGCCAAAAAAAGCTCAGTCAGGTGTCCTTTTTTAACATAATCATTAAAATATAAATGTTTAAAGCTCACTCACTTCCACGCTTTACTATCGTCGTAGTAGTTCTTCTCAAAGGTCGTAGTAAATAGCTTTTGTAGCTTTAATAAGTGACATCTTCTAGAAGATATTCTAGGAGTTTTAAGTATATAGTTACCTCAAAAATTCAGCAGTAAACTCAATCCGGAGACTGCAACTGTGTACAATTGAAATAATAAATTAAAACATTACCACCTATTTCATTAATAACCGGCCAACGATATGATTTATTACCGTTCAAATATCGCAGCTTTAAATCGTATGTCATTTGCATTTATACTAAACAAACGCAGTCTGGGTATTGATTCATTTAATAAAGTGGCTTCTATGCTTTTAACTAGCTCAGCCTTTTTACTTTTGACTGATATTTGCTGATAGTGATGATGGGTAAGTAGCAAACCATTAATGACCCACTGTCTCACTTATTGGAGGGACTTTTTTAAAGCATAGATCCATCACGCTCTATTCCTTCACACTCATAATAGGATGTGACGGTAATCCGACACTCGTGGAGGCACGAGGGTGGAGCAAATACTGAGAAAATCCTAATAAAAAAGTCAATATCAGTCAAGGAAAGAACCCGTGCTGGGTTTTTCATTGCCGTCGTCTCAACAGATGGACGTCCACTGCTGGGTATAAGTCTCACGTAATGACGCCCACATGGCCCGATCTAGCGCCGCCTGGTTATATATCATTGGTCCACCTCGTGGGGGATCGCCACTCCAGTACCTTTAGGTTCCAATGTCCGTCCTTCGAACTGTGTGCCTCGCCCATTGCCAAATGAGGTTCGCGATTCGTAGGACTATCTCGGTGATTTTTTTCTGCTACAGGTGCCCTCATTTTTGATTTGATAAAGCAGAGAAACTCCAAGCTTCCGCGTGAGGCCCATAATCAGCGACCACGTCTCAGAACCGTAGGTCATCACGTGCAACACGCACTTTTCGAAAACTTTGGCCTTCAGGTACTGAGGAATAAGCTAAGTTAAGTACCGGCTCATTAACGTTCCACTGCTGGGCATAGAACTCCTCTCTTATATGCTCATTTCAGAGCATTGACCACGCTGCTCCAATGCGGATTGGCATGCTTACTACACAAGTGCACTAACTATTCTTTCTACAAGTTATACCTTAATCAACAGTAATAGTTGGTAATCTATCACCAGTTTTAGTAGGTATCTTCCAGATCCTGAATCCAGATTTGAGATTGATGGAGTCCAACTTGAAAGCTCGATGGGAATAATCTTTTAAACCAACATTTCGCTGTGAAGGATTAAAGGGAATTATTTAGTGGGAAATGTGTGGAAACGTTTAATTACATAGATACTGACAATAAACCAATGATCTACCTTCTTTTTTCCCTTTAGAAATTTAGGACTAAGAATTCGCAATACCCACTAAAAACAGGTAGGCCTAAAAATTAACATGGATAAGACGAAAGTTATGCCCAATATCCAAGTTCCGCTCCACCCAGTCGTCGCTTCAACCGATGGACGTCCTCTGCTGGGCATAGGTCTCACGTAATGACGTCCACAAGGCCCGGTCTTGTGCCACCGGCTCCAGCGGCTACCGGCGACCCTCTTTATGTCGTCAGTCCACCTTGTGGGGGGGTCTCCCTACACTCCCTACAGTGGCGACCCACCACCTTCGGGCCCCAACGTCCATCGGTCCGTCGGACTCCACCCAGTCATCGATCGAGAACTCAGCACTCGAAATTGTAGAGGAGTGTACATACATGGAACACCACCTAGTCCAGCTAGGTAGATCCAATATCGAGAAGAAGGTTAACCGCCGAATCAAACTCGGTTGGGCAGCGTTCGGGAAAGGGTAGATATTTTCATCCAATATCCCTAAGTGCCTATAGACAAAACTCTTCGAACATGAGTGTTGCCAGTGATGACCTACGGCTCCAAAAACTAAAACTAAACTATACTAAAGAACAGAGTCACTCAGCGGGGGATGAAAGAACCGATAGACATTGGGGTCCGGAGCAACTGGAGTGGCAACCCCCTCCCCTCCAGTCCGGATCGGCGGTAGCCGCTGAAGCCAGGAGGCGGAAGATCGGGTCTTGTGGACATCATTACGTGACACCTATGTCCAGCAGAGGACATCCATTGATTTTAGAGCAAGAACTTCCTGATGTCCCGGGTAAATCTGACTGAAGATTCTTCCCGGTTAAAGCTTCCATAGCATTGTCTTTCTGACTTGTGGACCATCTTCAGGGAGACAACGATCTCGTAGAAGAAGGCCACTTTCGCCCAACATCTCTTCCTAGAGAGCAAAGTACCTATGATGCTCTCCACCTAGAATATTGGTAAGTGGTATGATATAGTCTAGCGTTTCACCAGACCTGTTAAGGTTCGAATGACATAGTATTCTTTCCGGACAATCTAACCAAATCAATTTCCTTTCATGAATCACTAACCAAACTATTCTTTGTTGTTAAATCAAGTACCACGTATCATGATCAGATATCACGGAGAGTCCCGACAAAACTGGTTCATCAGATTTAGAAAAAATTGGTCAATTATCTGTGATATACTTTTAAATGCATTTAATGAAGAGCTGTTAATTTGATAAACATGCACACCAATTTAATATATTTGTATACATTCTGCTGATAATTTATTACGCACTGAAAGTACTTTTCCAAATGAATAATTATTTCCATTTGTATTTTCCTATGGATTTTATACTCTATATTATATAATTTTGTACTCATTAAACTGATATCTATTATTAACAGTTTCACTCGTTTTGCCTGCAGCTATTGCATTGGTTTTCAATTAATCAAAAATATCATAAAACGTAATAAGTTAAAAGTGCGTACGTACAAAGTACTCAGAAGTGAAACTTCTTTGCTAAATCAGTTTTTAAGTCTTGTTTATATTTATACAAATCTAAAACTGTACATTTCCGAGAATTAAGGGGAGTGATTAAGGAAGATGAAATTTAATGAATTTAATTGCCATTAATCTAAAATGAAATCTCAAATGACGAATTGTAAATAAAAATGCCACGTGTTTTATGTCAATATTAGAAGTTATTAAATGAAATATTTTTATTTTATATTTTATAAAAAATAGTGTATTAAATGATTTAATGACGAGTGGCTAATTAAAATGCCACACGTTATTTATGAATATTACAACTACCTTCAAACGAATTAGACTAAAAAACGCTGCACGTCTTCATGACGCTGTTCATGCGTTTAATCTAGCATATGTACAAAGCATGACGTCTCATTAAACTTCATTCTCTCTTCGTGCCCATCCATCTAAGCATACCTTTCTCAATTTTAGTCACTACATCTTCCTTTATTCCACACCGTTCTCTCATCACACTATTTCTTTGTCACTCAGTTTCAATCCACTCATACTTCTCAACGCTCTCATCTCTACCGCATTTATTTTACTTTTGTGCTTCTTTTGACAACACTCCTCCATGCACAGCCAGTCTGGCCCTTTGAGACACCATCTGGCTATTCATAAAAGCATGCAGAGCACCATTTACCATATTCCCTGCATTCACTCTCCTTTCAATATCACTTTCACATGTTCCATCTTTTGTAAATTTATATCCCAAGTATACAAATTCTTTCACCTCTTCCACTTGTTCCTCGTGTATCAAAATATTGGCAATTCTGAGTCAAGAGCCGAGACAGATGTTACTAAATATTGCTTATTAGATACATATAAGAAAAAATAATATATAAGAAGAAAGTAGCAGCCCATTAAGGTATGGCAGCTGGGCTTAGCCTCCTCGCTTGTAAGCGAGAGTGATTTAGAGCATTGAACCATCACGTTGCTCCATTGCTTTATTCCTTCACTCTGATAATGGGATATGACGCCAATCTGACACTCGCTGAGAGAGATCAGGCGCTTTACCGACGGTTTAACGTACTCTCTAAGACATGGGGATGTACCACAGTACCAACTACACACCACAGAGCTAATACTAAGAATTTCGTAACAGAAAACTCGATACATAATAGTAAAGGTAAATGGAAACAAGTTAGTAGTAAGTAATACGGAAATTGCAGCCTATTAACATCCCACTGATGGGCACAGGTCTTCACACTAATGGATTTTAAGTGGAACTGCCTCGCTGCTCCACTCAATAGCGGTAAGCTATATATACCCGAAGATATGCAGGTTTCCTGACGATGGTTTTCCTATTTGTTACAAATAAGATGTTGTTTTGGCTAACCACCCGCGACCACCCTTGCTCCTACTCGTCACAGACGCATGTGCGTGCTGAGTGGGAGAATTTTATATTTACCCTGTTTTAGTTTTAAGAATCACTGTTTGCCTTAAACTCTCGAACGGAGCGGATCCTATAACATCCCTTAGATTGCCAGCATCTTTGTAAGTCATAATGTGTGATATCTATTTCGCTTCTCGGTAACTGTCAAAACAAAATATGCGTAGAGATAGCACCACACAATAGAAAAAAACAGAAAATAAATTAGTTACAAAGTGACCGTCACTAACGGTGCGAGTATCGCGTCGAAGCTCGTTAAGTTTTTTGTTGTATTTTATAGACTGTGAGTGTTTATTAGTGACTTTTTATTATATAAGTGATATGAATAACAATGAAAACCCTTGAGGTGAGTTTTAATTCCTGAGATATGAGCTTATAAATACAAGACAGACTTTTTTCACTATCTCAATGTTTAGCGCAACATGACGCTACAACAGTGTTTTTAATAAACAAAGGTTTAACTATTAGCAAACATAAAAACCGTAACATTTGGTAATCTTTCATGACCACTTTAGCGTCATTAGATCCGCGGGACAATCGACAAATTACGGGGGCCAATAAGACGCCGCCGGACAATCTAAGGGATAAGTGGGAATTGTGAGATCAAGAACAAAAATAAATACAGTCCACTGAACCTTTAGGATGTTATTAGACTTATATAATTAGGCATAACAAACTAATACAAAATAGCTATTTATACGTATAGTTGTCAGCAACATGGCAATCATCATACACACGGTTTGATTTCGTACAATACAAAGGTATTGTTCACTTTACTGACACATAAAGTCAGCCACACGTATGTACCTTCAATTCATCAATTACGTGACAATGTCTATTTTGCAAAGCAATAATGATGTACTCTATCATACAAAGGGGTTGAATTTGTATCATTGAGGTGAATAACTAATGTATATTAAAGGGTATCCACTTGTTAAAGTGAAACTTCTTTAAATAAATTATAATACATACATACATAGCATCACGTCTCATTCCCATAGGGGTAGGCAGAGACAACATTCTTGCACTTGCCACGATCCTTGCATATCTCCTTCGCTTCTTTCATTCTCATTAAACCTTTCAAACAAGTTCGTCGGTTTAGAGTACTCTTGACTTAGCCCTTATTTAAAATGTCCTGGATTTGGTCCAGGAGCGTTCACCTTGGTCTTCCCCTTCCAACTTTCGCATTCACTCTTGACTCATAAATCTTTTTTGTCAGTCTCCTTTCATTCATTCCCTCGACATGCCCAAACCATCTAAGCACACCTTTTTCAATTTTAGTCACTACGTCTTCTTTTATACCACAACGTTCTCTTATTACACTATTTCTTACTTCGTCATTCAGTTTCAACCCACTCATACTCCTCAACGCTCTCATCTCTACTGCATTTATTTTACTTATGTGATTCTCCTGGTGTATATTAAGTTTTCCTTTTAGTTGTAAAACTGTAGATGTCCGTGGCCTCACCAGGATTTAGCTGAAATCAGCGCCATGCGTTCTTTGCCAGCACACTCGTATAAGAACGCACAGCACACACTCCTACTAAACGAGCTAAACTCCCTTTCAAATTGTATTGTAATTTTTATTTTCGCTTACATGTATTCTGCTCACAATTGTACAATTTGAATAAACGTTTCTTTCTTTCTTTCCCAACTTTCCTACCATACATAAGTGTTGGTGCCAACACTTTGTATGGTTTAACACTTTCGTTTTGTTTACATTAACTTTCATTCCTTTCCCTTTCAAAGCATAATATTTACCATCTTGACTATTTGCCGGATATTTCGACCCAGTAGCGTGAATCGTGGTCACGACGTTACTGTGGACGGTTGTGTCAAGCTGTCAGAATCTCTCTACCCTACGTCCGATCCTTTTATTTTTCACGGCACCCACATCCATTTTTCGGCATACTACACTTAAAAACGCCATCGTGGTAAATACCCGTTCAAATAGTCAATATGTTAATAAACCACGAAAATTTAAGTTTAAAATATTTACCATCTCCTGTAGCTCATTAGCGGATGACGCAAATATTACTTAATCATCAGCGTTAATTAAACAATTGATGAGTAATTCATTCATTCTTAACCCATACATACTTTCTTTTAAATATGTCAAATATTTATCCATGAATAGGTCGAACAGCCATGGTGACGCAACACATCCCTGTCCAAAACCTCTTTCGACAAGAAACCACTCCGTGTATGCCCCGTTTATTCTGACACAAGCACTAGAACCCTCACAGAGAGCCTTCAATGCTTGAATCAGATTACCGATCACCCCATACGTAGATAACGTTGACCACAGCACATTCGTCACCACTCGATCATAGGCCTTTTCTAAATCTATAAAAGCGCAATAAACTTTTTGGTGTGGATATATAATTTTCTCTATTAATTTGACAAAAAATGACTTTAAATCCATCATTATCTGATAACCACATTCACGGTTCCTTATAAATCACTGAGCAGTAAAATGAACGAATGGGATAATCCTGTTAAAGCATCCGTGACTAATGATCACTTTTAATATAGAGAACGATTTTTCGTGTACACACTGTACGTCGTTCACATTTTCATTGAATATCCAAAAGTTTTTTCGAGTAAATCTTTCTTAGGGATGCTTGACTTGGGGAGTAAGCTAGTGAATGCGTGATAAGATCGTTACGAAAAGTGTAATAAGTTAGTGAAGATAGAGAGAGTTACGTTTAACTTCAGTTGTGTGGTCTAAAGCAAACTCGTTTTTCAAGTGATCACTTCTTGTGTGTAAATCGCTTTATACGTAATGCATTATAGTGCCAGTTTGTTTGGCGTCCCTTTCTCTCACGCGGTAGGCAGAGTCTTTCTGTCTCACTCTAACCCAGCGCTAACATCGCTAGCCGTATTTCGTCACGGACAGAGATCTCTCCCATTCTCTACTCAGTGTTTATTGTGCGATAGACATATAATGGTATATGTCTATCGCAATGGCAGTGGTCATATCACATAAAACTTAATCAATAAAAGAATTTATTTTTTCTTCTGACATTGTCATATGAATATACATAAAATTTAAATAATAACCTCAGCTTTTCTTCAATTAGTAAGAAGCAGCCTATTAACGTCCCACTACTGGGCACAGGCCTCCTCACTCCGAGGAGCGAGGGTTTTTATAGCATAGACCCACCACGCTACTCCACTGCGTATTGGCATACATAGTACACAAGTGCACTCTCTATTCCTTCACTCTCATAATCCGATGTGACAAGAATCCGACACGACCGGAGAGAAATCGGGCGCTGGACCGACGGTTTAACGTGCACGGGTGTGGATCACACCGCCAACTTCCCAACTTCGGGTTAATATTGAGAAAATCTTAATAGAAAACTCAATATTGATTTTTGAATTGGCCCGAATCGGGACTCGAACCCAGGTCCTCATGTCTGTGGCGGAACATGCTAACCACTAGACCAGTGAGGCAGTTCCAGATCCTATGTATACTAACTTTAATTTCTTATTACTGTAACTTCTTTTTTGCTGCATAAATAAATAAACGCTGCTTCACTGCGGGTTGGCAGGCAGGATCAGGAGCAGGACCGACGGCTTAACGTGCTCTCCGAGGCACGGGGGTGGATCACACCACCAACTGCCCAACTTCGGGCAAATATTGCGAAAATCTTAATAGAAAACTCAATATTGATTTCGAATTGGCCCGACCCAGGACCTCGTGTCTGTAGTCGAACATGCTAACCCCTAGACCAATGAGGCAGTTTCTTCAATTTCTCAATTTTTCAAATAAACAATTTCAATTTAAATAGTCGGCCCTCGACGTTTATTTTATTGCTGACAGGTTGATTGTGATCTCACCTGATGGTGAATGATATTGCCCAGTAATAAATTAAATAAAAGATGTTAATCACTGATGAACACAGGGTAAGTTACACACATTTAGGAAAAGTTAAGACAGTGTGTTTAGGTGCGTGGGTGAGAGAAAGAGAGAGATAAGAGAAATGGAGAATGTGTATATGTAAGTGTAGGTACCTATGTGTGCGTCCGCGTTGTGTGTACGTGCATGAGTGTGTGTGCACGAATTTTTCTGTATGTATGTGTGAGTGGACTGCCTCATTGGTCTAGTGGTTAGTATGTTCGACTACAAACACGAGGTCCTGAGTTCGAGTCAATTCAAAAATCAATATTGAGTTTTCTATAAAGATTTTCTCAATATTTGCCCGAAATTGGGAAGTTGGCGGTGTGATCCACCCCCGTGCCTCTAAGAGCACGTTAAGCCATCGGTGCTGCGCTTGATCTTTCTCCGCGTCAGATTCCCGTCACATCAGACTATGAGAGAGAAGGAATAGAGAGTGCATTTGTGTACTATACCTGCCAATTGGCACTGGAGCAGCGTGGTGGGTCTATCCTCTAAAAACCCTCGCTGTTCCCAGCAGTGGGACGTTAATGGGTTGCTACTTACTGACTTTATATGTGAGTGCGCTTGCAAATGTGCACGTGTGTTAAAACATGTTGTTATAGTACCAAAATCAAGCCTTTTACCACAATTCATCACGTTAAATTCATCAGCATATTGCGCCTAAACATGTTTTCACTTTAATAAATAAACTCTGATATACGCTTTCTCATTCCCACATCTTAGTGTTTATTAAAATGTATTTTGAAAACAAATACACAGAGTCGGCAAAAAGTCCACGTACTGCATCGTCTGGGGACAGTCACCAAAAAGCGCTTTAACATACGTCATGCGGTCAACCGATGTGAAAATAAATTACGTTATGTGTTTGTTTTCGTTTAAAATTATATATTTCACTTACTTTTTGTATATCAGCTGTCCCAACAGCTCCTGATTTTGTGAGAGTATAGGGAAATGTAGTTATTCTACAATACGAAAAAAGTCACTGCCTAATTTCAAGACAAAAACGAATAGTTTTATATTTCTGATGTATGTGGCTTGGGGTTATTGTGGTTTACAAAGAATTTATATATATGTCTCTGCCCCATGCAATCTGTCTATCGGCGTGGGGCAGAGTCAATAGTGACAATCCAGCGTGCGACTCTCGGTAGTTCTCGAGTGAAGGTTCGCCATAGCGGTCGACTATTGAAACTGTCACGTTCCTAGCTATTATTGTTAATGATTTATGTGTAAATCGTTATCGGGAATAATAAATGATTGAACTTTATAATCTTGGTTAATTAATAAAGTGTTTGATTGCATAAACATTACCCACCATAGTATGGAGATAGAATTATGCATGCCACTAATGACGATGTCGGCGGAGAATCCTACGCCTCTTTTTATGTTCCTTCTCGCTGATTCCCCGACATGTAAAATATATAACAAAGACCAAGCTCAACCTGCCTCATTGGTCTAGTGGTTAACATGTTCGACTACAGACATGACGTCCTGGGTTCGAGTCCTGGGTCCGGCCAATTCAAAAATCAATATTGAATTTTCTATTAAGATTTTCTTAATATTTTCCCGAAGTTAGGAAGTTGGCGGTGTGACCCACCCCCGTGCCTCGGAGAGCACATTAAGCCGTTGGACCTGCGCCTGATCTCTCTTCGGTCGTGTCGGATTCCATTCATTTCGGACTATGAGAGTGAAGGAATAGAGAGTGCACTTGTGGTACTATGCCTCCCAATCTGCAGTGAAGCAGCGTAATGGGTCTATGCTCTAAAAGACACTCGCTCCTCGGAGGGAGGAAGCCTGTGACCATCAGTGGGACGTTAATGGGCTGCTACTTACTTACTTTTACTTACCAAACTCATAATAGCAAGTATTATCAAAACACCAACTGTGCTGGATGGCAACTGGGCCATTTCCACCAGCCCAGGACTTACTTTACTTACAAATTGGCCATCAGTCTTGACTCAGACATTATATCCACCAGTTCAGGCTTCGACAAATTAGCCACGGGTCCAGACTCCGACAAATTAGCCACGAGTCCAAACTCAGACAATATAGCCACCAATTTAAACTCCGACAATATAGCCACCAGTTTGGAGTCCGACAATACAGCCACCAGTTCAGTCTCCGACAATATAGCCACCATTTCAGACTCCGACAGTATAGCCACTTGTCCAGACTAAGACAATATAGCCACCATTTCAGACTCCGACAATATAGCCACCAGTTTAGACTTCGATAATATAGCCACCAGTTTAGTCTCCGATTATATATCCACCAGTTATAACTCCGACAAATTAGCCACTTGTCCACACTCAGATAATATAGCCACCATTTCAGACTCCGACAATATAGCCACCAGTTTAGACTCCAACAAATTAGCCACTGGTCCAGACTCAGACAATATAGCCACCATTTCAGATTCCGACAATATAGCCACCATTTCAGATTCCGACAATATAGCCACCAGTTTAGACTTCGACAATATAGCCACCAGTTCAGACTCCGAAAAATTAGCCATAACTTTACACTCAGAGAATATAGAAAACGCAATTTCCTAAAATCCCATGCCTGGAATTTAACTCAACACTTCTGCTATCCAACCAAGCATTAACATTTAAACTCTACGCAGACAAGTCTACAGACAGCAGCTAGTTTTTAATAAATGGAATGCATTTTAGAACCGCACCTCTCGTTTTTAATTATTCAACATAAACCCTCGTTACATTAACGACACGTATTTCAGTTCGGTTTCCACACCCATGGGAATCACAGCATCCGTACAAACAGACAGACATTTAAGGTGTCATTCCTCTGCAAAAGGAATATACAATAAAGTTCCACGTGGATATAAATCATACGAGAGTATCGACCTTAATGTAGGAAAGGTAGATTCAAATCTGAACTCTATTCTCATTATGAAGGCTGGGGGTGAGATTTTATGTTGATGTGACTGAACTTTATGTCTGGGTTTTGATTATAATTAACATGTTTAATGTTACTAAAAGATGTGAAAAGAACATGGAAGCTGTTGCTCAATGTGATATTAATTATTCGGTTGGACCTACCTGTTTTCCTATGACATAGAATTCCAGAATCGAATAAACCTCTGAAAAATTAGTAATAACCCATTGTTTATTATTTTTTATTTGTCTATTTATCTCGTCATATCTTAAAGTCGTAATATAGCATGAACACCAGAACGTCCACTCCTCCTTACTGGGCACCCCGGTCATCTATGATGGGTGCCCGAGTCCTCCACAAGGGGCGTTCGAATCCTTGGTAGGTGACCGATCCGGTGGGCATCTGAAGCTATCCTAATGAGCATTTCGGTCTTCTATGATGGGTCTTTCAAAATGACCATCCAGGGCATTTGTAATGAAAATTTGGGTCTCCCAAAGTAGTAGACTGCGTCCTCAATGATAGGCATCCAGATCTTCCAAGATTCCTATGTTCGGTTCCCCTAAATTAGCAGTACTCTTCAGTGGACTTTTGGTTCATGATTCTGAGCCTCTGGATCGTCCGTAATAGACAACTAGGTTATCCATAATAAGCGTTTGGATCCTCCATAATTGACCTCTTAGTCCTCTTCAATGGGCGTCTAGTTCCTTTAAGAGGGGCCTCTGGTTCTTCCGTAATATATAACTAGGTTTTGCATACTGGGCGTTTTGTTCATTTTCAGTTGGCATCTAGTTCCTCTAAATTGAGCCTCGGGATCTTCCGTAATATACAACTAGGTTTTCCATAATGGGCCTCTGATTCCCCTTAAGTGGGCATCTGGTTCATCTAAGGCGAGCTTCTGAATCTTCCGTAATAGACAACTAGGTTTTCCATAATGGGCGTGTGAGTCCTCTTCAGTGGGTGTCTGGTTCCTCTAAGCTAGACCTCTGGATCTTCCGTAATAGACAACTAGGTTTTCCGTAATGGGCCTTTGAGTCCTCTTTAGTGAGCATCTGGTTCATCTAAGGAGAGCCTCTGGATCTTCCGTAAGAGACAACTAGGTTTTGCATAATGGGCGTTTGTGTCCTACGTAATGGGCCTCTGAGTCCACTTCAATGGGGGTCTGGTTGCTCTAAGGTGGGGCTTTGGATCTTCTGTAATAGACAACTAAGTTTTGCATAATAGGTGTTTGGGTAATCCTTAATGGGCCCCGATGATGGGCGCTCGAATTTCTCCACGTTGCTAGTCCAGCTGCTTCATTATAGTTGTCTGGGCTAGTGGATATAGTGAGCACTATAGCAATAGTTGTTAGTAGTTTAACATAGATGTCGTAAGCAGGTCCAGGTCTAATTTGGAAGTTAAAACAGACGTAGTCGGGCAAAAGATAATTGTTTTATAAAACACTGTCTGTTTCTCCTGTTCAATAAGATGCTGTAACCACTTGGGGACTGAGTATACGACGTATAAATCTTACGTAAGTGTCCGGCGGTCAACACTCAAGTTTTATTTGTTGGTTTCTCGTGAAATTCATTTTGCGTTTATTTATCTTTCTTTTATATCGTCGGATGTAAAAACTTTATTTGTATTGTTTCTCTGGTATCAAAACAAGCGTCGTTATTTTTATAATAAATAATGGCTGGTACAACAATAGTTTTTGTAGCATTACTATACCCTTTAATTAAATATTCTTTTGTTACTTCGTATTTTAGTGTTTTCTCGTGAATTTCTCTTGTTATTTTCTTGAATAGGAATAATTACATGAACTCATTTTTCTTCGTACAATCGATGAAGCATTAGTGGCATCCATAATTCGATTTTCATACTGTGGGCGTTGATGGGTAATGTTAGTGCAATCAAACTCTTTATTAATTAACTCAGATTATACCTTTCAATCACTTAATGTTCCCGATATTAATGTACACAAACTCATTAATAATAATGGCTTGGAACGCGACAGTTTCAATAGTCAAAAGTTGACCGCTCTGGCGGACCGTCACCCCAGAACTGGAGAAATGTGCGCCGGATTGCTACTATTCACTCTGCCCTACGTCGTTAGACAGATGGCGCCAGCGTTCCACATACATTGCACTCCGACAGATACTACATATATCTAATAACCATTCTAATTCTTCATTAAAACGTAAACTGAATCGTCGTTGTCGTCGCTTCAACCTATGGACGTCCACTGCTGGACATAGGTCTCACGTAATGACCTCCACAAGGCCTGATCTCGCGCCGCCTGGCTCTAGTGGCTTCCCGCGACCCTCCTTAGATCATCGGTCCACTTTGTCGGGGCTCTGCCTACACTACGCCGTCCGGTGTGGGGTCGCCACTCCAGCACCTTCGGCCCCCAACGTCCATCGGTCCTTCGGACTATGTGCCCCGCCCATTGCCACTTCAGGTTCGCGATTCCAAAAACTATGTCAGTGACTTTGGTTCTATTACGGATCTCTTCATTTCTAATTCGATCACGTAGAGAAAATCCGAGCATAGCCCTCTCCATCGCACGCTGAGTAACTCTGAGCTTCCGCATGAGGCTCATGGTCAGCGACCACGTCAAGGTAAACTAAATATACTTAGTTATTTAAAAGAAGAATAATATAACAATGTTTTGTTACATCTCTAACGAATTAAGTAGGGTATTCGATGAAAAACCATGCGAGACTCGATTTTTTCTGACACATCCAATAACAAGTGGTATTTTTTAACAAATCTACACGAAACCTTGACGGATTACATATAGAAATCTTCCTCAAAAATCAGTGTATCTATTTGATATGGAAGTTATTGAGTTATTTAGAGGCAACACTTAAAAATAACACAAAAGATTTTGTAATATTACGAAATGTTATGCAATACGAAGTAATTTTAACAAGCGGATCAATTATATAAGTCTTTCGAGCTGTTTTTCGTTAGGTAGTTGTTTTAAGAGAATTAGTGCTAAATAGTATAAATTCAAATAGTGGAGAGAATAAAATTTGTTAGTTAAGGTGAGTTCACGTTATTCTAATATATTACATACATACATAGCATCACGCCTCATTCCCATAGGGGTAGGCAGAGACAACATTCTTCCACTTGCCACGATGCTTGCATATCTCCTTCGCTTCTTTCGTCCTCATTAAACCTTTCATACAAGTACGTCGGTTTAGAGTACTCTTGACCTGGCCGTTATTTAAAATGTCCTGGATTTGGTCCATGAACGTTCGCCTTGGTCTTCCCCTTCCAACTTTCGCATTCACTCTTGACTCATAAATCCTTTTTGTCAGTCTCCTTTCATTCATTCTCTCTACATGCCCAAACCATCTAAGCATACCTTTTTCAATTTTAGTCACTACGTCTTCTTTTATACCACAACGTTCTCTTATCACACTATTTCTCACTCTGTCACTCAGTTTTAATCCACTCATGCTTCTCAACGCTCTCATCTCTACCGCATTTATTTTACTTTTGTGATTCTTCTGCCAT
>JACTOM010000844.1:1145559-1161434 GCA_015832385.1 Elymnias hypermnestra | reverse complement strand
GGGGTGTAAGGGAGAAACGAGTCCCAGTCCGTTTCTCCAAACGCCAACCTCACCTGCACGCGGTGCACCCTGCTTCTACCGACGAGGCTCTGGCGACCGACAAATGGCGGTATAACCATTCGCCTTAGCTGACCTAAATGCCACAGACCGATAACGGGCAGCAGCGTTATCGGTGCGATAAGGTCAGCACTGCGATCACCAACCCGCCTGCCAAGCGTGGTGATTATTGGCAAAACCACACATGATGATGACAAGGCAGCAACGGCCCCCAGTCCCCGGCAGCCCCGCTATTCCAAGCTCTGGCAGCGGTTTCGGTAACGGCGGGGCAGGGGGTGCTAAGAATCTCCGGAAGAGATTCCGCTGCCAACCCCGACGACTTGACCTGGCAACATACAACGCACGCACTTTGAGGACCGACGAAAAAGTCTTCGAGCTGGAAGAAGCCATGAGCAAGTTACACTGGGATATTGTGGGATTATCCGAAGTCCGTAGAGAGGGGGAGGACACGATAATTCTCAAATCCGGTAACTTGCTATACTACCGGGAGGGTGAACACCAATCCCAAGGTGGTGTCGGGTTCCTCGTCCACAAATCTCTCGTTAACAATATTGTCCAAGTAAACAGTGTGTCCAGTAGGGTAGCGTACCTTATACTCAGAATTACCAAACGGTATCTGTTGAAGGTCATACAGGTTTACGCACCCACATCATCGTATCCCGATGATGATGTAGAGGTTATGTATGAGGATATATCAATAATAATAATAATAATAATAATAATTTTTATTTCAATCAAACGTATCATATATGTTAGTTACAATAATCTTAGACTAATATTAGTACACTAACCTACTTAAAAGTAATTTTTCTACCTAGTAACAGCTTTGATTTGTCAGTACATGTACCATACAGCAATGGTTCAAGTACCGGCAATCAGCAAATGCCTTCAGAATACTGTTAGTGCTGTCCCGAAGCCTGCGCACTAGGGATGCATACCGTTTGCGGATGGTAGTGTAGAAATAGTACACCCGCCCCAGTGAACATACCTGAAGCGCTGCAGAAGCGAGGCAACTCCATCAGAATATTGTACTTCACACGCAGAGCATTGTACTGTTTCGGAGTGTAATCAATCCACAGGCTGTTCGTGTAAAAAGACGTACAATAAGCTTTGAAAAGAGTCATTTTAACCTGAAAAGTACAACGAGCAAACCTGCCGGCGATCATGTTTGCTCTGACAATCAATGCCCTGCGCTCTCTCTCTCTCTTTCTATATCTGCATCGTCTTTCAGATCAAAGGGTACAACATGGCCGAGGTACTTAAATGGGAACACTCTGTTTAATGGTGTATCATAAAGTAGCAGATGGTATGGTCCCGGGCAGTGCTTTTCCTTTGACCTGAAAGACCATGCATTCGCTTTTTTTGCACTCTTGGATGATTAGTCTTCGGTACTCCAAATAGGGATCCTCTTTGAAGATGTCGGAAAAAAACAACCTTTCTCTCGTCGTCGTCGTCGTCGTCGCTTCAACCGATGGACGTCCACTGCTGGACATAGGTCTCACGTAATGATGTCCACAAGGCCCGATCTTGTGCCGCCTGGCTCCAGCGGCTACCGGCGACCCTCTTTATTACCTTTCTCTGCATACAACGAATCTGAGCTCGTTTGAGTACCTAAGCATTTGGGACGAACTGGTTTCAGGAGATCTTTAAATTTTTGGAGCCGTTAACTGCTTTGCTTTTTGAGGACTTGTGTTTCGCAGCCATATAAAAGAATGGGCCAGACATATAAGGAAAAGGATTTGAGAGTCTTCTTATAGAAGGCGAGAAACTTTCATATCCATATTTAATTAATGTCCTTTTTCTAGGACACATCAATGATTTTAGCAAACATCATGTGTGACAGAGCTTTTAAAAGTTAAAAACAAATCCGCTAATCCATTAATTTTGGGTCACTATAACCTTTTCTATGCTTACTAAATGTCTTCTAAATATTACAAAAACACTCATAACTCGGCTTGTACTAGTTATTTCACTATTTTAATTTAAAAAAAAAAATTTTCTCTTGAAACAACCACACCATAAAGTACCATAAGCTTAAGAGACACAAATAGATTATTCCACTTGTTATAGTTACCTTGTATTGCATAACATTTCGTAGTAAGTAGCAGCCTTTTATCGTCCCACAGCTGGGCACAGGCCTCCTCACTCATAGGAGAGAGGGTTTTAGGGAAGGGATTACTATAAACATTGTGCAATATTACGAAATGTTAATAGAAAACATTTCGTAATATTGCACAATGTTTTCAAAATCCAAATCAAAATCAAAAATGTATCTATTCAAGTAGGCATACAGCACTTTTGAATGAATCGTCAAATTATATATTTTTTTCCACACTCTGATTCTAATATACGTCTGATGATGGTACTCAAAATCGGCTTAAAATCTAAAGCTACGAGGGTTCCTTCGCGCCCTGATCCGATAAAAACCCACAACAAACTCAGTCGGGTATTTTTTTTTTACCATCATCATTACAATATCATATTAGTTTAATATATTTTAATTCAAATTAGAGCAACTTATAATACGATTTTTCTATCAACTTTCTTTTAACAAAGACTTTGAATTTATTTATTGACATCTGTAGAACGTCTTGTGGGAGTTTATTATAGTACCGTATACAGTTACCCTTAAACGAGTTGTTAATTTTATGCGGCCTACTAGAATGTATAACAAGTGTGTTTTGGTTTTGTAAGTTATATGATGTACATTCACTCTTTTTATTAAAAGAGTCAATGTTTTATGTACATACAATAAGTTTTCTAATATATATACGTTAGTAATTTTAACTGTTGCCATATTGCTCTATAATTGACTATATTTTAGAGCTATAAATGCCACCTTATAATTTATAGTCATAAAGGTGAAGGTGTTTTTATAAACGCGATATTTATCTTTAAAACTACGCGAGTGACATCGAGAGTTTTTTTATAATCGTGAAACAATAGCATGGGTTTCAGTAACCCAGTATCTCGCGTACGAACTCTTAGATCTGTCAGCTATACATTCAAGTTTACATTGTTCGTGGATGCAGTTATTGCGAGTCTCTACATGCAATTGAGGGTTTGGAATTGACAAGTTGCCTATTTAACTAAGAGATGCAAGGAATACTTAGATATTCGTATTCACGTTATAGATTCTTTGTTAAAGCTTAAAAAGCTACTCAGGGAATAATAGTATAACATACTTTTATTAGCTTTGTCTGCATATTGACGGCAATTTACTTCGCTAGCAGGGATCCTGTGTTCGATGTCCAGCAAGGCTTCGGCCGTGGCTAGATACATCAGCGAACACGTGCTGTTAAGCAAAGAAATGTGCTATTGCGGACGGAAATACCGAGCCTAGTGCGTCGCCAGTGGCGATTTATCCTGATGGGTCAATCGCTGGTGACCCTCTCCCTCTCCTATTTCAGCACCCGTGATCGCCCTCGCTCCTGCTCGTCACGCCGCATGTACGTGCCGAGTAGAAGTGTTAATAACTGGCCTCTCCCAATGTTTGCAAGCCCCTGATCTGCAAGAAAAGTAAAATGTCACTTCTTATCCTATCATGTCATACGCTAGTGTCGTTTTCGCACACGTGCCAGGATATCGCCTGGTCCGTCTGCAGGTACTTCAAAATAAATTTATGAGGATCTAGAACACCCCACGATTAGAAAATATTTGAAAGCACTTTCCTAATATTATTTTGAGAGAGCCATTAAACATAGTAACCTAGTAGTGGTTAACGCGTCCTCCTACAGGGCCTATCTAAGCATTCCGCCTAGGAAGAGACTGGACTAAAGCGTCCTTTATTAGGTAGGGCCCCACACACGTACAAACGCTACACACCGACTCCGCTGGCCAAGTCGAGTTCCCCGACTTCTGACGTCACCCGGACGTTGGACTCCATTTCGAGTTGGACGTTGGACTCCTTTTCCCTGCCCTGAAAAGGGCTCGCACTCGAAAAGGTGGCGGCCTCCCTTTTTTTGACGGGGGAAAAATGTTAAAACACCCTGACCCGAGATCTGGGGAAAGGAAATCGGGTTATATGGGATTTTATATAAATACCCGCTAAAACCCCCTCGGTAGGCACGTGCCTTCTGGGGTGGTTCCGGCAACTCGGGCAGAACGTACCAGTGCCACCCTTGCACAAAAATCAATCTATCTGACAACTCTCGACCTTACAACGCTCGCAGCCGTTGCAGTTTAATTATCGCTGCAAGCCTGATGAACGCCCCTGTGTTCGGGACCAACTCGGCGGTCTCCCTAAGAGCCCTTCCATCATTCCGGTTACGCTGTAAAAGCCAGAAGGGCTAACAGCTAAATACACACCGAAAAAAAACTTTGTAAGCACATTTCGCCTTAGACTCCTGTAAGGAGTAGATCCGCATACTAAGAGCGTGGACAGTAAGCCAGAACGTTGCAGAACCGAAAACCCAAGTCCGAACAACTGAAACATCTGAACCTACAAGAATTTAATGACCCAAGCCCGAACACTGAAGACCCAAGCCCTGAACAACTAATGAGTACATAAGTCCACTGAACCCAGAGAGATTTAACTGGACCTGAATCATGTGTATTCCAGACTACCACCAGACTACCACGCTTCCACCGTAGACTGTATTATCAATTACCATCAGATTCCAAACATTTTGCTTTTGATTATTCCCATCGTGCAGCCAATTTGGTTTGCATCGATCTTACATTTGGTGTCATCTAGTACAGACTAAGATAGAAGCCGTCTCATCACTTACCATCAGGTGCTATTACAGTCCAGTGCTACCCTGTCAGCAATAAATATTGTATTATTTAATAAATATCGGTAAAACGACGTCCTACAGCCCAAATTTCTTGAAGCAATAGTTATAATTGTTTAGTTGATTATCAGAACCATGTTACTTTGTTGAATTGTGGAGGTAGTTTAATAATTATTCTCACCTGTCTACTAATGGCATACATTAAAACGTGGAAGTAAATTGAAATTTTATTCAATTATCCAAGGATTGATGTTTTTGTGGACATCTTCTTAGCAAAAACGTATCTCTTTTTGGGTTAGATCCCTTTTATCTTATCATCAGGTAATCACAGTCAGATTTTGTATATATTTTCATTTACATTTAAACTAAATAAACACCAAATATGTCCACCGTTTTGGACAAGTGTGAACATAGCGATTAAGTTGAAGCCGAATGTAATTAAGCTGAATTTATGAGCTTTCGAGGACTTAATGTTATGTATTCTGACCATGTCAGTCAGTAGATGCCAAGTCAGACTATTTTATTGTGATGTTAATGTTGGTTTTAAGAACATGAAAGATTTGTAGTATATGTTGCAACACGTAAACAATCTGTCGTAAAGTTTACGATTAAATTAGTTTTTGATACCTTGATTTTCCCAGACTTGTAAAGAAGGGTTTGATATTTCAAGAAAATCTTGTCTTGAAAGTCCATCTGGAAATCGGACATCAGTTTCTGTGATTATCACGAACAATTTGATTTTTAATATGTAAATTATATATGTAGGAGAATAAGAGAGAAGAGAAGCATAAAGCATAGAGTTCGCCGCAGACTTTGTTATTAATTGCATACTTAATTCAATTTCCATACTATGGGCGTTGGTGAGTAATGTTGGTGCAATTAAACACTTTATTAATTAACTCTGATCATAATGTTCAATCTCTTAATGTTACCGATATCAATTAACACAAAAAAATAGCTAGGAACGCGACAGTTTCAATAGTCGACCGCTCTGACGGACCGTCACCCGAGAACTGGAGAGACGCGCGCCGGACAGATGGCGTTCACAAACTATTGCACTACGACATATACATAAATCTTTCTCATGTAACACTCTATCTATTGGTATAAACTGTATACAAATCTGGTCAATAGTTCTTGATATCGGAATGCTTGGTTTTGTAATATGTAAGGATTTCAACCAATACATATAAAAAATTAACAAGTTATATACACACCTTCCTCGTGGATCGTTACACGTTGGAATACTTTGTTTTGTATTATGTGAGGATTTCAAGCAATTTATATTAAACCTTAACAAATGAAACCTTAGTCACGAATTGGTCAATTTATTTATATAAAAGGTATAAAAATTCATTCATTAGTTTGGGTTTAATTCCAACAGACAGCAAGATAGACTTTGTTTTGTAATATGTCGAGATTTCAACGGTGACTACTTCTGATTGGGCAACCGCCAACGGACCCCCCCCCCTTCCCGAAGCCTCCTCAGTACCTGTGATTGCCCTTTCTCCCGCTCGCCCGACCGCATATGATTATCGGGTGGGAGATTTGTATAAAAGGGCACTCCCATGAGACTGCCCAAACACGTCCTCGACGACCCAGACGACCAGATTACAATTAACAACGCCTCCTTACACAATCACACATACACATCGACTTCGCCGGCGAAGACGAGGACCCCGCATCTGACGCACCCCGGCCGCGGCTTCCAGTCGCGGACACATGGGCGTCAAGACTAAGCACCCGTCTGATTGTCCTTTTTAGCAACAGCAAACGTTGCTCTAAGCCTAGGTCCGAGCCTCGCAGGAGGTGCCCTTACGTTTCCCCCACGACGCAGCAGGGCCCTTCTACTGGCCCAACCCTCAGCTTCTGCGCTCGCCACCCCTCTCGGTTACGCTGTCAAAGCCAGTAGGGCTAACAGCAACCTTCGCCTTAGACTCCCAAGCGGAGTAGATCCCCTACTTGTAAACATCAAGAACCAGAACTCTGAAGAACTCGGAAGTGCACCTGAACCGAACCACGAACATTGAAACCCGAAGTCCCCAAGCCCGAACAACTGAAGACCTGAACCCTCGAGATTCCCCAACAGTATCAGTTCATCAGTTTTTGAGTTACATGTCAAACAGAAAGAAGGAGGACTGGTTTTATGATATGTAAGAAGTTGTAATCTTGAAATTTCGTACATTAACTCTGTATCAGATATATTCACTTGCAAGTCACGAGGCACGTTTACGATTCACGCTCTCCTGTAAATGAGACCTGCCCTGTTTCGACTTTTCCAAATCATTTGTTAGCAGTTACCTTTTGTGGGAAGGCAGCGTTGATGTAAATCGCCATAAAAAAGGGTGTAACAGATTTTATAAGGTTTAATTGATAGCTATTTAACGTGTCAGTGCTTTGATTGTAAATCTTACTTTTAGAGTTTCAGTTTCAAGAATTAAAATGGAAATGGATCACAAAAAGCAGCGCCAAATTTTTCAAGTTTTATAATATATGTCGGAGAATAAGAGAGAAGGGAGAAGCATAAAGCACAGGGGCGTAGGGTTCTCAATGTCACGTCATGGGCGTTCGTGGGTAATGTTGGTGCAATCAAATACTTTGTTAATTAACTCGGATTATAATGTTCAATCANTAAAGATAAGAAGGGTACAGAGTGCGGTCCCAGTGAAGTCGTGTGTAACATCTGGCAGCAGCGACCATAGATCTGCGCGGGGCCACCCTACCAGGGATAGAGGTTTGTATAGATAACGGCGCCCGCGCAGTCACCTCGATTCTTCATGGTCACGCTGTCTCAATTCGCAGCTAAGACGCCACACACGACAGTCACAGGAACCACTCTGGCTCTAGTATAGAATATTAGAAGGCGTTTCAATTATAACCATTTTCTACATTTTGATTGAACCGGTATAGTTAATGTGGTGAGCCAGTTCGAAGGGGCTCACAATATTAGTATGTAGGTACATGTATGTCTATTTATTAACACTTTTGCACCAACAAATTATCTTTAAGTCCTAGTCTGTAAGGTTGCCTGTAAGAGATCACTTCAAATGATAAGGCCGCCAATGCACATTAATGTTAATAAGTGTTTTTTTTGCTCTTTGTATAATATGTTAAACTTAATTTTTGTGTAATAAAGTATTTTTTGTTTGTTTGTTTAATGTTCCCGATATTACACACAAACTCGTTAACAATAATAACTAGGAACGCGGCAATTTCAATAGCCGACCACTCCGGCACACCGCCACTCGCGAACTGCCGAGAGACACGCCGGACTGCCACTTATTGACTCTGCCCCCACGCCGATACACAGATGGTGCCAGCGATCCACAGACTCTTGTACTCCGACATATATAACTACGTTGCATTACTCCATGTAACGATATATGTATATCCTACTTATTAACGGAAATAACAGTCGCTTGCCCCGCGCCGTCGGGTTTTTCGCTTCGATTGCCCCGCGATTCGAATCACTACTACTAAAAGTTATGATCTTTATGTTTGCTAATAGTTAAACTATACAATGTTATCTTTTGTTTATTAAATTAAGACTCTGGTGTATCGTCATCTTGCGCTAAACTTTGGGATATCGAAAAGAGTCCATCTTGTATTTATAAGCTCATATCTATCGGGAATGGCCGAATAAATAATATATAAATATAATCAATCAAACATTTAATGCACAATTTTCAAGATCTGTATTCTTTATAGTTATTACTCTTTTCTATTCATGAGATTATTAACATAGAAACACAATTGCATCATCAATATCCATTAACATTAAATATAAAACAGAATCATCATTGAGACATAAATAAGACAAGGTTTTTATATTACAGAAATATACTTCGCTTTGTATCGCAGAACAGCCCAATTTACTAACACAATTAACTTAAAACTGAGAACTGAGTAGTTTCAATATTCGTCAACGATTAACTCTCTAATAACCCACACTCGACAAGAAAACTGGTATCCGCGCCAATTTATGCAACCATTTAAAAATAAATCAATGCACCATCTTATTAAAAATAACACCGATACTTTCTTAACACTCAGGACAATCTTATTTTAAAATACAATCGCAATAACACTGAATATTTGCGCAATAGTAAATATACGACAGCCTCATTGGTCAAGTGGTTAGCATGTTCGACTACAGACATGAGGTCCTGGGTTCGAGTCCCGGGTCGGGCCAATTCAAAAATCAATATTGAGTTTTCTATTAAGATTTTCTCAATATTTGCCCGAAGTTGGGAAGTTGGCGGTGTGATCCACCCCCGTGCCTCGGAGAGCACGTTAAGCCGTCGGTCCTGCGCCTGATCTCTCTCCGGTCGTGTCGGATTCCCGTCACATCGGACTATGAGAGTGAAGGAATAGAGAGTGCACTTGTGTACTATGCCTGCCAATCCGCAGTGGAGCAGCGTGGTGGGGCTATGCTCTAAAAACCCTCTCTCATATGAGTGAGGAGGCCTGTGCCCAGCAGTGGGACGTTAATGGGCTGCTACATACTTTTTTTTTTTTAGTCAATATACAATCCAATATAACTGCTACTTCCTCACTAGTTAATTGACGATCTCAAATAATAACCCTAACATATTTTAAAAATTAAAACTTACCCCAAGGATTTTCATTGTTATTCACATCACTTATTTAATCAAAAACACAAATAATCACTAATAAACATTCACAGCTTTATAAAATACCACAAAAATGTTAACGTCCTATGCCACGACACATGCACTGTTAGTAACGGTCACTTTGTAATTGATTTAATTTTTCTATTGTCTGGTGTTGTCGTCGTATATTTTATTACAACAGTTACCGAGAAGCGGAATACATAATACACATCATGACTTAAAAGAAAAAGTTTCGATCCAATAAAAAACTGATATTTTCAAACTTCCACGGGATCGGGAAGAGTTAAGCTATCATATATATATATTTAAGCTTCTAATCGAAGCTTCGTCTGCGTCAACTCAAAAGCAGACAGTAAAAAAAAAATAGTAAAACGAATTGCAAATATCTTTTTCCAAATTTTAAATTAAAATTGTTATAAATTACAGTTTCAAGTAATATTTGCAGGTTTTTTCTTATAAAATATTGCCTTAAGTGTGCTCATAAAACTGAGTCTGTTCATTTACAGAGTAATCACTAAACGATCAGACAGGATAATCCTGCCAACGAATAGCGTCCCTGATTAATGATTCTGATAAAGAGTCAATATCTTGATTGCTTTTATATAACATAGTGAAGATATACGTAATAAGATAAAGAATACCTTAAAAAAAGTTCAACATTCAAACGTTTTCTACAGAATAATGTACCAGAATGAAATATTCCTATTTTAGGGTTCCTCTTTGCTGATAGAAACCCCTAAATATGAATCAAACTTGAACGCACTTATCTCAAGAACTACATGTCTCATTTTAAAGATTCTTTCGTTGTAAGACAACCCATTTATCGAGGAAGTAAAGTAGTAAAAGTAAGTAGCAGCCCATTAACGTCCCACTGCTGGGCACAGGCCTCCATATCATATGAGAAAGGGTTTTTAGAGCATAGATCCACCACGCTGCTCCAGTGCGGATTGGCAGGCATAGTACAAAGTGCACTCTCTATTCCTTCACTCTCATAGTCCGGTGTAACAGAAATCCGACACGACCGGAGAGAGATCAGGCGCAGAATCGACGGCTTAACGTGCTCTCCGAGGCACGGGGGTGGATCACACCGCCAACTTCCCAACTTCGGGCAAATATTGAGAAAATCTTAATAGAAAACTCAATATCGATTTCGAATTGGCCCGACCTGGGACTCGAACCCAGGACCTCATGTTTGTAGTCGAACATGCTAACCACTAGACCAATGAGGCAGTTATCGAGGAAGATTATAGGCTATATATCATCACGCTAAAACCAATAGGAGTGGAGTATCAATGAAAAATGTTGCAAAAACGGGTAAAATGTTCTTTTGGGAGCTTTCGCTGCGTAGACGGTTAAAGCTTCGCAAAAATCATGTATGATGGAATGGTTCTCCTTTAAAAGTTCTAAAAAAAAAGTCCAAGGCAGCCTATGTCTATCTTTTAAGGTTGATTCAGTAATAACCTTCGTTTATGGTTAAATAAAAATTGCAGATGAAGTTGCGCAGGTCAGCTACCATTCCATATTATAAAGCTAAAGAGTTCGTTTACATAAACGCGCTAATCTCAGGAACTTCTGCATCGATTTCAAAAGTTCTTTCAGTGTTTGATAGTCCATTTATCGAGAAAGGTTTTAAGCTATATATCATCACATTTACATACATAAAAGCGTAGCAACAATGATTTTTTTTATAAAAACGGAAAGAATGTGTTCCTTTTGAGATCTTCTATTCCGTACTTTGCGTGAATGGTTAAAGTTTTACAACAAATATTTAAGAAAGAATTGTTCCCCTATAAAAGATCTAGAAAAGAGTCAAAGACTCCATATATCTATCTTTTAAGGTTGACTTATTATAGCTTTTATTATGGTAATCAAATTTGTTCTCCCTTTCTTATTGTACGATTATGTTTATAGATTCAAATATGCCTTAAAAGATTCATTACACTTTAAATAGATAAATATAGTTTCTTTTCACATATTATTTCTAGTGTAAATCTGATTAAAGACATTAAAGTACGGCTTACAATTTTAGGTTGCGAGAATTAATGCCCTTTCAAAGAAAAATTTACAAGAAAAAAACCATTACATATTTTTAATTACAATAGTTACAGGTATATTTTCATAAATGAAATTTTGGTGTTATTTATTAGTGTTAACATTCGCTATGAACGTTTTATAAAGTCAGACTTGTAATATCGAAGTCCTGGACGTGGTTGCAGGATAAAATGTGTTCATCCCCATAACCCCTGAACCTGTTTATCGTCTCCAAACACGAACCTCCTAACACCAGGATCGTACACTTTGCACTATTCACCGCAGGCTGAAGCCTTATTTGAAGCTATACTATAGATGTAGATTTAAAATATTCATTCGTTTTTATTCTACCTTACAGTAGAGTCACCCCATGATGACCTGTTTATAAAAAAGAAACTGATGTGCTTGATTATTTTTTCTAATCTATCATACCCTGTAATTCTGGGATATGTTTATCCTTGTAATCTCTAGTGGAGCAGTCAAATAGGTTTGTGCTGCAAAAACCCACCTATGAGTAAGGAAGCCTGTGCCCAGAAATGGGATTTTAATATGCTGCTCGCCTTACCCTATATAATGATTCTATTAGGATAACATTGACCTCTAAAACAGTGGTTTAGTTTAAGGTATTTAATATTTTTCATCATATCGAATCGTGTAACGAAATTTCGTGATGCTATTGTTAGTGATAAAAAGTTTCTAATTTGTATAACTATCCGTAAAGATGGCGCCTCGTGTTCTTACTTCCGTTCAATAGAACTTACTTCCGCTCAAGATATTATAAAAGGGAGGTGCGCCATTATTATAGACAGTCGTTGCAGCCAAGTTGTGTACAGTATTAGTAAAGTTGTTGTGAAGTAATTATACTTCTGGACACATCTATTGGCCCACCTTGCATTTTCAGCTTCGTTTGGTCCTAGCTAAAATTTGATATTAGGTCGAGCAAAAAGTTTTTATGCAGTTTTGAACCTGGCACATCCATAATTTCATTCAATAGTCTTTTTTTGAATTTCGAACACAGAATTTAAAGAAACAAAAGACAATTTGGAGCCTGTTCGTTGTTAACAAACAATCGAATACTAAAAAAAACTTGATTTTATTGGTTTACTCGGATTTAATTCTTGAAAGTGTGATTTTTCTCATTGGTTTTGCAACAAACATTACTTATTCTTACCATTAAGGTAAGGTTCTATCAATAATCAATGGATACTTCGCCTGAAGTCGCCGCCCAAGCTGTGGCACTTATCCAGGCGGGACACAGCCAACGAAATGTGAGTGTTCAACTTAATTTAAGTCGATCTGCGGTCCGAAATGTTTATTCGCGGTACCTAGAGACTGGCGGCTTTGTTCGTCGCCAAGGAAGGCCACGATCTCGGGTCACAACTGAAAGGCAGGATCGATTCATCGTGACGACCAGCTTGAGAAATCGTCACCTTACCTCCATTGAGATACAAAACCAACTTCGCGACTTCCACGGAGTATCTGTGAGCGCTCGAACAGTTCGGAGGAGGTTAAAAGAACGCGATATGGTACCACCATACCACACAAGCCAGCTAATGGCCCCAAACTAACGCGAGCCCATCGAACAGTGCGCCTTCATTTAAATTGGACTCAGCAGCATTGGAGCCGTGTACTCTTTTCTGATGAGTCTAAAATTGTGCTACATGGCAATAATGAAAAGAAGAAGGTCTACCCACGTAAGGGGGAGCGTTTTGCACAATGCTGCTTTGAAGAAAGGGTTGCTTATGGCGGTGGCTCATGGACTGTTTGGGGCGGTTACGGGACCACGGCTGCCAACATTAAATGCTGAAAAGTACATTCGTGAGTACTTCGAACCTCACGTGATGCCTCAGTTATAAAGTGATAGATAAAATAGAGGAATATAAATTGTAATTTTTAAACAGAGTGAATATCTAATAAATTATTGAGCAAGTGAGTATCTTATTCTTTAACCTAATGTTTAATTCAACACAAATAACCGTCAAATAGTAATAAGAAAACTGAGTTCAATGCTGACACTATTTTTAGTGATGAAAGTCGCATGGCCGTCCCGATAACATAAATGCCTAATTTAGTGGCATGATTGAAATTGTAGATGCATGCGCGCTGCATTTACATGTCAAAATAAATAATATGGCATACGGAAAGTATTTAATGTCTATTCCGAAATAAGGGGTATTGCGGGTCAAATTTCTAAGCACAAATAAAGTATTTATAGCACATCTTAGATAATAAGACATCGTCCTTATATCCGCCTCGTCGCCACATCCGATTGGTATACACAACGTGAATTGTGTTTCAAATGGCTTACAGTCCTGGTGCAGACTAACTGTTCTGTTTAAAATTACTACATTCATACCATCACGCTTGATTTCCATAGGGGTAGGCTGAGATCATGTCCTTCCACTTGCCACGATCCTTGCATATCTGGTTCGCTTCTTCCATTCTCATTAAACCTTTCATACAAGTTCGTCTGTTTAGAGTACTCTTGACCTGGTCCTTATTTTAATAAAGACGAGGATGCTCGATAAATAGCATTACGCCTCATTCCCATAGGGGTATGCAGAGACCATAACCTTCCACTTGCCACGATCCTTGCATATGTCCTGTTCGTCGGTTTAGAGAACTCTTGACCTGGCCGTTATTTCCAATGTTCTGGATTTGGTTCGCCTTGGTCTTCCCTTTCCAACTTTCGCATTCACTCTTGACTCTTAAATTCCTTTAGTCAGTCTCCTTTCATTCATTCTCTTTACATGCCCAAACCATCTAAGCATACCTTTCTCAACTTTAGTCTTTACATCTTCTTTTGTACCACAACATTCTCTTATCACACTATTTATATAGCAGCCTTGTTTTCGATAATCAATATATTTAGACCATCTTACACAGTGTTTATTAATATTTTTACCCCTGTTACCCTTATAACTTAACTAGGGTCAAAGATATTACCTCTCCACATAACGATTTACTAAAACAATACATGTTTTTGTAAATACGTAGATTTAATGTAACATAAAAATAACACAGCATATCAAAAATGAGATATTTTTCCTCTAAGCTACATTAGCCAGGTTTTACTCTAAAAATAAAATAACTTGCTAGTGATTTCACAATCGTCAGTCAAAAATGTAATTAAAGTACATGTACAACCCATTGCATCCTCGAAATACAAGTTTTACCTCACAAGGATAAAACCCCACAGCTTAAGAACCCGGGATGTAATCAACGTGCCCCAAAACCCCGCACTTTAGAAAATCTACTTGTTCTTACTAACTTAAATAGAGATATAAATAACTTGCATTACATTTATAACTAACAAATAAATAAAAATGTAGAATATAGCATAGAAGTGCTTAAACGAATTTAGTTTTCTTTAATGATTTATGTTAAAATTCACAGTTCTTTGAAGAAAGTTGTCTTTCTATATCGCTTTCATTGCTTCTTTCTTTCTTAATTAAATAGCGGAAGCAGGGCTATTTTAATACATTGCAAATTGAAGTTAAATTAATTACTTTTATCTCTATTTTATAAATATACAACTGAACTTAAGTATGCAAATTATTAGTTTCTTCTCAGTAGGATTCAACTTTTAGAACCGGTGGTAGATTTTACTATCAAAAACGCTTTTTAGAACAAATCAAATCAAATATATATACACTCATAAAATGAAAAGAAACTTGAAAGCCTTTTACGTGGGCTTTCAATAAATATGCCACTACAGTTTTATGATTATCAATTATTTATTTCAAATTAATGGAATAAAAGTTCCTAAATATCCTTCTCTCTTATGAATCAAGAAGCAAATGCCCAACAGTGGATTAACGGGCAATATTATGAATTCAAAACTGCATAATGTTAATATCACAAAACACAAACTGGTTAATACCACAAAACGAAAGTTATGCTTTTTGAACGAGATGAATCTATGATGAACGGCAATATTTTGATAGATGGGGAACAAGTGGAAGAGGTGAAAGAATTTGTATACTTGGGATCAAAATTTACAAAAGATGGAACATGTGAAAGGGATATTGAAAGGAAAGTGAATGCAGGGAATATGGTAAATGGTGCTTTGCACGCCTTTATGAATAGCCAGATGGTGTCTCAAAAGGCCAGACTGGCTGTGCATGCAGGGGTATTGGTGCCAACACTTATGTATGGTAGTGAAAGTTGGGTATGGCAGAAGAATCACAAAAGTAAAATAAATGCGGTAGAGATGAGAGCGTTGAGAAGCATGAGTGGATTAAAACTGAGTGACAGAGTGAGAAATAGTGTGATAAGAGAACGTTGTGGTATAAAAGAAGACGTAGTGACTAAAATTGAAAAAGGTATGCTTAGATGGTTTGGGCATGTAGAGAGAATGAATGAAAGGAGACTGACAAAAAGGATTTATGAGTCAAGAGTGAATGCGAAAGTTGGAAGG
>JACTOM010000844.1:1116387-1133290 GCA_015832385.1 Elymnias hypermnestra | reverse complement strand
TTTGACGGCCTCGCTGGCGCAGTGGTGCGAGTATTCGCTTTGCTAGCGGAGGTCCCGGGTTCGATCCCCGGTAGGACGAATTTAGGAAATTGTATTTTCTAATTTGTCTGAGTCTGGACTGGTGGGAGGCTTCGGCCGTGGCTAGTTACCACCCTACCAGCAAAAACGTACCGCCAAACAAAGAGATTTGTGTTCCGGTACGATGCTGTGTAGAAACCGTAAGGGGTATATCGCCTCTTAACAGATTAGCGCGCTTCCATCTTAGACTGTATCATCACTTACCATCAGGTGAGATCACAGTCAAGCGCTAAATTGTCAGCAATAAAAAAAAAAAAAAGTGAGGCGGCCTGTGCCCAGCAGTGGGACGTTAATGGGCTGCCACTTACATACTTTACATAGCATCACGCCTCGTTCCCATAGTGACGAGCAGAGACCACGTCATTCCACTTGCCACGATCCTTGCATATCTCCTTCATATCGACGGTTTAGAGTTCTCTCGACCTGGCCCGTATTTAAAATGTCCTAGATTTGCTCCAGAACGTTCGCCTTGGTCTTTCCCTTCCAATTTTCCCATTCAATTTTGACTCATAAATCCTTTTTGTCAGCCTCCTTTCTTTCATTCTCTCTACATGCCCAAACCATCTAAGCATACCTTCCTCGATTTTAGTTACTACATCTTCTTTTATACCACAACGTTCTCTTATCACACTATTACTTACTCTGTCACTCAGTTTTAATCCACTCATACTTCTCAACGCTCTCATCTCTACCACATTTATTTTACTTTTGTGCTTCTTCTGCCATACCCAGCTTTCACTGCCATACATAACTGTTGGCATCAACACTCCTCTATGCACAGTCTGGCTCTTTGAGACATCTGGCTATTCATAAAGGATAAAGTTAAACGTAAGAGAAAATGAGATAGGAAGCATTATATAGTGTTTGATATGTTCATGTCATTTTTGTGGTCTACTTCATGCCCACCCACTCGTGTCCATGAAAGCATAGTAGGAGTTAACTTGAAATCATTACTAAAACCTACAACTTTCCTTTTGTCGTAATTCTACATTCGTCTCGTTATCTAGAAGCCAACATTTTAACAATTGCTATGTGCAAATTATCAACACTTTTTTTCTTCTTCGTCTCTTCTTAGGGTGCCTCTCCATTAATTGGCCTTGCACTAGGTACAACAATTCCTCTGCAGTCGCAAAGCCCATCTCCTCCCTGACGATTCACATAATATTTTTCTTCTGGTAATTCTACTCTTACCTTAGGTATTATCCTTCATAATAAGCTGTAAGTAGTTGTAGCGATTATGGTGGCCCATATACAATACGTGGCCCAGGTGGACAACGTTCATTTGCTTTGTGGTTATCAGGAGCTGTCTAGCCATCTTCTGAAACTAGCTGATGCTTAGCATATGATGAAAGCATCTACAGGTTACTTTTATGTAGCAGAAAAGTCGGACTTACCATCTACCAATCTACTTTTCGTCGCTGACTATGGGCCTCATTCGAAAGCTCAGAGTCACTCAGCGTGCGATGGAGAGGGCTATGCTCGGAGTTTCTCTACGTGATCGAATCAGAAATAAAGAGATCCGTAGTAGAACCAGAGTCACCGACATTGTCCTGCGAATCGCGAACCTGAAGTGGCAATGGGCGGGGCACATAGTCCGAAGGACATTGGGGGCCAAAGGTGCTGGAGTGGCGACCCCGCACCGGACGTCGCAGTATAGGGAGACCCCCCACAAGGTGGACCGACGACATAAAGAGGGTCGCCGGTAGCCGCTGGCCTTGTGGACGTCATTGCGTGAGACCTATGTCCAGCAGTGGACGTCCATCGGTTGAAGCGACGACGATGACGACGACGAATCTACTTTTGGGTAAATCTTAAGTTTGTCTGGATGATAAGTGACTCCAGAATGATTTTAAACTTACTCTTTTTGCTTATCTATACTTACAATTTATTAGCTTTTTGTATCTGTTTTTTAATCATAAATTCTAACAGGATACATAACATTAACAATTTAAAGCCATTCAATCTAATAACAAACTTCCAAGACACGTTGCAAAGATGTCATTTATTATTATTAATACCTTTGTTAAAGTAAAACTCAGAACTTGGTTTATTGAAGGTCCTTCTCAGAACATGGCACTTAATAACTTGATATTTTAAGTCTAATCATCATCAGTCGTACATTGCAATAAATGCTTTTGATCTTGTTAAAGCGTTTAAATGAATTAAGGGCTTTTTAAACAAATAGCTAATATTTGGATTTGTCGCGTATAAAGCAGTAAGTGTAAGGTTCATTAGGGCACAAAGAACTATTGTTTCTCCATTAAAATAAGTATTTGTTCATCCAATATGGAACAAAGGTTGGACCCTTAAAGTTTGTATAAGTACATAGGGTATTTATAAAGGCCTGATTCGAATCTATTTTGGGATTAAAACTAGGCTAGATGTTTTTAGCTTAATGTAAATAGGAGTCCGTTAACGTCCCACTGAACCAAAACATCCTCACTCGTAAGAGAGAGTGTTTGAACATAACGAGGACCAGGTCAGGAGGATCAAGGCTCTCGCCGATAGAGCACTAATCGAAAAGTGTAGACCAGATCTTGTGTCCCCAACTGCAGGTGTGAATAAGATGGCAGCAATCCGTTCTTACCTGGAGAATGGGATAATTAGGCGGGATGGATAGCTCTCCTACCATCTTATGCAGGTGCTGATCCGGCATGGTTGCTTCGGCAAGTATGTGCACAAAATAGGTCGTAAGGAAACAGATACGGTGACAGAGTGTCCAGCGTGGGCGCCCCAGCGACATATCTTATTGTCGCTGGTCACAGGAGACTTTTCTCTGGAGAGCATAATCGATGTGATGCTCACCAGTTTAGATGAAGGGTAGTTGCCTTCTTATGCAAGACCGTCATCTCGCTATAGGAGGTTAATGAAAGGGATATAGAGGTTGCGCTGATGCCCTCCCTCTCCGTTGAAAGAGGCTGAGTATCAATAGGCGTAGGTATGCGCTTATTCCCCTCAATAAACTGTCATAGTCGGCAACCTCCGAGTCACAAGAGTGGATTGAGAAATGGGAGCCATTTGTGGTCTCATCCAAGGATGACGAGGGATGCGTTCGGTTTTAGTGGGCGTTCTGACTGCTCAGCGAGTCCCACAATCCCGATTAGAAGAATTTCTCCTTGTTCTGATGCGTAAAAGCATTTCCTAGCGACAAAAAGAAAGAGTTTTTAAAGCCTAGACCTCTATGTAGTTCTGCTGCGGGTTGGCAGTCAATATTATTTATAATTTCACATAACCAATCGGCGTAGACTTGCTTAACGGTCCATGCGAAATGCATTGTTGCGAAAGGAAGTATGTTAATGTAATCAGTTTCAGTTTAAAACATGTAGCCTCGGGGATATGTAGGCGATGTTACAGGCACCAGCTAGTGTATTTCTATTTTATATAGCTATACAAAACTCAGCCATTTGTGACAGAGCAGTCAGCAGAGCTCGTACGCCACCGTACATCATGCGGTCACACGCCGTCACCCATTGCGAGGATAAATCTTGTTTTAGCACCCTTTAACGATCGCATATAACGTGTTTGTTTCAGACAAAAGTGTGACAGTTCAAATGTTGTTTATAGTTTCTGTTCCAGCTCTGATTTTAGGAAATAATCAGCTCTTTTAACTGAAAGTTACGGAGTAGAAGAAGTATTTGTTACACCTTTCGAAAGGAATGTGTGAGCAAGTGTCTCTCAATATTGAGTTTTCTATTAAGATTTTCTCAATATTTGCCCGAAGTTGGGAAGTACGCGGTGCGATCCACCCCCGTGCCTCGGAGAGCACGTTAAGCCGTCGGTCCTGCGCCTGATCTCTCTCCGGTCGTGTCGGATTCCCGTCACACCGGACTATGAGAGTGAGGGAATAGAGTGCACTTGTGTACTATGCCTGCCAATCTGCAGTGGAGCCTGTGCCCAGCAGTGGGACGTTAATGGGCTGTTATTTACTATGTATATTGTCTAAATATTTATCTTATGCCCTGCTTTAATGGTTTATGGACCTAGAAGTGAAAAAGGGTCCGTAGACAACGTGACTTTTGAAGATTGCTAACGCTTAAAAAGTTTCGATATGAAACGTCATTCCCATATATTTTTTGAGCTTTACAATCTTCGAAAGTAACGTTGTCTAATCCAAATCTAATTAAAATATATACATAATATATATAGGCAAATTAGAAAATAAAATTTCTAACATTTCCTCTGCTGCACAATTGAATCCGGAATGAAATGCTGTACAATTACTCACCTCCTTACAGAAGCGTTACAAATATAACAAATATTTCCTCATTGGTTTAGTTACCAGCACGTCATGCTACACAAGGTGCAGAAGGTAATAGCGATTTGGACAATACGAGGATATCGTACAGTATCCTGGGAGCTGCGGACGGAAGCTGTCGGTACAGAGTAGCTGCGGGTGGCCTGCAACCTGGTGACGACGAAGCCTGAAAGGTCAGAGCCCCAACTGATCTGGTCCAAAATTGGAATGAAAACCTTGGGTCCACAGTACCAGGCGTGGCCACTGTGGCGGCGATTCGTGCTCATCTGGAATAATGGCTTTCCAGGGAGCACGGGACGCTTTCCTACGGACTGATGTAGGTTATGGCCGGACTTGGGTGCCTCGAAACGTTTCTGCACTAAATTGGCCAGGAGGAGTCACCCGCTTGGCATCACACTGTAGCAGATTGTGCGGCCTGGGGACCTTAGCGTCACATCCTAGTGGCATTGATCGGCGGCGACCTCTTGTTGGGGAGCACTGTAGGCGCGATGGTCTCTTGTGTCGAGATGGTAGTTTCGCTAAAGAAAGCCCACACAGAGAGAGAGAATGCAGTGGATTATCCCTGTTACCGCCGAAGGAGATGGAATACAAGGCGGCGCATATCTGCGCATCTCCTCTCACCTCCGTGAATCCTTCGTTGGACTCATCCAGGACACCAGGGCAGAATGCGAAAGCTGAACACCTGGTACCTCACTAATGGATGAAGAGGGTTCCGCTGGGTTTTACTGGGTATTGCGTTTTGGATATTGCGGAGTTAGTGCGTAAATTGTATTTTCCAGCGACAAAAAAAAACCCCTACAGATACGAGGTCCTGGGCTCGAGGCCCGGGTCGGGCGAATTGAAATGAGATAGAGTTTTCTGTTAAGATTTTCTCAGTATGTAGAGAAGCTTAACGTGCTCTCCGAGCTTAACGTGCCCGTCACACCCCACTATCAGGGTGAAGGAATAGAGAGATAACTTCTGTACTATATGCCATCCGGCAGTGGAGCAGCGTCAAAATTCTCTCCTCTGAGCGAGGAGAGCGGTACTCAGCAGTTGGACGTTAATAGGCTATCACTTACTTTATCTTACATATTTAGCGCGTTGAATCATCAGTGTAAACTTTTATTGAATCCATTTAAAAACACAAGGAGTTCTATATCCTTTTATCAAGACTTCAATACGTATATACACAAGGACAGTACAATTGCATATAAAGACATATAGATGAAGGAATAGATTTAGATGTAATGAAAGCCTGTGTGAACTGCGATTCTCTGCGGGTACGTAGTTTAATTCGAGTGTTAGAACTCCTTATTAAGTTGTTTCTAGTGGGAGCCTTCGCCACAAGATAGCCACCTACGTGTTGACCTAACCTTTAAGAGGCTTTAATGGTTCCTACTAAATTAGAAAACACTAGAATTAATTCTGTCCTCAAATAGATTTATTTAATTAAGTAACCAACGGTAAAGCGTATAGAAATGTGTCGTTAAAATATATTCTGAAGCTTCTCATTAAATAAAAACGAATGCACACACATAAAATCGTACGCACACATACAGGCACACACTTACATGTACATACACGACACATGTGTGTTTATTTTAATTATTCTATACAATACCAATAAGAATAGCTACTGAGTTAGTTGCAGGTTTCTTTTGATTAGAATAAACCTTCAGAACAGGAGGTAGATTCGTTACCAACAGAGAGAGTGAACGATTTAAAAATCTTTGTATATTTGTCGGAGTGCGAGAGTCTGTGGATCGCTGGTCCGCGTGTAATAGTCTGTGGAACGCTGGCGCCATCTTTGTATCAGAGTCAATAAATGGCAGCCCGGCCCGTCTCTCGGCAGCTTTCGAGTGGTGGTCGGCCGGAGTGGTTAACTATTCAAACTGTCGTGTTCCTAGCTATAAGTGTAAGAGTTTGCGTAAATTGATATCGGGAACATTAAGTGATTGAACATTATAACCCGAGTTAATTAATAAAGTGTTTGATTGCACCAACATTACCCACGAACGCCCACAGAATAAGAAATTAAATAATGGATCCAATTAATAACGATGTCGGCGGAGAACCCTATGCCCCTTTGCTTTATGCTTCTCCGTTCTCTCTTATTCTCCGACATATTTATAAAAAAGGCAAAGTGTATTAGACTACACTACTGTAGTTAAACTTAACTCTCTCTTTATCTTCACAAATTTACGATTGTCTCGCCAGCTTTCTGCCCAAGGAGACGGTCAAGTTTTTTCAATTGATCCTCATTCAGGTTAAGACAGCTTGCGTCAGCATAACCCAGAATAGAAAGTAGTAAGGAATGTGTTAACATAGTTTTAGTGGGAATAAGAAGAACAGACTGCCTCATTGGTCTAGTGGTTAGCGTGTTCGACTACAGCCATGAGGTCCTGGGTTCGAGTCCCGAGTCGGGCCAATTCGCAATAAATATTAAGTTTTCTGTTAAGATTCTGTCAATATTTGCCCGAAGTTAGGAAGTTGGCGTTAAGCCGTCGGTCCTGCGCCTGATCTCTCTCTGGTCGTGTTGGATTGCCGTCACGTCGGACTATGAGAGTGAAGGAATAGAGAGTACACTTGTGTACTATGCCTGCCAATCCGCAGTGGAGCAGTGTGGTGGGTCTATGCTGTAAAACCCTCTCTCATATGAGTGAGGAGGCCTGTGCCCAGCAGTGGGACGTTAATGGGCTTATCTATAAGAAGAACAGAGGTGCAGATGATATATACGCGTGACACGGTGAGGTTTGCGCCATTAGATTGACTTCTCAACTGCAACGACTCTCGAAGCGAAAAACACTATTACGAAGCAAGACCTAACAGGGAATGTTTTTTTTAAATCTAGGTTGTATCAGGGTCTTTTATCCACAGGACTCTAATAATAAAATGGAGGGAGGATCTTAAGACTCCCATAGCAGATGTGGCGACGGTGGAGGCGTTCCACCCGCTTCTGGAACAGTGGTTGTACAAGGAACGCTCTCGTATAGACTGGTGCAGGTGCTCACCGGACACTGCTGATTCGGGAAGTACTTGCATTATATTGCTAGGAGGAATCGCCCATCTGCCACGAGTGCGGTGACACCGTCGCCTTAGCACACCAGACTGTGGCAGAATGCTCGGCGTGAGCATCACAGCGGCATCTGTTGATCTCGTTGATTAACGGAGACCTCTCACTGACTAGCATTGCCCGTGCAATGATCGCTAGTGAAGCAGGATGGAGAGCCATGGCCTCCTTTTGCAAAAATGTTATCGCGCTAAAGTAGGCACTTGAGAGGGAGGGGGAGGTTGCCTCAGATACCCTTGCTATACGTCGCCAAAGTGGCTAAAATTAATCCGGGACACCAAATTGGATTACGCAAGCGAGACGCTGGTGTCCCACATTCGGATGACGTGGGACCGCTGCGTTTTAGTGGGTTTTCTGTCTCTTCATTGAGTCCCACACTCCTTACTCTTTAATCGGGGTGCGTCTAAGCATTTCCCAGCGAGAAAAAAAAGGGACTTTTGTCCACAAAACATGTCAGCCCCATCGCAACTTCGCATTAATATATATCACTGATGACCCGCTACTATCTTATTATAAAATTCGACAGCTATTTCTGTCGTTGGTCTGCTAATGCTCAGCAGTAGCTCAAAACAATTTAAACCATAGAGTTATAAGTGTTTGTCTTTTGTTCCTATTCCTGATGCACTCTAGAAGAAAATGCTATACGTCTTCTAATTGCCCGCATAGAGTGCAGTTCGGGGTGGCCACTTTTTTTTAACAAATAGAATAATACCCGCACCATAACTTGAAAGCTACCTTAGTAAGATTTCTAACTAAGGCAGCATGTCCAAACCAGGCTACTCAGCATGGTCTTATACAAGATCCCTTTTCTTCTGGATCTTTCATCAAAATGCGATTTGCATATATTTCAAATCAAATGCTTTACTTTGGGAAGAATCTTAGAATAAAAGCCTTTTTTTTCTCTCTGGAAAATGCTTTATGCACGCCGGATGAAGTCAAAACTTACATCGGGAGTGTGGGACTCGCTGGTCGTACCAGGATACCCACTAAAACCCAGCAGAACCATCTTCATCCAATTTTTGGGGTCCAGATGTCCGCTGGATGAATTCAACTTAAAGGTTTCGTTGAGATAATTGCGCCTCCTGGTGCCTCCCCTTCTCTGGCAAGAGATAAACTCCCTTTGCCTGTTAAGTGCGTCCTTCTGCAGGATGACCGCCTCGCAGAAGGACGTCACCTCTCTCCAACCTAACTCATCGCCAATCATAACGCCCACAATGCTGAGGAGTGAGAGGCCTCTCCTAATCAGCGATATCAAGATGTGACGCATCTGCCATTCCGGCTGTAATCATAAATCTGTTGCAGAAAGTCATATGCTATCGTTAGTCTTCCGTAAGCAGAGGAATCAGATATTGAAGAGCACCAAGTTCCAATGATATAATAGCTACATCATTTTTTGTTTTGAAAATACATCTGTGTTCCCTATTAAGATTCTAAAAAGCAACCCCTTGCTTCTGGTCGCTTTTTAAACCATCAATAAATATGTTTTGCCATTCCCTATACTTTTCATTTAATTCTTTGATGACTTCAGTCTTAATAATATTTGGATCATAGCTTTTACATCTATTATAGTTAATCTCATTAACAGAATCTATTATATTTAATCTCATAGCCCAAACTCGTATATAAAACATTTCTTAAAATCATCTGCGTTGTTTTTATCTGCCGAACTCCTGCATCATGGTCCTCGAAAGGAATTGAAAATATGCTCAAGACCCCACTGCCAAGTATGTTTATTAAACTGAGCACTGTAAGAAATCAGGAACTAATAAAGAAGGAAGAACAGAACCGCGTATCCACATCAGCAAGAATCGAAAATACTTTTCGAACAAGCGAAAGCTTAACACACTAAATAACAACTTTTATTCTCTCCACTATTTAAATATACACAACTTATACCTTAATAAACTATTTTACTAATTAAATTTATAAAATTTAGCACTATTTTTCTTAAAAAAACAGCACCAGACGTATCGCCAAAGAAAGAGATTTGTGTTTCGGTATGATGAGGGATATATCATCACTTACCATCAGGTGACACAGTCAAGCGCTAGACTGTCAGCAATAAAAAAAACCATAAGGCAGCACGAGACAATCTGATCACACAATTGTTCTGCTCGTTAAAGTTACCACGTATTGCATAACATTTCATAATGTTTTTAGTATTTTTATGTGTTACCACTATTTTACTCAATAATTTATATTTTAGAGCTATCAGTGTTTCCGCCTAACTATTTATAGTCTAAAAGAAGTATATCGAAAAGACCGAGAACCGCGTCTGTAATAGCCAGGTGAAAAGCGGTTAGCGCTAGAAGCAGAAGTAAAAACCCTTATTGAAATGAAGAATTTGTTAAGAAAGCAACCCATCTCCACGTGATATTAGGTAAAAGGTGCCCAAACGCACGCTAAATCACGTTCCAACATAACCGCACGTAACCCCACTCGTAACCCATTTACATCGTACGTAATATTCTCTTTGTTGCCAAATTACCCCGTAAATATCCGCCACTAGCACTCTATTCACGCAATTATGCGGTTATTTTATATTACTTTTGCGGTGACAATCTAGAACAAACATTTCTAAAAACGTTTCTCTTTAAAATACAGAGAGAAGACAGAGAATCCATTTTATTGTACACCACCTACAGGGAAAACATATATAGGGCTTTCCAATAAGAGGTTTCATTTTGATATTTAAAAAAATCGAGTATATTTTATGAGAAATCAATGGATATTTATTTCATTGTGAAGAGAAAGGTATGCCATTAACGATGGAAAACGATATCAGACAAATGGCCGCCACGGATACAGTTGCAGCACCATATCCTTTTCATTAAATTTTCCATGACCAATTCGCACATTTGCGGCTGTATGTCCTCGATAACTTCACGAATTCCATCTTTATGGTTTTTAATCGATTGTGGAGCCTTATCTTTCACGTGGCCCCAGAGAAAAAAGTCTAAAGGTGTTATCACAAGATCTCGGGGGCCAATTGTGATCACCTCTTCGAGAAATAACACGGCCAGGAAACTTTTCTTGCAAAGTTGCGATTGTTTCGTTGCTTGTGTGGCACGTAGCGCCATTTTGTTGAAAATAAACGTCGTCCATATCAATATCTTCCAATTCCAGCCATAAAAAATCATTAATCATAGCTTGATAGCGCAATCCGTTCACCGTAACAGTTGCACCAGCCTCATTTTCGAATAAGTAAGGTTGCATTTTTAGTAATGGCGTAGGTTTTACTTGTCAAATGTCAAAAGATGACAGCTTCAAAAGTGACAGCTGCCCAGATAGCGGGCAATTCAAAATGAAACCTCTTATTGGAAAACCCTTTATATGACGGAAGTAGATGTTTGTACACATTGCTAAAGCAATTGGATAGTTTAATAGACAGAGAAGTACTGGGGATGCTATAAAGGAAGCCGAGATACTCGGGTTCGGTACTCACCCAGACGACCAGATCACAATTGACAACGCCTCATACGCAATCACACAAACAGCGTCTTCGCCGGCGAAGACGAGGTTCTCGCTAATCTGACGCACCCCGGTCAGATCATAGGTTAAAGACGATGTTATGGACGGCTCAGCGTTGACTGCCACGTGTAGGGACCTTTTTAAGGTCCGTTTATTATAAAAATTATTTTAAGAATCTATAGTTAATAATTGGTTAAGATTTTGAAGCAATAGCGCAGACGCTTTCTACGACAGCAAAAGGATCCATAGGTAGATCCATTTAAGGACCGCTTGCCCGGGGGAAACAAAGCACAACCGTCATTGCACCCGACAGACCTTCAAGTATTCACAACGGGATGCAAGACATGTGCACTGACCTGAAATCCGAAAGCGTGGGATCGGAATGTGGAAAGTTGAAGACATCGGGGTGGGAGTGCTCCCGCGGCGGTATATAATATCCAGATTTGGGATATGTATTGTAGTGTGATGTAGTATATGTGACAACAGCACCAAGTGGAGAAACCCCACTTAATGAGACTTGATAACACTATCGAAGTTATCTATAATTTCGTCGAGGAAACTCTCCGAGTTCGCAGTCATTATCGAGGCGCATCATCTTGATATATTACGAAGAATATATCAACACACTCCCGCCAGCACGAAGGATGAAGACTGCCAAATTAAGAGGTCAGCTGCGAACAGTGGCCTCCCGACGTGCAGCCTTCGAGAGGAAGCGAACCGGACGACAGAAGCTATGCGGAACGGAAGTTTGAAGACCGAAGTCTGAAGACAACCAATTGCCTTTGGCCGATATTACCTCAGTCCGAAGAGTGGGGCATACATCGTCAAAGGCTGGTCCTTCGTGAACATAGGACAGAAGTTGGTCTATAATATACCAGTCCGAAGAGTGGTATATATAGCACCAATAGACGACTTAGCACAAATGCTGCCGTGCCACGGACTATGCAAATGCGTTCGGATATGATATATGCGTCGTTTCAAGTACAGGGCTCTTTATACAACTCTCCCACTCGACACGGCGTAACGAGTGGGAGAGAGGGCGATCGCGGGTGCTGAGGTAGAAGGGGAAGGGATATCGTCGGCAGTTGACCAGAATTAGTCGCCGCCGTTGACGCGCTAGGCTTGCAGTTCCCATTCGCAACCGTAACAGCCTTCTAAGCGTTATTATTGACGTTGATTCATTTCCCTGGTTAAATTTTTCCATGGGCTTATAGTAAAAGTAAAGTAAGTAGCAGCCCATTAACGTCCCACTGCTGGGCACAGGCCTCCTCCCTCATATGAGAGAGGGTTTTTTTAGAGCATAGACCCACCACGCTGCTCCACTGCGGATTGGCAGGCATAGTAAACAAGTGTACTCTCTATTCCTTCACTCTCATAGTCCGACGTGACGGGAATCCGACACGACCGGAGAGAGGTCCGGCGCAGGACCGACGGCTGAACGTGCTCTCCGAGGCACGGAAGTGGATCCCACCGCCAACTTCGCAACTTCGAGCAAATATTGAGAAAATCTTAATAGAAAACTGAATATTGATTTTTGAATTGGCCCGACCCGGGACTCGAACCCAAGACCTCATGTCTGTAGTCGAACATGCTAACCACTAGACCTCATTCGAGCTCATACAATGCCCAGCATGTTTTGTTATGCCAGAATTGACACATTTATTACATATTTATGTTAAGGCATTCTCTAAAACAGTATCGTCACTTACCATTAGGTGAGATTACATTCAAGTCCTAAACGATATAGACAGTTGAAGCATTCTTTGTGCGTTGTAGAATATTTCATTGAATATTTTAGGCATAAATGCAAAAAATATGTACCAGTTTTTTTGTGATCAAAGAGAATATTAAATTCGTTATATGTCAGGATTTGTACAGTAAATGCTAAACCGTCGAAACGCAATTTGGAGCGTGTTTGAAACGTGTTTTGTTTTTATACCGACGCCTGAAAGGAAACAAGTAGTAACACGCAAAAAATTAGGATATACTTTAAGATTAAACTGATCAGGAACAAAATATTAATATAGTATCCAAAAAGGATGACTCAATTCGGAAGTTACAGTTTCTTTTGTGCATTACTACGTGTTTTGTTTCCAACGTCGATATATTCTGTAGTGCCATTTGATTAAGAAGAGGTTTAGATAGAGAATCCGACCTGATAAATAAAGCAATTTACCATATTTCCAATGGCTTGGGAATTCTACGGTTGAGTGTATCTGTTCTCGCCGTCGCTTGGCTATCAAAAGATGCCGCCCTAAAGGCTGGGGCCCATTGCAGCTATAGGGCCAGCTGTCAGCCAATTCGTCGGCGCGGAGGGGATGAGTCTAGGAGAGATTCGAGAGGTGCCGAACGGCTAGTAGGGAACTCTCACCTACCTCGAGTCCAGGCGCCCCTCTCCTCGAAGGCGTCGACTCCGGCAGGTGTCTGTTCACGTGAATGTGTGTACTGTAAAGTGTAGTTGTGGGATGTACAGAGTATGTAACCTGCCAAAGCGTCGCGGATGTCCGTGATCGGCGACGCTGGTTTACTCTTCCGTTCCCTGGCTCCAATGGAGGGAAGTCTATTGCGTCCAACGCGTCGAGGATTTCATTTATTCCCTCGAACCAAAAGACGCGTGGGATCCCGCACTTCCTTCCGCACAAAAACTCATCTCGCGACGGCCCTAGACCGCGGCCGTCCTCAAAGCGCTTTCGAGTTGAACCCTTTTCCAAAAACCCAAAGGATTCTTACACCACAGATAAGAGATCTTGACAGACTATATCGCGCCATGCCCACAGAGCAACGATAACATCGTGCGCGAACAGTATCGTTTTTATATTTTTTATTCGCTGGTAAATGTTTTTACGCATAAACCCTGACACAAATGGGTTGGGAGTATGAAACTTGGTGAGGGACGAGAGCAGGAAACCTTCTTCTACCGTAAATGAGACACCAGAAGAGATTAGATTGTGCATTCTTCTCTGATGCCCCGAATAAGTACGACTGACGTTTCACTGAGGTGAAAAGCTGCGCGAAATATGTGCCACCTATTATCCCGCCTCATCTACTGCGTTTTCCTCTCGATCATTAGTCTCTTTCAGAAGATGTCGACTCCCGTTCGACATCTTTCACTGGAGATCCTACATCCTGGTTTCTTCTCAACTGTGTAGAGTTGAGGGGTGCGGGTCTCGAGGTAATACTTCTTTACCCGAGCATTTTCCTCAGGCATCAATTGCGTGGTAATCTGTTTGCCACAACCACTACGTTGTCTTCGTCTAAAAAAGCGGTGGCAGCAAGACCTCACGATGTATTGGAGGCCCAGTGTTTGCTAATCTTGGGTGCTGGCTGGCAATGTCGTGGAGGTGTTAATCCACGTGGCGGGACGTAGTCCTCGCCAACTTCCGCACGAACACCTCAACGATTGGAAACCTGATGTCACTATGGAGGACGTCATTTTTGATTTACCACAGAGCTCTTGCTATCGCATGTAGGAACTTATTCCTCCTGTGGTACTGAGAGCAGAAAGAGTACCAGATGGGAGCCGCTTACGTCAGTATGGAGCGGACGTGTACCTATAATGCTCTAAAGCCAGAGGTCGACGTTGTTCAGCGCCACCATGAGATGACGCTGAGGTCCCCAGGCTTCACATTCTGCCACAATTGCGCTGATTTCATAGCTTCATGATGACCCATTTGGTGCAAAAACTTGCAACCATACCCGCTCAGAACCTGCACCAGTATTTAGGAGAGCGAGGAAATTAATGCCACTGTTTAACTGGCTAGTATTTATAAAATATATATTTTTCATATAAATACACATTTTCAATATTCATAAACAATATTATCTAATCATGCGGCTTTTAGTATATTATTTCGCTCCATCATCAATTGACAGTTATTGATAGATGATCCGGAAAGAAATGTTATCCAGCAGTTGAAAGTATTCTATTATCGGATTAAAGATAAAAATATTATCTGACGTTATCTTTGAAAGCCCTTAAGGCGTCTTAAGGATGCCTTATTTCATTTATTACCTTTTTCATTGGCCTAGGCCCTAGATCATTCGCATCCTGATAAGGAGGTACAGAGGTTTAATGGGAACATTCTGCTCTGGGACTCCTGGCATCAGCTATCAAAACCGCCTATTAAGAATAAAGATATATTAAAAGCAGTAACTACTGAGTTTCTTTTCGGTTTCTTCTCAGCAGAACCAACTTCCGAGCCGGTTGGAAATTGTACCAATGGACAGACCACTGAGGATTCAATAAACCTTTTTGAACTTACTTGAACAAACGATATTTAGATGTACATTTTGATTTTCATTTAGATTATGTTCACGCCAGCCGTGACCTGCAATGGAACACACTGTTGAGGGTGTCAGGGTACGTGGGTGTGGTGCGTGATAGGTGTGTAGTGATCTGCAAAGCGATGCTGAGAGCTGCTATCGGCGACGTCGGTTAAGTATCCACTCCAAGGTGGTCCTATGCACCACCAGGCACAGAAATGTTCAAGAACTAAAGCCCACGTGGGCCTGAATGGACTGTGGCCACATGGACCTGCCGCACTTCGTGTAATTCGAGAAAGCGGGGTCACTAATAGCTTCTTAACGCGATGATTTCATCACTTGCAATCACAAACCAATAAACCGCATGGAACACTACAACAAAAAACCACGAAGCGGGTTTTTGCGGCCGAACCCAACGCCTCTTGCCCGATGACAGCTGGGCACAGACTAACTATATTTTTGCTGCATGCGTTCTGGAACGGCGTAGGAGGCGCCATCTGGTATGCAGACGCACCGCTTCCCGATAGTATGCAATACTCGTATCCGAGACATGGTTTACACCTTCCCTTCCCTCTAACCTCAACTCCTTGCCGAATTTCGCCTTGATACGCAATGATAGGTCATCTCACCGGGGTGGAGGTGTTGGCATTTATCTCCGCAGGGATATTCAACATAAAATTGTGGAATAATCCTCTAACATTTCCCCTGGTAGTCTTGAATATCTTTTTCTTGAAATTCACTTACACCATACTAAACTTCTTCTCAGTGTTCTTTACTGTCCTTCTCTAAACATTAGCTATTTTGACACACTTGACTTACTCCTTGAAAAATATTCTCCCTGTTATGATCACACGGTTTTAATGGGTGACATTTTGGTGCATAAATAAATAAATATATTTATATTCCCGATGAAAAGGACAGAATATGCGCATTATCACGTCTTATCACCCTCGGTTTCCTCCTTCGGATAGTTCTGACCTATCCTGAGGCTTCCCTCAACCTCTCTGAGGCCTCCTTCTACGAGATAACTCATAGAACTTTACACTCTCCGTATTAATGTCATGTTTATTCATCTATTAAAGCTTTGACGACCAAGTGATAGAGACGTGATGATTATCATTCATTTGCTGATTTTAAAACTGGGTAGGTATGTGCTCGATTTTTATGGAAAATATCGTGAGGATACCTTCTTTTTTATCGCTGGGAAACGCTTTTACGCACACCGCCCAATCGGAATATGTAAAACAAGCACTCCGACTAGTCGGTAGTGTGGGACTCACTGTCTAGTAGAATACCCACTAAAACCCAGCGGGCCCTCGTCATCCTAAAGTGGGACACCAGCGGCTCGCTTGCGCAATCCAATATGGTGTCCCGGATGAAGCCAAATCGAGTTTCAAGTCAGTGGGCGAGGCGCGCATAGCCGCGCCTTCTACCCCCAAGCCTTCTGCGACGGATTGCAGGGGCGTCAGGAGCCAACTCCCGCTCCCTTTCCCGAGCCTCCTTTAGCGAGATGACAGTCTCGCAAAAGGAGGCTACGGCTCTCCACCCTGCTTCGCTGGCGACCATCGCACTTATTATACAAGCCAGCGAGAGGTCAACTCCAATCAGTGACACCAGAAGATGTCGCTGAGGGCCCCACGCTGGGCATTCCGCCACGGTATGGTGTGCCGTATCCACGGGAGCACCACACTCATGGCAAATAGGCGATTCCTCTCGGCCAGCAATCTGATGCAAGTACTTCCCGAAACAGCCGTGTCCGGTGAGCACCTGCACCAGTCTGTATG